>SJYX01022528.1:45710-67792 GCA_006410675.1 Oreotragus oreotragus | reverse complement strand
CTCATTGTGGTCTTGATTTGCATTTCTCTGATAATGAGTGACGTTGAGCATCTTTTCATGTGTTTGTTAGCCATCCGTATGTCTTCTTTGGAGAAATGTCTATTTAGTTCTTTGGCCCTATTTTTTTGATTGGATCATTTATTTTTCTGGAATTGAGCTGTATAAGTTGCTTGTATGTTTTTGAGATTAGTTGTTTGTTAGTTGCTTCATTTGCTATTATTTTCTCCCATTCAGAGGGCTGTCTTTTCACCTTGCTTATAGTTTCCTTTGTTGTGCAGAAACTTTTAATTTTTATTAGATCTCATTTGTTTATATTTGCTTTTATTTCCAGTATTCTGGGAGGCGGATCATAGAGGATCCTGCTGTGATTTATGTCGAAGAGTGTTTTGCCTACGTTCTCCTCTAGGAATTTTATAGTTTCTGGTCTTACATTTAGATCTTTAATCCATTTTGAGTTTATTTTTGTGTGTGGTGTTAGAAAGTGATCTAGTTTCATTCTTTTACAAGTGGCTGACCAGTTTTCCCAGCACCACTTGTTATAGTTTCTTTCTTTTACAAGTGGTAAACAGTTTTCACAGCACCACTTGTTAAAGAGATTGTCTTTACTCCATTGTATATTCTTGCCTCCTTTGTCAAAGATAAGGTGTCCATAGGTGTGTGGATTTATCTCTGGGCTTTCTGTTTTGCTCCATTGATCAGTGTTTCTGTCTTTGTGCCAGTACCATACTGTCTTGATGACTGTGGCTTTGTAGTAGAGCCTGAAGTCAGGCAGGTTGATTCCTCCAGTTCCATTCTTCTTTCTCAAGATTGCTTTGGCTTTTCGAGGTTTTTTGTATTTCCATATAAATTCTGAAATTATTTGTTCTAGCTCTACATTATATCTTCTTAAATTTTTATTTATTTTTTAATTGAAGGATCATGGCTTTACCGAATTTTGTTTTCTGTCAAACCTCAACTACATTATATCTTGTATGCATTTCACTTGCAACATTTTTCAGCAATATTGTGTCTGACCCTAGTCAATAAATAAACAAAGCACTCACTTTTAACTTATTATATTTTGATGCCATTAAACTAGGCAGTTAACAATAGTGAATGGCTAGAGATTAGCCTTCCTTGTTGGCTCAGTGGTAAAGAATTCACCTGCTAATGCAGAAGATGCAGGTTTGATTCCTGAGTCAGGAAGATCCCATGGAGAAGGAAATGGCAACCCACTCCACTATTCTTGCCTGGGAAATCCCATGGACAGAGGAATCCGGTGAGCTACAGTCCACACTGTCCCAAAGAGGCAAACACGACTGAGCGACTGAACAACAACAACATAGGTGGGGGTTGCATTGTTTATTGGCTGTTAGAAAACTGGTGACTATTTTACATCTTAATTTATGTGTCATTTACAGATGATGGTCTTTTAGCGTGTATTCTGCAATACAGCTGACACATAGTACTTGTTAACATTATAAAATGCCTTTTTGGGGGGTATGTAGTTCTATAGCAGATTTTAAAAGTATGTTGTCTCCAAAAAATTGTTTTAGTCATTCTTCATTTTCTCATTTGTTTTCAATTGTGAATAACCAGTTATGAAAGGTTAATTATTAATTGGGTAAGCTTGGTTTTAGATAATTTACTGTTACAAAATATAATATATTGTTTAGATTTATTTATGTACAGTAAGTTTGCAGAATACAATGATAGTGTAATATTTTTCTTTTCAATTTGAGACAGCTGTTGATTGATATGTTGCCGGGGACCAGCCCCGGTGGATCCAGGGTAATTCGAAGCAGGGACGGCGTGGCAAGAGAGATATATAGATGTGGAGAGAGATAAGGAAAGATTTTGCAGTTAAGAGAATAGAGGAGAGAAAAAGGCTGTATTCCTTGGTTTACATAGAAAGCTAATAAAGCCTCAGACAAGAGACTTTCACCATCTACGTAAGGCCACAGGTGCCTGCTTGAATAGCAGAGGGTGCCCCACCTTGGGCTCCCTTTCGCGTGGGTCTTAGAAGCCCAGGCTAATAAGTAGACACAATGAGCCTCTATGCTCCAGACAGGAATCAGCCAGAAAATAGAATAAGAAAGAACAGACGACACAGGGGAAGCCAGTCTTTCCAGGAGCTGGTCCGAGAAACTGGTCCATCCTTTATTTTCCAAGAAAAGCTTTTATACTTTTAGTTGTACGTAAATATCAGTGGATAATACAAAGTCATGCAGGGTCAGCAGCCCTGACCCTTATTGAGACCAGGCTTTCTCTTTGCATACTTAGCTGTATACGCAGGTCTTAGGTGATTTACATCATCTTCTGGCCAGGAGGCCTATAGCATTTTATGGCCCTTTTCTGATAAGGATCTGTCAACCAGAAAACTTTTTGCCCTAAAAGTGTTGTTCTTACTAAAGTCTGATGCCACTCTCAGAAAGCACTAATTAAGGTTACATTCTTACATAGCAAGGACATAACAATTTATAACAAGGAAAGAGGAGTACAGTGATTTATAAAAAGGAGAAAATTCATTAACTCAAAAGTCTAGTATTGCTAACATCAAAACTACTCTATTCTTATTTCTACATCCCAATTACATTGATTAATATCCTCCAGGTGCCTAAAAGATAAAGGATATGGAGGCCTGGTGGCAGTCATTAACTCAACCATGAAAACCTACACCAACATAATTCTTAGCTCTTTAAAAAAGGCTCTGTATCTTTCAGATGTTTTAAGCTTCTTGCCTCTCTCGGTTGGAGGGCTGTAAACAATCACATGCGTAGTTGTAAAAGTCCGGACAGACCAATCAGTTAAGTTAGAAAGCTATCAGAGGGGTTTAAGCCGAGACATTCTTTTTACGCCCAGGAGACTTATTGACTAGAACTCTAACTTAATTCCTTTTAGAGGAAGGTGGTGGGGACAGCCCCTGTTAATGTCAGAAGCATAAGCGAAAAGCATAATGCAGTACAGCAGGCAGACTCTGGTTTTGGGGGTAGATGCTCGAGAAAATCCAGCGAGGCTCCCTTAAGGCCGGACTCACCTTTCCCTATCGGACCCCTTAACCTCATGACCTTTGCCATGGGCGGGACTCCTCGTGCTAGCTCCCAGCAATACATTCCTATGGGTCCTGATAGAATAACACTCTGTTTTTGAGAGTTGGCATAAGATTGTCCAATGTGAGTGTGTTTGGCATATGGTTTTTAAAACTAGGCTACTGTAATGGTGAATTTATGTTATGCTTTCTTAAGTTAAGAATTCTATTCCTTTAGTGTTTCTAAATACTTAAGGTGATCATTGTGGTGTTTCATAACTTGATGTAAGTGTTACTTTTGGTGTAATATATATTCAACATGAAACATTAATTTTTGAATTTTTGTGAGCAGTAGACCTATGATTGTTTTCATTTATAGATATCTCTCCTACATATGTGATCAAGCATTTACAAGGCAAAGTGAACAGTGATAAACGAGAAACATTCCAAACATTGATGCTGGGAAGCCCTGAAAGCTGTGAAATCAAACATTTTCATCTTCGGGAAAGTCAGGAAAATATGTGTGACTTTGAGTGTCAGGGGAGAGACGACAGCAGAAATTACAAAGGCACACCTGTAAGCCTTAATGGAAATGTGCCTGATGGAAGAGATTTGCATGATAAAAAGAATGCAGGCATCAAGCCCTTTGGAAAGAGGTTTGGATTTAACTTTCAAGATAAACTGCAGATATTTCAAACTCGTGGAATAATTTCTGAATATAATGAAGTTAAGAGTTCTGTCAACAAAAGTCTCTCATTTTCACCACTTCAAACAATTCCTCCTTGTATCCAAACCAGTGTTTCTAATGTATATGGGAATGATTTTATGAATCCTTCAGTAATAACAAAAGAACTCAAAGCACACAGGGAAAAACCTTACAAATGTGATGAGTGTGGCAAGGCCTTTTGTGTAAAGTCAACCCTTTTAAGCCATCAGACAATTCATACTGGAGAGAAACCTTACAAATGTGATGACTGTGGCAAGGCCTTTCGTGTAAAGTCAACCCTTTTAATTCATCAGACAGTTCATACTGGAGAGAAACCTTACAAGTGTCGTGAGTGTGGCATGGCCTTTCGTGTAAAGTCAAGCCTTTTAAGTCATCAGACGGTTCATACTGGAGAGAAACCTTACAAATGTGATGAGTGTGGCACATCCTTTCGTGTAAAGTCAAGCCTTTTAAGTCATCAGACAGTTCATACTGGAGAGAAACCTTACAAATGTGAAGAGTGTGGCATGGCCTTTCGTGTAAAGTTAACACTTTTAAGTCATCAGACAGTTCATAATGGAGAGAAACCTTACAAATGTGATGAGTGTGGCAAGGCCTTTCCTGTAAAGTCAACCCTTTTAAGTCATCAGACCATTCATACTGGAGAGAAACCTTACAAATGTGATGACTGTGGCAAGGCGTTTCGAGTAAAGTCAACCCTTTTAATTCATCAGACAGTTCATACTGGAGAGAAACCTTACAAATGTCATGAGTGTGGCATGGCCTTTCGTGTAAAGTCAAGCCTTTTAAGTCATCAGACGGTTCATACTGGAGAGAAACCTTACAAATGTGATGAGTGTGGCACGGCCTTTCGTGTAAAGTCAACCCTTTTAAGTCATCAGACAGTTCATACTGGAGAGAAACCTTACAAATGTGATGAGTGTGGCAAGGCCTTTCGTGTAAAGTCAACCCTTTTAAGTCATCAGACAGTTCATACTGGAGAGAAACCTTACAAATGTGATGAGTGTGGCAAGGCCTTTCGTGTAAAGTCAACCCTTTTAAGTCATCAGACAGTTCATACTGGAGAGAAACCTTACAAATGTGATGAGTGTGGCAAGGCCTTTCGTGTAAAGTCAACCCTTTTAAGTCATCAGACAGTTCATACTGGAGAGAAACCTTACAAATGTGATGAGTGTGGCAAGGCCTTTCGTGTAAAGTCAACCCTTTTAAGTCATCAGACAGTTCATACTGGAGAGAAACCTTACAAATGTGATGAGTGTGGCAAGGCCTTTCGTGTAAAGTCAACCCTTTTAAGTCATCAGACAGTTCATACTGGAGAGAAACCTTACAAATGTGATGAGTGTGGCAAGGCCTTTCGTGTAAAGTCAACCCTTTTAAGTCATCAGACAGTTCATACTGGAGAGAAACCTTACAAATGTGATGAGTGTGGCAAGGCCTTTCGTGTAAAGTCAACCCTTTTAAGTCATCAGACAGTTCATACTGGAGAGAAACCTTACAAATGTGATGAGTGTGGCAAGGCCTTTCGTGTAAAGTCAACCCTTTTAAGTCATCAGACAGTTCATACTGGAGAGAAACCTTACAAATGTGATGAGTGTGGCAAGGCCTTTCGTGTAAAGTCAACCCTTTTAAGTCATCAGACAGTTCATACTGGAGAGAAACCTTACAAATGTGATGAGTGTGGCAAGGCCTTTCGTGTAAAGTCAACCCTTTTAAGTCATCAGACAGTTCATACTGGAGAGAAACCTTACAAATGTGATGAGTGTGGCAAGGCCTTTCGTGTAAAGTCAACCCTTTTAAGTCATCAGACAGTTCATACTGGAGAGAAACCTTACAAATGTGATGAGTGTGGCAAGGCCTTTCGTGTAAAGTCAACCCTTTTAAGTCATCAGACAGTTCATACTGGAGAGAAACCTTACAAATGTGATGAGTGTGGCAAGGCCTTTCGTGTAAAGTCAACCCTTTTAAGTCATCAGACAGTTCATACTGGAGAGAAACCTTACAAATGTGATGAGTGTGGCAAGGCCTTTCGTGTAAAGTCAACCCTTTTAAGTCATCAGACAGTTCATACTGGAGAGAAACCTTACAAATGTGATGAGTGTGGCAAGGCCTTTCGTGTAAAGTCAACCCTTTTAAGTCATCAGACAGTTCATACTGGAGAGAAACCTTACAAATGTGATGAGTGTGGCAAGGCCTTTCGTGTAAAGTCAACCCTTTTAAGTCATCAGACAGTTCATACTGGAGAGAAACCTTACAAATGTGATGAGTGTGGCAAGGCCTTTCGTGTAAAGTCAACCCTTTTAAGTCATCAGACAGTTCATACTGGAGAGAAACCTTACAAATGTGATGAGTGTGGCAAGGCCTTTCGTGTAAAGTCAACCCTTTTAAGTCATCAGACAGTTCATACTGGAGAGAAACCTTACAAATGTGATGAGTGTGGCAAGGCCTTTCGTGTAAAGTCAACCCTTTTAAGTCATCAGACAGTTCATACTGGAGAGAAACCTTACAAATGTGATGAGTGTGGCAAGGCCTTTCGTGTAAAGTCAACCCTTTTAAGTCATCAGACAGTTCATACTGGAGAGAAACCTTACAAATGTGATGAGTGTGGCAAGGCCTTTCGTGTAAAGTCAACCCTTTTAAGTCATCAGACAGTTCATACTGGAGAGAAACCTTACAAATGTGATGAGTGTGGCAAGGCCTTTCGTGTAAAGTCAACCCTTTTAAGTCATCAGACAGTTCATACTGGAGAGAAACCTTACAAATGTGATGAGTGTGGCAAGGCCTTTCGTGTAAAGTCAACCCTTTTAAGTCATCAGACAGTTCATACTGGAGAGAAACCTTACAAATGTGATGAGTGTGGCAAGGCCTTTCGTGTAAAGTCAACCCTTTTAAGTCATCAGACAGTTCATACTGGAGAGAAACCTTACAAATGTGATGAGTGTGGCAAGGCCTTTCGTGTAAAGTCAACCCTTTTAAGTCATCAGACAGTTCATACTGGAGAGAAACCTTACAAATGTGATGAGTGTGGCAAGGCCTTTCGTGTAAAGTCAACCCTTTTAAGTCATCAGACAGTTCATACTGGAGAGAAACCTTACAAATGTGATGAGTGTGGCAAGGCCTTTCGTGTAAAGTCAACCCTTTTAAGTCATCAGACAGTTCATACTGGAGAGAAACCTTACAAATGTGATGAGTGTGGCAAGGCCTTTCGTGTAAAGTCAACCCTTTTAAGTCATCAGACAGTTCATACTGGAGAGAAACCTTACAAATGTGATGAGTGTGGCAAGGCCTTTCGTGTAAAGTCAACCCTTTTAAGTCATCAGACAGTTCATACTGGAGAGAAACCTTACAAATGTGATGAGTGTGGCAAGGCCTTTCGTGTAAAGTCAACCCTTTTAAGTCATCAGACAGTTCATACTGGAGAGAAACCTTACAAATGTGATGAGTGTGGCAAGGCCTTTCGTGTAAAGTCAACCCTTTTAAGTCATCAGACAGTTCATACTGGAGAGAAACCTTACAAATGTGATGAGTGTGGCAAGGCCTTTCGTGTAAAGTCAACCCTTTTAAGTCATCAGACAGTTCATACTGGAGAGAAACCTTACAAATGTGATGAGTGTGGCAAGGCCTTTCGTGTAAAGTCAACCCTTTTAAGTCATCAGACAGTTCATACTGGAGAGAAACCTTACAAATGTGATGAGTGTGGCAAGGCCTTTCGTGTAAAGTCAACCCTTTTAAGTCATCAGACAGTTCATACTGGAGAGAAACCTTACAAATGTGATGAGTGTGGCAAGGCCTTTCGTGTAAAGTCAACCCTTTTAAGTCATCAGACAGTTCATACTGGAGAGAAACCTTACAAATGTGATGAGTGTGGCAAGGCCTTTCGTGTAAAGTCAACCCTTTTAAGTCATCAGACAGTTCATACTGGAGAGAAACCTTACAAATGTGATGAGTGTGGCAAGGCCTTTCGTGTAAAGTCAACCCTTTTAAGTCATCAGACAGTTCATACTGGAGAGAAACCTTACAAATGTGATGAGTGTGGCAAGGCCTTTCGTGTAAAGTCAACCCTTTTAAGTCATCAGACAGTTCATACTGGAGAGAAACCTTACAAATGTGATGAGTGTGGCAAGGCCTTTCGTGTAAAGTCAACCCTTTTAAGTCATCAGACAGTTCATACTGGAGAGAAACCTTACAAATGTGATGAGTGTGGCAAGGCCTTTCGTGTAAAGTCAACCCTTTTAAGTCATCAGACAGTTCATACTGGAGAGAAACCTTACAAATGTGATGAGTGTGGCAAGGCCTTTCGTGTAAAGTCAACCCTTTTAAGTCATCAGACAGTTCATACTGGAGAGAAACCTTACAAATGTGATGAGTGTGGCAAGGCCTTTCGTGTAAAGTCAACCCTTTTAAGTCATCAGACAGTTCATACTGGAGAGAAACCTTACAAATGTGATGAGTGTGGCAAGGCCTTTCGTGTAAAGTCAACCCTTTTAAGTCATCAGACAGTTCATACTGGAGAGAAACCTTACAAATGTGATGAGTGTGGCAAGGCCTTTCGTGTAAAGTCAACCCTTTTAAGTCATCAGACAGTTCATACTGGAGAGAAACCTTACAAATGTGATGAGTGTGGCAAGGCCTTTCGTGTAAAGTCAACCCTTTTAAGTCATCAGACAGTTCATACTGGAGAGAAACCTTACAAATGTGATGAGTGTGGCAAGGCCTTTCGTGTAAAGTCAACCCTTTTAAGTCATCAGACAGTTCATACTGGAGAGAAACCTTACAAATGTGATGAGTGTGGCAAGGCCTTTCGTGTAAAGTCAACCCTTTTAAGTCATCAGACAG
Source organism: Oreotragus oreotragus (assembly GCA_006410675.1). Taxonomy (NCBI): domain Eukaryota; kingdom Metazoa; phylum Chordata; class Mammalia; order Artiodactyla; family Bovidae; genus Oreotragus; species Oreotragus oreotragus. Next base: position 59,225 of record SJYX01022528.1, on the reverse strand, counting down.
TTCATACTGGAGAGAAACCTTACAAATGTGATGAGTGTGGCAAGGCCTTTCGTGTAAAGTCAACCCTTTTAAGTCATCAGACAGTTCATACTGGAGAGAAACCTTACAAATGTGATGAGTGTGGCAAGGCCTTTCGTGTAAAGTCAACCCTTTTAAGTCATCAGACAGTTCATACTGGAGAGAAACCTTACAAATGTGATGAGTGTGGCAAGGCCTTTCGTGTAAAGTCAACCCTTTTAAGTCATCAGACAGTTCATACTGGAGAGAAACCTTACAAATGTGATGAGTGTGGCAAGGCCTTTCGTGTAAAGTCAACCCTTTTAAGTCATCAGACAGTTCATACTGGAGAGAAACCTTACAAATGTGATGAGTGTGGCAAGGCCTTTCGTGTAAAGTCAACCCTTTTAAGTCATCAGACAGTTCATACTGGAGAGAAACCTTACAAATGTGATGAGTGTGGCAAGGCCTTTCGTGTAAAGTCAACCCTTTTAAGTCATCAGACAGTTCATACTGGAGAGAAACCTTACAAATGTGATGAGTGTGGCAAGGCCTTTCGTGTAAAGTCAACCCTTTTAAGTCATCAGACAGTTCATACTGGAGAGAAACCTTACAAATGTGATGAGTGTGGCAAGGCCTTTCGTGTAAAGTCAACCCTTTTAAGTCATCAGACAGTTCATACTGGAGAGAAACCTTACAAATGTGATGAGTGTGGCAAGGCCTTTCGTCTAAAGTCAAGCCTTTTAAGTCATGAGACAGTTCATACTGGAGAGAAACCTTACAAATGTGATGAGTGTGGCAAGGCCTTTCGTGTAAAGTCAAAACTTTTAAGTCATCGGACAGTTCATACTGGAGAGAAACCTTACAAATGTGATGAGTGTGGCAAGGCCTTTGCTGACAGGTCATGCCTCAGGAGACATAAGAAAAGTCATACAGGAAAGAAATTATTTAAATGTGATATATGTGACAAAGTCTTCAGCCGAAATTCAACCCTTTTAAGTCATCAGACAGTTCATACTGGAGAGAAACCTTACAAATGTGATGAGTGTGGCAAGGTATTTGCTCACAGCTCATACCTCAGGAAACATAAGAAAAGTCATACAGAAAAGAAATTATTTAAATGTGATATATGTGACAAAGTCTTCAGCAGAAATTCAACCATTTTAAGGCATCAGACAGTTCATACTGGAGACAGACCTTATGATGAGTGTGGCAAGGCCTTTACTGACAGCTCATACCTCAGGAGACCTACGAAAATTCATACAGGAAAGAAATTATTTAAATGTGATATATGTGACAAAGTCTTTGGCCAAAATTCAAATCTTGCTCGACATCAGACGGTTCATACTGGAGAGAAACCTTACAAATGTGATGAGTGTGGCAAGGCCTTTCGTCTAAAGTCAACCCTTTTAAGGCATCAGACAGTTCATACTGGAGAAAAACCTTACAAATGTGATAAGTGTGGCAAGGCCTTTCGTGAAAAGTCAACCCTTTTAAGTCATCAGACTGTTCATACTGGAGAGAACCCTTACAAATGTGATGAGTGTTGCAAGGCCTTTCGTCTAAAGTCAACCCTTTTAAGGCATCAGACAGTTCATACTGGAGAAAAACCTTACAAATGTGATGAGTGTGGCAAGGCCTTTCGTGTAAAGTCAACCCTTTTAAGTCATCAGACAGTTCATACTGGAGAGAAACCTTACAAATGTGATGAGTGTGGCAAGGCCTTTCGTCTAAAGTCAACCCTTTTAAGTCATCAGACAGTTCATACAGGAGAGAAACGTTACAAGTGTGATGAGTGTGACGAGGCCTTTCGTCTAAAGTCAACCCTTTTAAGTCATCAGACAGTTCATACTGGTGAGAAACCTTACAAATGTGATGAGTGTGGAAAAGTCTTTGGTCAAAAATCACATCTTCAACTTCACTGGAGAATTCATACTGGAGAGAGCCCTTTTAGATGTAATGAGTGTGGCAAGTTCTTCAGTCAAAATTCGAACCTTAAAAAACATCAGAAAATACATATAGAGAAAGCTTTCAAATGTTTCCAGTGTGGAAAATCCTTTATTCAGGTCTCAGCACTCAATAAACATCAGAAAATCCATACATGAGGGAAACTCATGTGAATGTGGTATATGGTAGAAGTCTTCAAATTTCAAAGTTCAAAATTCACACCCTACTGTTGCTCAGAAAATTCATCCTACTGAGAAACCATACAAATATCATGAGTGTGGCAACATCTTAGGCTTCATGAGAAAATTCATACTGGATAGAAGCCAGATATATATGTATTTATTAGTCAGGTCTTTGGAACATGAATTCATTCTAGAAAGATTCCTCACCAATTTCACAAATGTTTAAGAAACAAACAAACAAACCTTATCCTCACATCTCACCAGTAGTATCCTGGAGGAAACACACAGCAATGTAATGTGTGTGGTAAGGATCTTACCCAAAAGTCACAAGTTAGGAACATAGTGGGGCCATACTTCCCAGACTCAGTGGTTGAGGCAAATCCTTAATCTTTTTCACTCTATGTATTCTCTGATGACTTTAGTTCAGGTACTCATCAACTGCAGTAAGTCCATATTTGAAGAGAAGCTATAGAGATCTTTTCGTGTAAAAGTAACCCGAATTCTACCTCAGCAAATATGATTCTTTGGGACAGTAGTTTGCCATCTTTTTGGTCTCCTGGCTTTCTGAATAAAGTCACTATTCCTTGCCCAACAAGTAGTCTGTCAGTTTATTGGCCTGTTGTGTGGTGAGCTCTAAGAGCTTGGCTTTGGTAATATGTTGATCAAATGTATTTGCTACATGCGTTTCACGATGGTCTCTGAGAAGGATTAAATGAGATGAAGGGATCGACCTCGTTAGATACAATTCATTTACATCCATGTTCCCTGGAAAAACACACAGCCTGAATTACAAAATTCAAAAGTGTGTGTGAATTAGCAACAGGGAGGAGAGAAAATAATGTAAAACTAAGACATGACTCATCATAGTCAGTAGAATCAGGAAGCCCTTCTGTATAGTCCAGCTTGTTATAAAACATAATGTTCTACCACCTGACCTTGAACAGAGTAGGCAAGATGTTAAAAGGCCTGGGCTTTTCGCAGGAGGAGAGGGACAGTTACCAGGGACTGATGATGTGCTAGGAACAATGCATAGGAATAGGGTCATGTTCTCCGTTGGATAGAAATAACTGTTGTATGTATGATTAAAGAAGAGTTACTCTTTTGTGGAAATTGAAGACAGACATGGTCTTTGTAGACCGGGACCTGAGGAATGGAGTCGACAAGAAGAAGGAAGCAGAGGACCCAAGTCTCGAGTGAAAGAAGGGTGCTTTATTTGCAAAAACGCATGTTTATATATCTTTTTACAAGGCAGCTTTTGGCAGTGGAAACATTGAGGAAAAACAAAACGAAGCAAATAACAATCTTGAAAGGGCCAGAAAGTATTCCATATCCTGAGGAAGAGGGGCATAACTGAACAGATTACCTTCAAGTAAAAGGTCACTGAAGGGAGTCACTGAATGGATTCCAAGCAGATGCTCTTTCTCATGACCTCAGTCCTGAGAACTGCATGCAGCTCTGCTCGTTCCTGTTTTCCAGGAACTGATAAAGAATAGAGTTCTTGAGAATCGGCACACAAAAGAAGAAAATATCATGTTATCCTTTAAAGTTGAATGTCCCTTGACAGTTCCCCCTTTTTTACTTTTTCTTAATGGGGGATGACTGTAGATACTTTTGTGAAAGACACCCTGAGCAAGTGAGTTCGTTTAGTTTGAACAATTTTAGTTGAAAGGCATTGGTATGTTACCATTATAATCACCAGGATAATTATCAGTGTTACAGTTCCAGATCCAATACTATGTGTAATGCCTTGAAACCATCTTTGAAGGTCTAGCCCAGATAATTGATCAGCTAGCTGTTCAGCTAAGGTTTCCAAATTGTTGGAAGAGGGTAGACTCTTAGAGAAGGTTTCAAGGATTTCCTTTTGCAACAATTGTACATTTAAGGAAGCATTATTGTGCATATCTTGCAAATGAAATTTGATTTTTTTTCCCAATTGTAAGCACTATGGTTGAACCGAACAGGAGTGATACAAAATTGAGTAGAATTCCAATCACAATTTAATAATACTTGTTTTTATAAATCTATTAATTGATCTCCAACCCATAGGTTGGCTGTTTTTTAATTCTTGAATTTTATCTTGAACTTTTTCATCTTTCTGAACCTGAGTGACCCATATAGTATGAGCATCTTTAGTCCAATTTTGAATAATTTTTGTGTTTGAGTTGAAGTTTGTAAAGCAGTGTCTGTAACAGCGGCAGTGCTGCAAATGGCTATTAACCCCAAAATGCTAAGAATCAAGCATCTAATTAATCACTTGGATCGTCAGAGTAATTTAGTGAGTAACTGGGAGGTAAATCTTGCCATGGGATCCTCTTTCCAGGGTTGTTGGAGATCTGCTGGCAACCACAGACTACGTCGAGATTGAAGAATCAAAAGGGATTCATTTTTTTAGAGAAATAGAGGAATTAAGACAAGTATACAATTTGCAATCTATACAAGTCGCAGAACATAAAGTCTTATTAAATTGTATGTGTCCTATGGCAATAACAAAAGGAAGGGGAACGCAAGCTTGTATAAAATATGAATGATTATAATGGAAGGAGTAGTTATGACTATGACTGGTCCCTGTGAAATATCCAGTCTAAGTTCCAAGTTTTCAGGATTTGTAGTAAGTTTCCAGATGTCCCATTGTTCAGGCCCAATTTGTTTATTGAGGACGATTTGAGGGCAAGGAGGTGCCATTCCACCATCAAGCCAGCCAAAAGAGTCCTTTGTCATGGAAGTGTTCCATTGAACTGTTGGTAATATTCCATGTTACTTGAGTAACATAATCACACATAGTACTGTTAATATCATCTGAGAGGTTAGATAATCACATGCCATAGGGTCCCCAATCAACAATGCTGTAATTGGCCACAAACATGAATTTCCATGATTTAGATTGACATCTGTCTCAATAAATAGGAGTATATTTAAAATCTTTACAAGTAAACCCCTTACATTCCAATTTCTGTCCTTGTCCTAGAGTTTTGATAGAATTGACATGGTTCTCATAAAAGGACAGGGTAGTAAACAATCTAAACAATGTGTGGAAGTTCTTTTTTCGAGGCAGAATGAAAGCCCATGTTTGTCGACTAACATTAATACATAATTCTGCTGGGCCCAAGCATAAAGGAAGGATTTTATAGCCTAGAGGAATGTTAATTTTCCTTCGTCCTCAGGATGAGAGGGCCCCTCCAACCAAGCTCCAAGGAAGAGGCATATGTACTGTGTCAGTAGTGGATACAGCTGGTCCTATATCTGTCCATTCTACAACCTGCAATAAAGGGAGGGTTAGGTATATAAGCCCAATAAGTGTGATTAATCAAGTCAGCCTGAGTGGGGGAAGCAAAAGCAAGCATAGCGACAAAAATATTTTTAGGATTCCGAGGCATTCTCTGTTAAGAAACCAGATTTTCAGCTTGATTAGTAAGGGTATTTAGCTGTCCCCAAGTGGGGAAATCGTAAGGTCAGTGACCTCGATTGCGGTGTTTCTTGGAAGTTTTCAAGTCGCCATGGCTTGTACTGGAAACTCCTCCTCCTGGGGATTTTGCCGTTTCTCTATCTTGAATGCCTGTGGCTCCCCTGGGGCAGATCTTCCGAAGAGGGAGCCAACTGATTTCGTTGGGTCCATCTGGAGAAATACAAGCATACCCCTTTCCCTGTAATATTAATTTTTCAGATTTCCATTGTTTAGTAAACCCGTCTTGATACCAAATGGGCAGAGGAAGGGAGGTATCCTTCAATGCCTCAAAATGTTTTTCTGCTTTGTCAAAAGTATCCCCTTGTGGCAAGTTTAAAAATTTTAAGCAAATAAAGCTGTATTAACAATAGTTATAGGATTAAAGAGTATATTGTGTTGGAATCTGTTGGTGTCCTTTAATGGACTGGAACCTGGCGGTCCAGAGTAAACGATAAGAAAGTGAAAGAGAGAAAGAGACACACGGGCACCCAAGCTCTGAGGGAGCAAAGGTGCTTTAATGATCTTTCTGTGAGTGTATGTAGGCTGTTGTACAAGAAATTTCTTTCGATAAAAATCAGAAAACCAAACGTACAGCAAGCATTACCAAGGAACAAGGGATTAATGTCACAAGGTCAGGAGACAATCCATATCTCAAGAAAGAGGATCTAGACTAAGCAGTTGTGTCGTAAGGAGAATGTTTACTGAAGGTGTTTCAAGCCTGTCTCATCCTATGACCTCAGTCCTGGGAACGGCGTGCTGTTCCACTGGTTTGTGACAACACATACTGATAAGGAACAGAGGATTTATGAGGAGCAGCATGTTGGTATCCTCCTGTTAAACATTCCCTGACAATTCCCACTTATGATATTTGTAAAAAGGGTTCTGACCATTTGAGTTTGTTTAGTTCTAACAATTTTGCATGAAGGCAATGGTGAACGACAAATACAATTGTCAAGACAATCACCAAAATTACAGTTCCAGACTCGGTGCTGTGAGTAATGCTTTAAAACCATCCACGTGGGTCTAACCCAGATAATTGATCAGCTAGTTGTTCAGCTAAAGTTTTCAAATTAGTGGAAGAGGGCAGATTTTTAGAAAAGGTTTCAAAGATTTCTTTTTGTAATAATTGTACATTCAGAGAGGCATTGTCATGTATGCTTTGTAAATAAAATTTGATTTGTTCCCAGTTGTAGGTACTATGATTGAATTGAACAGGTGTAACACAAAATTGAGTAGAATTCCAATCACATTGTAGCATCACCTGTTTTTGTACATGTATTAATTGATCTCCAACCCATTTGATGACTGATTTTAGTTCCTGTATTTCATCTTGAATATCCTCATCTATCTGAGCCTGAGTGGCCCACAAAGTATGAGCATCTTTAGTCCAATTTTGGATAAAATTATGTGTTTGAATTGAGGTTTGTAAAGCAATGCCAGTGACAGCAGTAGTGGTGCAAATAGCTATTAATCCCCAAATGCCAAGGATCAGCCATCCAATGAATCATGTAGATCACTGGAGCAGTTTAGTAAGTAACCGGGAAGCAAGTCCAACCATGGAGCCTTCTTCCCAGGGCTGCTGGAGATTTATTGGTAACCACAGACTCCATCGAGATTGAAGAATCAAAAGGGATTCATTTCTTAAGGAAACAGAAGAGTTAAGACAAGTATAAAATTTGCAATTTATTCAAGTTACAGAACATAAAGTCTTATTGAATTTTAACTTCCTATAGCTAGAACAAAAGGAAGAGGATCACAAGCTTGTATGAAGTATGATTGATTATAACAAAAGAAATAGTTTCTGTGACTATGATTAGTCAACGTTAAATGTCCAGTCCAAGTCCTAAGTTCTTTGGTGCTCGGTGCTCGCAGCAAGTTTCCAGGTGTCCCATTGTTCAGACCCAATCTGGTTACCGAGGACTCTTCGAGGACGAGGTAGGTGCCATTCCACTGTCAAGCCACCCAAGAAGTCCTTTGTCATGGTAATGTTGCATTATAGTGTTCAATTCAGTTCAGTTCAGTTCATTCCCTCAGTCGTGTCCGACTCTTTGCGACCCCATGAATCGCAGCACGCCAGGCCTCCCTGTCCATCACCATCTCCCGGAGTTCACTCAGACTCACGTCCATCGAGTCCGTGATGCCATCCAGCCATCTCATCCTCGGTTGTCCCCTTCTCCTCCTGCCCCCAATCCCTCCCAGCATCAGAGTCTTTTCCAATGAGTCAATTCTTCGCATGAGGTGGCCAAAGTACTGGAGCTTCAGCTTTAACATCATTCCTTCCAAAGAAATCCCAGGGTTGATCTCCTTCAGAATGGACTGGTTGGATCTCCTTGCAGTCCAAGGGACTCTCAAGAGTCTTCTCCAACACCACAGTTCAAAAGCATCGATTCTTCGGCGCTCAGCTTTCTTCACAGTCCAACTTTCACATCCATACATGACCACAGGAAAAACCATAGCCTTGACTAGGCGGACCTTAGTCGGCAAAGTAATGTCTCTGCTTTTGAATATACTATCCAGGTTGGTCATAACTTTTCTTCCAAGGAGTAAGCGTCTTTTAATTTCATGGCTGCAGTCACCATCTGCAGTGATTTTGGAGCCCAAAAAAATAAAGTCTGACACTGTTTCCACTGTTTCCCCATCTATTTCCCATGAAGTGATGGGACCGGATGCCATGATCTTCGTTTTCTGAATGTTGAGCTTTAAGCCAACTTTTTCGCTCTCCTCCTTCACTTTCATCAAGAGGCTTTTTAGCTCCTCCTCACTTTCTGCCATAAGGGTGGTGTCATCAGCATATCTGAGGTTATTGATATTTCTCCCGGCAATCTTGATTCCAGCTTGTGTTTCTTCCAGTCCAGCGTTTCTCATGATGTACTCTGCATATAAGTTAAATAAGCAGGGAGACAATATACAGCCTTGACGTACTCCTTTTCCTATTTGGAACCAGTCTGTTGTTCCATGTCCAGTTCTAACTGTTGCTTCCTGACCTGCATACAGATTTCTCAAGAGGCAGGTTAGGTGGTCTGGTATTCCCATCTCTTTCAGAATTTTCCACAGTTTATTGTGATCCACACAGTCAAAGGCTTTGGCATAGTCAATAAAGCAGAAATAGATGTTTTTCTGGAACTCTCTTGCTTTTTCCATGATCCAGCGGATGTTGGCAATTTGATCTCTGGTTCCTCTGCCTGTTCTAAAACCAGCTTGAACATCAGGGAGTTCACGGTTCACATATTGCTGAAGCCTGGCTTGGAGAATTTTGAGCATTACTTTACTAGCGTGTGAGATGAGTGCAATTGTGCGGTAGTTTGAGCATTCTTTGGCATTGCCTTTCTTTGGAATTGGAATGAAAACTGACCTTTTCCAGTCCTGTGGCCACTGCTGAGTTTTCCAAATTTGCTGGCATATTGAGTGCAGCACTTTCACAGCATCATCTTCCAGGATTTGAAACAGCTCAACTGGAATTCCATCACCTCCACTAGCTTTGTTCTTAGTGATGCTTTCTAAGGCCCACTTGACTTCACATTCCAAGATGTCTGGCTCTAGATTAGTGATCACATCCTCATGATTATCTGGGTCGTGAAGATCTTTTCTGTACAGTTCTTCTGTGTATTCTTGCCACCTCTTCTTAATATCTTCTGCTTCTGTTAGGTCCATACCATTTCTATCCTTTATCGAGCCCATCTTTGCATGAAATGTTCCCTTGGTATCTCCAATTCTCTTGAAGAGATCTCTAGTCTTTCCCATTCTGTTGTTTTCCTCTATCTCTTTGCATTGATTGCTGAAGAAGGCTTTCTTATCTCTTCTTGCTATTCTTTGGAACTCTGCATTCAGATGCTTATATCTTTTCTTTTCTCCTTTGCTTTTTACCTCTCTTCTTTTCAGTGCTATTTGTAAGGCTTCTCCAGACAGCCATTTTGCTTTTTTGCATTTCTTTTCCATGGGGATGGTCTTGATCCCTGTCTCCTGTACAGTGTCACGAACCTCATTCCATAGTTCATCAGGAACTCTGTCTATCAGATCTAGGCCCTTAAATCTATTTCTCACTTCCACTGTATAATCATAAGGGATTTGATTTAGGTCATACCTGAATGGTCTAGCGGTTTTCCCTGCTTTCTTCAATTTAAGTCTGAATTTGGAAATAAGGAGTTCATGATCTGAGCCACAGTCAGCTCCTGGTCTTGTTTTTGTTGACTGTATAGAGCTTCTCCATCTTTGGCTGCAAAGAATATAATCAATCTGATTTTTGGTGTTGACCATCTGGTGATGTCCATGTGTAGAGTTGCTAACCGTCTATCCTACTTGAGTAGCACAAACACATGCAGTGCTGTTAATATCATCTGAGCAGCAAGATAACCACATACCATGGGGTCCCCAGTCGACAATTGTATCATTAGCCACAAACATTAATTTTCCTGATTTGGCCTGACACTTGTCCCAACGAACCGGAGTATATTTAAAGTTCTTATTAGTAAACGCTTTGCATAGTGTTCTTTGCTCTTTCCGTAACTCTTTCCCTAAAGTTTCAGTAGTATAAACATGGTTCATGGACAAAGAAAGGGCAGTAAATAATCTGAGCAACATCTAAAAGTCCTCTTTTGGAGGCAGGGCAAAAGCCCAAGTTTGTCTGCTGCCATTTATGCATAATTTTGCTGGGCCCATACACAAAGGAAGGACTTCATAACCTAGAGAGATTTTTAGTTTTCCTTTGCGACTTCAGGGTGTGAGGACCCTTTAAGGCTCCGGGGAGAAAGCATATATATGGAGTCATTGGTTAATATGATTGATCCTTTCTCTGTCCTTTCTACAACCTAAAGTAAAGGGGGGTTGGGTATGTAAGCCCAGTGTGATTGATTAGTTCAGCTTGAGGAGTGGGGGAGTGGAGGGAAACGCCAGCAAGCAGGGCAACAAAAACATTTTCAGGACTCCCAGGCATTCTCTATTAAGAAACCGGATTTTCAGCTTGATTAGTAAGGGTTTTTATTTGTTCCCCAAGACCAGAGATCCTAAGGTTGATCCCGCCGAGGGCAGTGATTTCTGGAGATCTTTAGAGCCACCATGGCCTGTATTGGAATTTCTTCCTCATGGAGTTTTTGTTGTCTCCTTTCTATGTTGAAGGCCGGGGCCCCCCTTGGGTCAAATCTTCCAAAGAGGAAGCCATGTGAGTTCATTGGATCCATCTGGGGAAATACAAGCATACCCTTCTTTCTATAAGATTAGTTTCCCAGATTTCCATTGTTTATTCAACCTGTCTTGGTACCAAATGGGCAGAGGAAGAGAAGAGTCAATTCCTCGAAATGTTTTTCTGCTCATGTCAAGATATCTCCTTGCAGTAAGTTTAAAAAATTTAAAACAAAGCTGTATTAACAGTAGTTATAGGCTTAAAGAATATATTGCATTGGAATCTAGTAAAGTCTGCTGTGGATAAGAAAGATAAAAGTGTTCCTGTGTATTCCCCCTTTTTTAATTTTTTGATTTGTAGTTTCAGTGTGTGATGTGCTCATTCAACTATGCCCTGTGCTTATGGATTATAAGGAATACCTGTAATATGTTTAATAGAAAATTATTGTAAACATTGAATGGCCTAGAAATATAGGTAGGGCCATTGTTTGTTTTTATAGAACTAGATGTTCCCATTATTGTAAAGCAGGTTAATAGGTAGGTTATAATGTGTAATTTCACCTTGGGGAGGTGTGGCCCATATAAAAGAAAAATTTGTATCAATTGAGGTTGTAAGAAGGAAGAGGGAGAAAGTTCAGGGCAATGAGTTACATCCATTTGCCATAGTTCATTGGGTTGTAATCCACGAGGACTGATACTTTCTGCAAAGGGTCGAATATGTAGGGGCCTGCAAGTAGAGAGATTATTAATGATTTCTTTAGCATGTCGGTATTGAATTTTCCAGATTTGATGTAGTGAGCCAGCATTATTGTATAATAGAGGATGATGCTCTTCAGGAGTAACAAAAAGACAAGTTTATCAGCTTGTCCATTGCCATGAGCCATCGGTCCAGGAAGACAAGAAAGAATGTGTTTGAATACGGGTCCTTGGAAGAAAAGTTATGACCAACCTAGATAGCATATAGAAAAGCAGACATTGCTTTGCCAACAAAGGTCCGTCTAGTCAAGGCTGTGGTTTTTCCAGTGATCATGTATGGATGTCAGAGCTGGACTGTGAAGAAGGCTGAGCGCCGAAGAGTTGATGCTTTTGAACTGTGGTGTTGGAGAAGACTCAAGAGAGTCCCTTGGACGGCAAGGAGGTCGAACCAGTCCATTCTACAGGAGATAGGCCCTGGGTGTTCTTTGGAAGGAATGATGCTAAAGCTGAAACTCCAGTACTTTGGCCACTTCATGCAAAGAGTTGACTCATTGAAAAAGACTCTGATGCTGGGAGGGTTGGGGGCAGGAGGAGAAGGGGACGACAGAGGATGAGATGGCTGGATGGCATCACCAACTCGATGGACATGAATTTGAGTGAACTTTGGGAGATGGTTATGGACAGGAAGGCCTGGCGTGCTGTGATTCATGAAGTCGCAAAGAGTCAGACATGACTGAGCTACTGAACTAAACTGAATATAAATGGGGGAAGTGTGGTTCTTAACAATAATTGTAGTTCAAGGAAAAGTTGTTGGATAATAGATTGATTCGAATTTATGGTAGAATTTTCTATATTTCTTAATATAAAAACTGAATATAAGGAGTCAGAAGCTATATTAATAGGATGAAAATGTAGGTGAATAACCTAAATGAGAGCATCTAATTCATTTTGTTGAGCAGAGTGAAATTTAGTATAAAAGATTTTATATTCTTTGAGAGACCAGAGTGAGGCTTCGGCATTTTTAGTCCCATCTATATAGAAAAACATCAGTTTGAGGTATACGTTGTGACGTGACAATGTGAGAGAGAATAAATTCAGTATTTTTGAAGAAATTCCAGTTTGTTACAAAGATAATGAAATGAAATTTCTCCAAAATATTCCAGAAAGGCTATTTGGAAACTGGTAGAAGTTTGTAATGCATTCTGAAATTCAGGTTTATTAATAGGTTCTACAATTTTATGAGGATTGGAGCCAATTCGAGTCTTAGTTCTATTTCTTCCATTGATAATGATTAGCGCAATCAAATATAATGAGTGTAAGTGACTTTGTCCCTCTAAAATGGGTATAGATCTATTCTATTGGGTATTCTTGTTGAGTAAGAAGTCCTGTGGGAGAATGGAGAGAGGGAAGTACAAATAATTCTAGAGGTAAATCAAGTCTTAATATGAGTAAGAAATTGTTTTTGCAATTTAGTGTGTATTAAACAGTTTTTCTCGTGCCTCTTGTGAAAGTAATTGATTGATATTTAAATCGGAATCTCTTTTTGAAGTGTTAAATTAGTTGATAATTTGTAATGTCTAAAGAGGGTCTAATCCGATTTATATCGACTAAAAGTTTTTGAAAATTATTGAAGGTTGATAATTTACTAATATGAATCTGTGTTAGTTGGGAAGTAATATGTTGTCTATTAACAACAAATCTTGTTTGAATCTTTTCAGGGGCAATGATTAATTTAGAAGGTTTTAAGCATTACAAACTACCGCACAATTGGACTCATCTCACATGCTAGTCAAGTAATGCTCAAAATTCTCCAAGCCAGGCTTCAGCAATACATGAACCGTGAACTTCCTGATGTTCAAGCTAGTTTTAGAAAAGGCAGAGGAACCAGAGATCAAATTGCCAACATCTGCTGGATCATGGAAAAAGCAAGAGAGTTCCAGAAAAACATCTATTTCTGCTTTATTGAGTATCCTAAAGCCTTTGACTGTGTGGATCACAATAAACTGTGGAAAATTCTGAAAGAGATGGGAATACCAGACCACCTAACCTGCCTCTTGAGAAATCTGTATGCAGGTCAGGAAGCAACAGTTAGAACTGGACATGGAACAACAGACTGGTTCCAAATAGGAAAAGGAG
>SJYX01022528.1:33574-45127 GCA_006410675.1 Oreotragus oreotragus | reverse complement strand
ACAGCGGTGTCAGACTTTATTTTTTTGGGCTCCAAAATCACTGCAGATGGTGACTGCAGCCATGAAATTGCAAGATGCTTACTCCTTGGAAGAAAAGTTATGACCAACCTAGATAGCATATTCAAAAGAAGAAATATTACTTTGCCGACTAAGGTCTGTCTAGTCAAGGCTATGGTTTCTCCAGTGGTAATGTATGTATGTGAGAATTGGACTGTGAAAAAGACTGAGCGCCGAAGAATTGCCGCTTTTGAACTGTGGTGTTGGAGACGACTCTAGAGAGTCCCTTGGACTGCAAGGAGATCCAACCAGTCCATTCTAAAGGAGATCAGCCCTGGGACTTCTTTGGAAGGACTGATGCTAAAGCTGAAACTCCAGTACTCTGGCCACCTCATGAGAAGAGTTGACTCATTGGAAAAGACTCTGATGCTGGGAGGGATTGGGGGCAAGAGGAAAAAGGGACGACAGAGGATGAGATGGCTGGATGGCATCACAGACTCGATGGGCGTGAGTCTGAGTGAACTCCAGGAGTTGGTGATGGACAGGGAGGCCTGCCATGCTGCAATTCATGGGGTGGCAAAGAGTCTGACACAACTGAGTGACTGAACTGAACTGAACTGAGCTATGTCAAACATCTGTTGAGTTTCTAAAATAGATGGAGCTGAAGACAATATATCATCCATATAACGAAAAACAAGAAATGCAGGAAATTGTTTTCTCACAGGTTCAAGGGCTTTGGCTACATAATATTGACACATGGTGGGAGAATTCTTCAATCAATGGACTGAGGCAACACAGTCCATTGACACCGTTTGTGACGCCCATTATGATTATCATAATGAAGTGGGTATCAGTTCAGTTCAGCCATGTCAGACATGCCATCCAGCCATGTCATCCTCTTTTGTCCCCTTCTCCTCCTGCCCCCAATCCCTCCCAGCATCAGAGTCTTTTTCCAATGAGTCAACTCTTGGCATGAGGTGGCTGGAGTTTCAGCTTCAGCATCATTCCCACTAAAGAAATCCCAGGGCCGATCTCCTTCAGAATGGACTGGTTGGATCTCTGTGCAGTCCAAGGGATTCTCAAGAGTCTTCTCCAACACCACAGTTCAAAAGCATCAGTTCTTCGGCACTCAGCTTTCTTCATAGTCCAACTCTCACATCCATGGGTATACTAAAAAAGCAAGCCTGTAAATCTATAATAATAATATACCAGTTTTGAGGAATAATGGTAGGGGATGGAATTCCTGGTTGGAATGCACCCATAGGTTTCATAGATGTGTTAACCTTTTGAAAATTTGTTAAAAAACGCCGTTTGCCAGATTACTTCTTTATTCCAAAAATGGGAGAATTCCAAGGGGAACAAGATTCCTCAAAATGTTTTAATTTCAGTTGTGTATCTATCAGTTCCTTCGGTTCAGTTCAGTCGCTCAGTCGTGTCCGACTCTTTGCAACCCCATGAATTGCAGCACGTCAGGCCTCCCTGTCCATCACTAGCTACCACAGTTCACTCAGACTCAAGTCCATTGAGTCGGTGATGCCATCCAGCCATCTCATCCTCTATCGTCGCCTTCTCCTCCTGTCCCAATCCCTCCCAGCATCAGAGTCTTTTCTAATGAGTCAACTCTTCTCATGAGGTGGCCAGAGTACTGGAGTTTCAGCTTTAGCATCTGTCCTTCCAAAGAAGTCCCAGGGCTGATCTCCTTTAGAATGGATTGGTTGGATATCCTTGCAGTCCAAGGGACTCTCAGGAGTCTTCTCCAACACCACAGTTCAAAAGTATCAATTCTTCGGCGCTCAGCCTTCTTCACAGTCCAACTCTCACATTCATACATGTCTACTGGAACAACCATATCCTTGACTAGACGGACCTTAGTCGGCAATGTAATGTCTCTGCTTTTGAATATGCTATCTAGGTAGGTCATAACTTTTCTTCCAAGGAGTAAGCGTCTTTTAATTTCATGACTGCAGTCACCATCTGCAGTGATTTTGGAGCCCCCCCAAATAAAGTCTGACACTGTTTCCAGTGTTTCCCCATCTATTTCCCACGAAGTGATGGGACCGGATGGCATGATCTTCGTTTTCTGAATGTTGAGCTTTCAGCCAACTTTTTCACTTTCCACTTTAACTTTCATCAAGAGGCTTTTTAGTTCCTCTTCACTTTCTGCCATAAAAGTGGTGTCATCTGCATATCTGAGGTTATTAATATTTCTCCCAGCAATCTTGATTCCAGCTTGTGTTTCTTCCAGCCCAGTGTTTCTCATGATGTACTCTGCATAGAAGTTAAATAAGCAGGGTGACAATATACAGCCTTGACGTCCTCCTTTTCCTATTTGGAACCAGTCTGTTCCATGTCCAGTTCTAAGTTTTGCTTTCTGACCTGCATATAGATTTCTCAAGAAGCAGGTCAGGTCATCTGGTATTCCCATCTCTCTTAGAATTTTCCACAGTTTATTGTGACCCACACAGTCAAAGTCTTTGGCATAGTCAAAAAAAGCAGAAATAGATGTTTAAGTCTTCATAGAACTGTTCAACTTCAGCTTCTTCAGTATTACTGGTTGAGGCATAGACTTGGATAACCGTGATATTGAATGGCTTGCCTGGACAACGAACAGAGATCATTCTGTAGAGATTGCATCCAAGTACTGCATTTTGGACTCTTGTTGACTATGACGGCTACTCCATTTCTTCTAAGGGATTCCTGCCTGCAGTTGTAGATATAATGGTCAAAGTTAAATTCACCTATTTCAGTCCACCTTAGTTCACTGACTCCTAAAATGTTGATGTTCACTCTTGCCTCCTCCTGTTTGACCACTTCCAATTTGCCTTAATTCGTGGACCTAACATTCTGGGTTCCTATGCAGTATTGCTCTTTCCAGCATTGAACCTTGCTTCTATCACCAGTCCCATCTACAACTGGGTGTTGTTTTTTCTTTCGCATCATCCCTTCATTCTTTCTGGAGTTATTTCTCCACTGATCTCCAGTACCATACTGAGCACCTACCGACCTGGGGAGTTCATCTTTCAGAGTCCTATCTTTTTGCCTTTTCATACTGTTCATGGGGTTCTCAAGGCAAGAATACTGAAGTGGTTTGCCATTCCCTTCTCCAGTGGACCACATTCTGTCTGACCTCTCCACCATGACCGATGCTTCTTGGGTGGCCCCACACAGCATGGCTTAGTTTCACTGAGTTAGACAAGGCTGTGTTCCCTGTGATCAGACTGGATAGTTGTCTGTGACTGTGATTTCAGTCTGTCTGCCCTCTGATTCTCTCTCTCAGTGCCTACCATCTTATTTGTGTTTCTCCTACCTTGGACGTGAGGTATCTCTTACCTTGGACTTGGGGTGTCTCTTACCTTGGACGTGGGGTATCTCTTGATGGCTGGTGCAGCAAAGCCCAGCCACTACTCTTTACCTTGGACATGGGGTAGCTCCTCTCGGCCACCACCCCTGACCTTGGACATGGGGTAGCTCCTCTCCACCGCCGCCCCTGACCTTGGACATGGGGTAGGTCCTCTCAGCTGCTACCCCTGACCTTCACTGTGGTGCAGCTCCTCTTGGTCATGCTTGTTAAAGCCACAAAAAAACAAGGGGAATTCTCAGTAAGTGGTACACTGGTGTGTGGCATTTTCAGATCCAGTAAGTGATAAAACTGTTTAGCTTGTGAAATCAACAAGAGAGTTCCAGAAAAACATCTATTTCTGCTTTATTGACTATTCCAAAGCCTATGACTGTGTGGATCACAATAAACTGTGGAAAATTCTGAAAGAGATGTGAATACCAGACCATCTGACCTGTCTCCTGAGAAAACTATATGCAGGTCAGGAAGCAATACTTAGAACTGGATTTGGAAAAACAGACTGGTTCCAAATAGGAAAAGGAGTAGGTTAAGGCTGTATATTGTCACCCTGCTTATTTAACTTATATGAAGAGTACATCATGAGAAACATGGGCTGGAATAAGCACAAGCTGGAATCAGGATTGCTGGGAGAAATATCAATAACCTCAGATAAGCAGATGACACCACCCTTATGGCAGAAAGTGAAGAGGAACAAAAGAGCCTCTTGATGAAAGTGAAAGAGAAGAGTGGAAAAGTTGGCTTAAACATCAACGTTCAGAAAACGAAGATCATGGCACCTGGTCCCATCATGGGAAATAGATGGGGACCAGTGGAAACAGTGGCTGACTTTATTTTTATGGGCTCCAAAATCACTGCAGATGGTAATTGCAGCCATGAAAGTAAAAAACGCTTACTCCTTGGAAGGAAAGTTATGACCAACCTGGACAGAATATTAAAAAGCAAAGACATTATGTTGTCAACAAAGGTCCATCTAGTGAAGGCTATGATTTTTGCAGTGGTCATGTATGGATGTGAGAGTTGGACTGTGAAGAAAGCTGAGCGCCAAAGAATCGATGCTTTTGAACTGTGGTGTTGGAGAAGACTCTTGAAAGTCCCTTGGACTGCAAGGAGGTCGAACCAGTCCATCCTAAAGGAGATCAGTCCTGAGTGTTCATTGGAAGGAGCGATGTTGAAGCTGAAATTCTAATACTTTGGCCACCTGATGCAAAGAGCTGCCTCATTGGAAAAGACTCTGATGCTGGGAAAGATTGAGAGCCGGAGGAGAAGGGGACGACAGAGGATGAGATGGTTGGATGGCATCACTGACTCAATGGACGTGGGTTTGGGTGGACTCCGAGAGTTGGTGATGGACAGGGAGATCTGGTGTGCTGTGGTTCATGGGGTCGCAAAGAGTCGGACATGACTGAGTGACTGAACTGAACACCTAATTGATATGTAACCTAATCTATCTACCATGATCTCATTCTGCATTATCTATGTCCTTCATTTAATCCCAAAAGAGGAATACTCAAGACATCTGGCTACTCCCATGTCTGGAATTCCTCAGGAATGTGTGACCTGTTTGCTGAACATGAATGCTTGATTTTGACATATTATCTTTTAATCTTTCTCCAGGCATTGCTTTTCCTGCAAGGTTTAACTACTAGCATAATGAAAGTCATGGCAGACTCCTGGTAGGGGAACACCTATAAAAAATCTTTCTCTTACCCCCAATGTGAAATATATAATTTATACACCACAGCCACCTGGATAAAATTACACAACAGGTAAATTATCTTCCACAAGTACATGATCTAATTTATCGAGGAATAAGGTTTGTATTTCAGATGCTCAGTATAAGGTTTGTAGCCCTCATCAAACTCTGTACCTGTTCTGTGTCTGGTATCCTTTAACCCATAGCCCTCCAATCTACGAGTCATGCCATCCTTGAAACTGAGCAGCCATAAAGTGATTTCTCAAAACCGACAATATATGGGTTTTGTGATTTGTCAGGAACAGGGAAGAATTTCTGTCATCACGCAGTGTTCTTAAAAATGCTCATTACACATTGCTGCACATAGAACATTATCATCTTGGTAAATTGAAGTGAAACCATATCAAGAATCTTCTCTGACTGCTATGAGGAGGAGAATCAAACTACAAGTGGAAAAAGTGCAAAGACAAGATATATAAATTTTTAAAGCTGCAGAAAATATGCCAGCAAATTTGGAAACCTCAGTAGTGGCCACAGGACCGGAAAAGGTCAGTTTTCATTCCAATCCCAAAGAATGCTCAAACTACCACACAGTTGCATTCATCTCACATGCTAGTAAAGTAATGCTCAAAATTCTCCAAGCCAGTCCTCAGCAATATGTGAACTGTAAACTTCCTGATGTTCAAGCTCGTTTTAGAAATGGCAGAGGAACCAGAGATCAAATTGCCAACATCCGGTGGATCATGGAAAAAGTGAGACAGTTCCAGAAAAACACCTATTTCTGCTTTATTGACTATGCCAAAGCCTTTGACTATGTGGATCACAATAAACTGTGGAAAATTCTGAAAGAGTTCGAATACCAAACCACCTGACCTGCCTCTTGAGAAACCTATATGCAGGTCAGGAAGCAGCAGTTAGAACTGGACATGGAACAACAGACTGGTTCCAAATAGGAAAAGGAGTACGTCAAGGCTGTATATTTTCACCCTGCTCATCCAATTTATATGCAGAGTACATCATGAGTAATGCTGGACTGGAAGAAGCACAAGCTATAATCAAGATTGCTGGGGGAAATATCAATAACCTCAGATATGCAGATGACACCACCCAAATGGCAGAACGTGGAGAGGAACTGAAAAGCCTCTTGATGAAAGTGAAAGAAGAGAGTGAAAAAGTTGGCTTAAAGCTCAACATTCAGAAAACGAAGATCATGACATCTGGTCCCATCACTTCATGGGAAATAGATGGGGAAACAGTGTCAGACTTTATTTTTGGGGGCTCCAAAATCACTGCAGATGGTGATTGCAGCCATGAAATTTGAAGATGCTTACTTCTTGGAAGAAAAGTTTTGACCAGCCTAGATAGCATATTGAAAATCAGAGATATTACTTTGCCAACAAAGGTCCGTCTAGTCAAGGCTATGATTTTTCCAGTAGTCATGTATGGATGTGAGAGTTGGACTGTGAAGAAAGCTGAGTGCCGAAGAATTGATGCTTTTGAACTGTGGTGTTGGAGAAAACTCTTGAGGGTCCCTGGGACTGCAAGGAGATCCAACCAGTCCTTTTTGAAGGAGATTGGCTCTGGGATTTCTTTGGAGGGAAAGATGCTGCAGCTGAAACTCCAGTACTTTGGCCACCTCATGCCAAGAGTTGCCTCATTGGAAAAGACTCTGAAGCTGGGAGGGATTGAGGGCAGGAGGAGAAGGGGACGACTGAGGATGAGATGGCTGGATGGCATCACTGACTCGATGGACGTGAGTCTGAGTGAACTCCGGGAGTTGGTGATGGACAGGGAGGCCTGGTGTGCTGCGATTCATGGGGTCGCAAATAGTTGGACACAACTGAGCTACTGAACTGAACTGAACTGAGACAAAAATTAAAGGAAAACACAATTCACATGTAGGAAACTTATACCTACCACCTACCTCATGAAATAAGGAAAATCTCAAAGAATCTTTATACCTAGAAAAAGAAGAAAACCCAAAGAGATCAGAACAGACAGAAATGAAATTTTTAAAAATAATAAGAAAGATCAGTGAAGTTAAGAAAAAAGGGGGTCAAAATCAATAAAGTAAAAAACTCTAGGTCAATGAAATGGATAAATATGAACCACAAAGAAAATACCAGATCAGCTTACAGGGTGGTGTCTAAATCAGACTTCACTGATTCTTCTCAAGCTATTCCCAAAAATTAGAGAGATGGATGCTTCTAAGTCTTCTTCAACAAAAGGTGAAGGTGAAGTCACTCGGTCATGTCCGACTCTTTGCGACCCCGTGGACTGTAACCTACTAGGCTTCTCTGCCCATGGGATTCTCCAGGCAAGAATACTGGAGTGGATTGCCATTTCCTTCTCCAGGGGATCTTCCCGACCCAGGGATCGAACCCAGGTCTCCCACATTGGAGGCAGACACTTGAACCTCTGAGCCACCAGGGAAGCCCACCTCCACCAAACACCCTGGTAAAGGAAATGGTTAAAAGGAATCAGCACCATGATCAAGTGGATCTCCCATGGGCACAAGGAGACATTCAATAATTGTAAATTCATCCATGTGATACCAGACCATATTAACATTTTGATTGTGGGATTTTGGCAGAAACAAAGTAACACCCGTGGCATTCATAAGAAAAGACTCCTGTCAAGTAAACGTTACATGCAAAAAAAAAGACCTTTTCATAAAATTCACGTCTAACACCACAGTTGAGAGTGAAAAGCTGAAAACATTCTAAGATCAAAAACTAAGGCAAGGATGCCCAATACCGCTTTTATTCAAGTAAAACTGTCACTGTCTGGGAACATTATAAATATATATAACCAAAACAAAAATTATAGTCCACATCAGTGAACTTGATGAAAGTTGCAGGATATTAAACATACAGAAATCTGTTGCATTTTCTGTACGCTAAAAGTCAGAAAGAGAAATTAAGGAATGGCAGGCAAATGGGAGTTTTCCATAACTCCCAGTCTGCCATATCAAAAAGAATAAATACTGCAGGGCCAAGGTCCCTGTTCTTCACTGAGCACACTGCATGTGAGCTCAGCTCAAGGCTGGTTTCTAATAATATTCTCTCTGCCTAACTTCACTTCCTTTCTGTGCCAGATATGATTATCAATTACCCAGTTAAAACCCCAGGCATGCAAATCTGGGTTTCACCACTCACTGTGGCACCTCACACCCATTCCTTGATCCTGAAACTACCCATAAACTCAGCCTCAAGCTTCCAATCAGACCTGAGATGTCCAGCAGTTCCACACACTGATCCCACAATCACCTGCGGTGCACACCATTCACTGGGTTCCTCTAGAGCTCCACGCTCTCCTCCCTCCAGGCACTGGCATCACAACAGGAATGCACACAAGCTGCAAATCCAAGGACAATGGTTTTTCATTTGAACTTTGCAGAACAAAGATGGAACCATCCATACCTTCCCTGATCCCTTGTTCTTTCCTAAGGATTACTCAGTCTTAACCCCTACACACATACCTACACACATCCCCAGAGTGACATGTTGCAGGCATTTGGGAAGAAAATAAACATTGTGTGCCCAACGATGAAGAGAAAGGAAGGAAAACTCAATCAAAGGAGATGGGCAGTTCTGATGTGGTTGTTGATAGGATGCTGATAGGGAGGCTTTAAAACCATGGTAAAAGTACATGATGGACAGGAAGATATCTTTGAGCCTAGACCTGAAGATCTGAGAGACAAAGGAGAGGAACAGGAACCTCAACTTTGAGAAAGAAAAGGTGAAAGTGACCGGAGCAGAGTGAACCATGAGAAAACGGCCCGTGCTTAGGGTGGGGTTGTGACTACATGTCCAGAGGACAGCCAACTAGAAGCCCGTGGAGCACATAATTTTTCATGTTTATCCTAATGCAAAGAAAGGCATATGACTCCACCAGCCTGCACTCTGGCATTTTTTGTTTTTCATTCTGAAAGGACTGGCATTCCACACGACTTGTGCATCTTAGTTCCTCAAGTCCCTGCCGGAGGCAGTGAAAATACTGAGTCCTAACCACTGGAGCGCCAGATAATTTGTTGGGATCCATTCAAAATTTGAATTACAAGTAGGCACTACCCTCATGAACACACAGACACACACCCAACTGAGCCAATCACTTCAGGGGTCTCTCAATCTCCCTCAGGCCCACCAGAGAGACGTTTCTGAAACTGTCTTGAGTGAACGAACCAGGTATAAATGAATTCTGGAGAGGTCGCATGATGGGCTAGTCAGTGGGCAGTTTGTCCTTAGTGTGCATCCCACTTAAAAACCCTGGGACCATCTTCTGTGTCCATAAGCACAAAGGAAAGCTCTCTTTCAAGATCTGATCACACTGGTGGTGGTTTAGTTGCTCAGTGTCCAGCTTTGCAACCCCACGGACTATATAGCCTGCCAGGCTCCTCTGTGCATGGAATTCTTCAGGCAAGAACACTGGAGTGGGTTGCCATTTCCTTCTCTAGAGGGTCTTTCCACGCCTCCTGCATGGCAGGTGGAATCTTTACCACTGAGCAAACAAGGAATCCCTAGTCACATAGATAACAACCATATAATTCCTCTTTGCCAGAAAAATCTAAATAAAATACCTTAAAAAAAAATACTGAGTTGCAAAAACATAGCTACTCCTCAGGAAAACACTGAAATGGAGTTAGGTTAGAAATATGCTGAACAGACGTGTATTTATTTCATCATGAATAGACAGATTCTTGTTTACAGAGAACGGACTTAGGTGAACGTCTATTTAGTACCTCACAGCTCACTGTTTTACATTATAAAAGAGAAGAAAAGAGACTGTTAAATGATCATCAACTTTCTTCACTGGGCTTTCCTGGTGGCTCAGATGGTAAAGAGTCTGTCTGCAATTCGGAGACCCCGGTCCTATCCCTGGGTCCAGAAGATCCCCTGGAGGAGGGCATGGCAACCCACTCCAGGATTCTTGCCTGGGAAATCCCATGGATGGGGGAGCCTGGCAGACTACAGTCCAAGTACTTGGTAATACTTCTTACCAAGTACTCATCAAAAGTGTAAAATTATTAAGTTATTACCAACGAACTTTTTCAATATGTAACATAAAGAGGGGAAAGCATACAAGTCCCGATCTAAACTTGAAATCAATGAAAAAAAAAAAGACTATAAAGTTTTTTTTTTAATTAAAAAAAGTCTAGTGTCATGGTCCTTCTACCCTAGTGGTCCAGTGGCTAAGACCCCACATGCTACAACTAAGACCCAGCACAGCCACATATTTTAAAAGCTTTTAGAATATAGCATAAGAATATGAGTGGATTATAGGAAGCCAGCAAAGTACATTTCAGAATAATTCTTTATAGAAAACAATTCAATGTCAGGCAAAAAGCAAAACCATCACCAGAAGGAATAAAAGCACCTTTAACATTCCTTCAGAGAGGCACCGCATGGTGACAGATGTCATTTCTGACTCCACCAGTCTCCCCGTCCTCTACTCCACACCAAGAAACAGAAGGGGTGACTCACAGCTGTCTGAGTCAAGGTACTGTCCCCTGGGCTGAACAGGATGGCAAATGGAAGCTCTATTATGATACAAATAATTACAAGATGCACACATACAGACGGGACATTTTCAATTCTCATCCTTATCAGAATAATTTTAAAATGTATGTTTTGGAATCCAAAGCCACAAATCAAATACATCACAACTTAATCATGCATAAGCAAACAGCTCAGCACTCATCTGGGTCCAGATCTCCACCCCCTCACTTCCACGTGTTTCCCTTTCATTTGGTTTGTCTCTCTGTTCCCCTCTGCTGTCCTGCCTCTGCACGTTGTTCCCTCTCACCCTTTCTGACCTGTTTCCTTGTGTCCCTCTCTTTCAGTCCTCCAGGTTACCACCATTGAATCCGTGACATGCCCTTCATCCGCACTCTCCCCCGCCTCTGGTGGCCGAACTACCTTTCCACCCTCTCTTCCTGTGCTCACTTTGTCCCCACTCCAGCCCTTCTCTCCTAGCATCAAGGTCATGTCTTCCACCCTTTTATACCCTCACTAGTTAGAACTGGACATGGAACAACAGACTGGTTCCAAAGAGGAAAAGGAATACGTCAAGGCTGTATATTGTCACCCTGCTTATTTAACTTCTATGCAGAGTCCATCATGAAAAACGCTGGAATGGAAGAAACACAAGCTGGAATCATGATTGGCGGGAGAAATATCAATAACCTCAGATATGCTGATGACACCACCCTTATGGCAGAAAGTGAGGAGGAGCTAAAAAGCCTCTTGATGAAAGTGAAGGAGGAGAGCGAAAAAGTTGGCTTAAAGCTCAACATTCAGAAAATGAAGATCATGGCATCCAGTCCCATCACTTCATGGGAAATAGATGGGGAAACAGTGGAAACAGTGTCAGACTTTATTTTTTTGGGCTCCAAAATCACTGCAGATGGTGATTGCAGTCATGAAATTAGAAGACGCTTACTCCTTGGAAGAAAAGTTATGACCAACCTGGATAGTATATTCAAAAGCAGAGACATTACTTTGCT
>SJYX01022528.1:0-31115 GCA_006410675.1 Oreotragus oreotragus | reverse complement strand
TGGCATCATGGACTCGATGGAAATGAGTCTGAGTGAACTCCGGGAGATGGTGATGGACAGGGAGGCCTGGCGTGCTGCCATTCATGGGGTCGCAAAGAGTCGGACACGACTGAGCGACTGAACTGCACTGAACATGAACTGAACTTGGTGGCTCAGATGGTAAGGAATCTGCCTGCAATGCAGGAGACCCAGGTTCGATCACTAAGTTGGGAAGATCCCCTTTGCTGTTAAGTTGTGGGAGTTCTTTATATATTCTGAAAATTAATCTCTTATAAGATCTGTGATTTGCCAGTTTTTTCGCCCATTCAGTGGATTGACTTTACCTCTGTTGAAGTGTCCTTCAGAGCACAGAGGTTTTCACTTTGATGTGCAGTTCATTTTCACTTTTGTTGCCTGTGCTTTAGTGTGACAGCAAAGAAATAATTGGCAAATCCACTATCACAAAGATTTTCCCCTTAAAGTTTTACAGTTTCAGCTCTTAGGTTTAAGTTTTGATATATTTTGAGTTAATTTTTGTATACTCTGTAAGATTCAACTTAATTCTTTTGCATGTCATCTATGTATTTTTTTATACTTATTACCTCAAAAGGGCCATTTTCCTAATAGTACAGTTGGTTTGAGGGGCTACTGAGGCAAGGAAGGTAAGTACACCTTACTTAGAGGGGAAGAACAAACTTGAATACCCAAGACAGCTTTTTAAAAGCATTTCTGTTACACTGGACACTTCATAATTTGAGCATTCTAAGGAAGATCCCAGAGTGCTAGCTTACTGAAGGATATCCTGTCTTCTCATTTGTGTTCAGACCTCTACAGAGTTAAAATTGTTTGGGGAAATGGACTTGAGAATGTTCTTCAGGTTAGTATTTCCCAAACTTAGCTGCAAATCAGAACCTCTGGGTAACCTATCAGTATATTGAAAATCTTGCGTTTCTTTTGTTAAATTTACTCCTGTGTGTTTTATTTTTTGGTAGGGTTTACAAGTGGAATTCTTACATGTAATGCTCTTGATTTTTAAAAGATTACCCGATTTGTTTCCTCCCTTTCTCAGAAATGTGCTGGCCAGTGCATCAGCTGATAACACTGTTATTCTGTGGGATATGTCCTTGGGAAAGCCAGCAGCTAGCCTTGCCGTACACACAGACAAGGTATGGTGATTTCGTGGATAAAGGGATTCTAAAAAAGCTGGGACATGTATTAAGTAAGACAAATAATCCCAAACATTTATATATGACTTTTTGTGAATTACAAAGTGCTTTGACATGCTAGCCCACTGGATCTTCAGAGAGCCCTTTGCGATAGTTATAACTATTATCCTCTTGAGCTTTGCAAAAATAGGTGCAGAAAGGTAAAGTGACTAGGAACATTAGTGCTTTGCAGCATTTTTACAGAGGCTCCTAGAAAGGGGTGAAGGGTTTCAGTCATGTAATGGGGTTAAAGAATTTTAACAGATGATGCAGAACCCAGGAATCCAATATGCTAATGCATGTTGTGAAATTTTCAGAACGTGTAGCGTTGCTCAGTAAGTTTGACCACTCCCCTGTTTTTTCTGACAATACTTTAACATCTGAGGGACATATGTATTCTGCCTAGCACAGTTTGGGAATGCTGCATTGGGTCTTTTAAGTGTCAGCCTTTATTTAGAAGTATGTTCTGTCCTTTTAATTATGTAATACATTTATGCTTCTTCATATAATACATTTCAAAGGAAAGAATTTGTAGGAACACTGCTAAGTTGATTCCCATCACATATTAGGCAGCTTTACCAAAACCAAACAGACATTTATCTATTGATTTATGTTTCTTCCTCTTAGGTCCAGACTCTCCAGTTTCATCCATTTGAAGCACAGACTCTGATTTCTGGATCATATGATAAGTAAGAAAGCATTTTAGGAATTAATTGTGGTTTTTTTTTCCCCTCTTGAACTAATTCAGAAACTATCACTGAGTGTTCAGATAGAATTTATTACTGTGGCTTTTATGTGTTTAAATCTTTAGTAGTACTCATTTGTCCTTTCAGCTTGATCCTCTCAGTCTGCAAGGGAATATGGTTCTGTTGTAATTCCCAGCTACTCCTTCAGTTTTTAGAGGGTGTGTGAGTTGGACATTGCTCTGCAGCAAGCCATCCCAAAATTCACTGCCTTAAGCGATGAATATTTGCTTCTTGACCTCTGCAAGGTTGAGCTAATCGAGGCTAGATTCAACTGATAGCTCTACTAATCTCGACTTGTTTAGGCCCAGAGACTCTCCTGTTTTACATCCTTTTTTAAAACTAGCAGGCTAGTCCACATATGTTGCCACAGCACGGTCAGGAGTACAGGCAGGGACACCAAGCCCTCTTAGACATGGGCTCAGACCTACTACGTATCTGGCTTCCTGTAGGCCGAAACAGACATCACATGGAGTAGAAAACGAATTCTGCCTTTAGGGGAGGAACTCCTAGATCACTGAGAGAGGGCATGGAGGTGGGGAGAGATGAAGACCTGGGACCACTGCCGTCCATCACAGGGGGTTTCCAAATCACGTGTGTGCTCTTTAGAGACTGGAGATGGGAGAGGTAGCCAGTAAAAACAGAAACTAAGGTGCAGTCTTTTATTTTGTATCCGTATCCTTTTGTAGTTGGGATTCACGCAAAACTACACAAGACTATTCATCTGTTCCCCCAACACAGTAACCTGCTTGTAGAGAGTCAATGTGGCTGAGACGTGTTACTTGGCTTTCCTGATAGCTCAGTTGGTAAAGAATCCGCCTGCAATGCAGGAGACCCTGGTTCAATTCCTGGGTCGGGAAGATCCACTGGAGAACGGACAGGCTACCCATTCCAGTATTCTTGGACTTCCCATGTGGCTCAGCTGGTAAAGAATCTGCCTGCAATGCGAGAGACCGGGGTTCGACCCCTGAGTTGGGAAGATCCCATGTAGAAGGGAAAGGCTACTAGTGCAGTATTCTGGCCTAGAGAATTCCATGGACTGTATAGTCCATGAGGTCGCAAAGAGCTGGACACGACTGAGCAACTTTCACTTCACTTCATCTGTTCCCCCAGCACGGCAGTCTGCTTGTAAAAAGTAAATGTGGCTAAGACTGGCTCTGAGCAGTACTGGGGAATGACAAATTAGAAATTGTCCTATTCTTTGGGGAATAGGGACAATTCATCTTGGAAGTAGAAGATTCAGTCTGGGGGAGGTCAAGGCCACTGTGACATCTGGAGCCACCAGTGTCTTCAAGTGACAGGACCAGAGTTCACCAGTTAGTAAAAATCAATTCATCTGTTCTTTGAGAACCTTAAAATAGGCTGTAAATAATTGGATCTTGATTTCATGGTGGTAGTTACTGAACTCCTAACTTTGCCTGAACACACCCAGGTCCGTGGCTCTGTATGACTGCCGGAGTCCAGAGGAGAGCCATCGAATGTGGCGTTTCAGTGGGCAGATTGAGAGAGTGACTTGGAATCACTTTTCACCTTGTCATTTTTTGGTAAGAATACGCATATTACTGTTTAATAGATTATTAATCACTTATTTTCTCTACTTCCACTGTAGAAAAGCTTTTTCTATATCAACAGTGTGAAGTATTTGCATTTGGGGTTTATTTTTTTTAAAAAAAGATCCCTTTAACAAGAGAACAGTGAATTCATCATCCAAAAAAATGGTAAACATGTAAATAATTTTGCTAATTTCCAACCATTCCAAAGCATGCCACATTTTTTAGTTGTAATAATTAGTTGATCATTGTAAAATTATTTTGTAATACTAAGCATGACAAATACTGAGCAGGCACACATATTTTCTAGGTTATTTGCTAACATGGTTATCAATACTAAAATCACAAAAATTCATTTTGTTTCCAATGATTAAATCAGTTCAAGAAAATTTTCCTTTATTTAAATATTACTACTTAAATGGAGCTCCAGTGATGCTAATGCTAGCATGTTTAATTAATATAGCACTTAATATACCTTCTCTGGTGGTCCAGACAGTAAAGAATTTGCTTGCAGTGTAGGAAACCCAGGTTCGATCCCTGAGTTGGGAAGATCCCCTGGAGAAGGAAATGGCAACCCACTCCAGTATTCTTNTACTTAAATGGAGCTCCAGTGATGCTAATGCTAGCATGTTTAATTAATATAGCACTTAATATACCTTCTCTGGTGGTCCAGACAGTAAAGAATTTGCCTGCAGTGTAGGAAACCCAGGTTCGATCCCTGAGTTGGGAAGATCCCCTGGAGAAGGAAATGGCAACCCACTCCAGTATTCTTGCCTGGAGAATTTCATGGACAGAGAAGCCTGGTGGGCTACAGTCCATAGGGTCACAAAGAGTCAGAAACGACTGAGTGGCTTAGCACTTACTAATGTGCCACTGTCTCCCAGATGGGAAGGAAGTCTATGATGATTTTATGAATACCCATAATATCTGCAGGAGAACAGTTTTCCTTGTTGCATCCAAAGATACCACTGATATTTCAGTTCATGGAAAAATAAAATCCCAGCTTTTATCCAGAAGAGAAGGTATCATGTATTTCCTAATTTTCCTAAAGCAAATATCTAGTGCTTTGTAAATTAGGGACAGAATTCTTTGAAAAAAAAAAAGCTTTCTTTGAATATGTGAAGTTTCAGTCAGGTTCCTGCAGTTGTGATTCTGGGGGCATATCATCTCAACCCTGTGCAGAGGCGCATGCAGCTCCCAGCCTGAGCCACCTCAAGCCAGATTCCATCTTGCAGTTCTCTCAAGTGAAGTCCCAGTTATATTTGAAAGCTGGCTCTCAGCAGGCAGGCACACACATTTCCTAGGTTATGTGCTGCCACATGGTTATCAGTCCTAAAATCACAAATATTTAAGGAAATGGAAAGTAATTGAAATAAAATGGTGTACCTGCATCCATCAAGTCTCAAAAGATGAAATGCCCCTCCTTTTCCTTTTTCGTGCCCATCATAGCCCCACCTATACAACTGCATCAGCTGTCCCTTTTTTGCCACTCTTTCCTGACTCTTGCCCTTGGCCTGTATATAGGCTCAAGTCTCTGTCTCCCATCAGTGACCAGGTCTGCCTCTTAATCCCTTCAAAGTTTTCTCTTCTTTCTTGAAAGTGGAACTGTACTCTGCCTCTCAGTCCTTTTCCGATTAAACCTCTTTGCCAAACTACTGACAGCATTGTTACTTTCTTTAGAAGCCCTGCTTCCTTGGGTTCCTTGTTATTTTCTCCTCCCTCTTTGATTCTGGCTGCTGTGAGCTCCTCCTCAGCCTTTCCCTTAAGTGGTGTGCTCTCCAGGTCTCTCTCCTTACACGGTGCTCTAAATTCTGCACTCACAGAGCAAATCCCTTCTCTCCTCATGCATGTAACTTCTACTTCTGTGCCACCATATTTCTGAGCTCAGTCTGTGTCAGTTACCATTGCTTCATACTCGTGCCCAACTGCCTAATAGACATGTCAGCTAAACTAGTCCTTGAAGAGCCAACTCAGCTTACCACAAGTGAATTATGTCCATGTTAACTTTTAATAAGTGTCTCAGGTATGTAAGATCCATAGATGATTTTCACAAGGATTTATACTATTTACCCACTGCTCAGTTTTATTGTCACGTAACATTGCTGTGCTTTTTNCTGATCCATAGTCCACTCCCAGTCTTGTTTTTGCTGAGAGTATAGAGCTTCTCCATCGTTGGCTGCAAAGGATGTAATTAGTCTGATTTCAGTGTTGACCATCTGGTGATGTCCATGTGTAGAGTCTTCTCTTGTGTTGTTGGAAGAGGGTGTTTGCTACGACCAGTGCTTTCTCTTGGCAGAACTCTGTTAGCCTTTGCCCTGCTTCATTGTGTACTCCAAGGCCAAATTTCCTGTTACTCCAGGTGTTTCTTGACTTCCTACTTTTGCATTCCAGAAGGGTTCGGATAAAGAGAAAAGAGAAATGTTTCAATTTGTGTATAAAAGATAATTTTCCCAAATTGCTGTCATAATTAGTTTCAGGGGGAGGTTTTTTTCCCTTACACCTGGAAAACACTTATTTTAACCAGCAATTTTTCAGATACAAACCATAAAAGTTATAAGCATATTCATCAGTCCCTCTGTTAATCTTTTTGAAGTCATCAGGTTTTCTATTAGAATCCTTACCCAGTCCAGAAAGTGGTATTTATGTGAAAGTCCTTTCTGTACATCTTCTTGAAAAGCAAGTATTTTGGGGAAACTTGATTAGTGCTATGACAATATTGTGAGATAGTAATTAGAATTATGCCTGATAACATTTTACCCAAACATATCAGAATTTTAGGAGCACTGTATGGTTTCTACAATATCTATATTAGTAACATTTACCATACAGTATAACCCAAGACTTATTCCTCACTTGACAATACTTCCCATGTCATTTTGTATAGAACATGAGCCGAATTGGTGTAATATCTCTCTTTGGGGGTGTTTCAGGGCCCTCTGAAGCATCGCAAAGTTAGCTAGAAATCAATTTCTTCATTACAATGACTTAGGAAATTTTGTCAACAAATATCAAAAAGGTTTAGCATACTCAGTCAGCTGGGATTATAGGTCATTGTGAAACAATAGCTTTTCATATCGCTAAAGTAACAATAAAAGATTTCAGGACAGATCATTTAAGAGATAAAGAAATTTAAATCTGTTATCAAAGGCAGTTCACCATCTGAAAAAAAGGTGTCATCTTAACAGACAGAAAAGCTAAATTCAA
This sequence comes from Oreotragus oreotragus, assembly GCA_006410675.1. Taxonomy (NCBI): domain Eukaryota; kingdom Metazoa; phylum Chordata; class Mammalia; order Artiodactyla; family Bovidae; genus Oreotragus; species Oreotragus oreotragus. The sequence continues at coordinate 24,434 of SJYX01022528.1, read as the reverse complement.
GTTTTGCAACAGACAGAAAAGCAAAATTCAAAGCTAAATAAGTTTTACTTTATTTAAAAGGCAAACTTAATTAAATTTATTTTATACTTATTTTAAACCATGTACAAAACTCACTTCTCATGGGTCACTTTTCACAAATATTATCACTTTCTGTACCCATTACTTTGTTCTTCCATCCTAAAAAGCCACCTGTAAGTCAGGCTTACTTCNAACTTAATTAAATTTATTTTATACTTATTTTAAACCATGTACAAAACTCACTTCTCATGGGTCACTTTTCACAAATATTATCACTTTCTGTACCCATTACTTTGTTCTTCCATCCTAAAAAGCCACCTGTAAGTCAGGCTTACTTCCTTTTCCCTTCACAAAATACAATTCCGTTCCTCATACCTTTACTGAAAACACACTTCGTACTTTCCTTAAGCAACCAAGAATTGACTCTTTTTTTGTTTTAGGCAAGTTGGTCCATTTTTAATACTGAGTCAGAAGTTGTTTTTGGTCTCCCAAAGTGCCCGTCCCTTTTTATTGAGGTGAACATATTTCCGAATTTTAAGTAAACAGTTGCTGTGACTGGGTAAAGTTGCCCCAGGTCCATCCTCCAGGAACTGCTGTCATTATTGGAATGCCATCCAGTCTTCAAGGGGGATATCAGCCTGGATCTGCTCTGTAATTATTGCAGAGCTATAATTTGCTTTATCCGTGTCAACAGTTCCCCTCTCTCATGAATATTTACTAGATCAGTGCATCCTCCTATGCACTCTTTACCAATGAAGACCCGACGTACCATACTGGCTCCTGTGAGCTGTTGCAAGTAATCTTGTATCTCATTGGTGTCGCCGTTGGCTGTGATATTGACAAATTCCAAAAGCCCTTGTTTGAAGGGCAGTTGACTGAGGAGCTCCTGAGTCCTTCTGCAATAGGGGTGGGTTGGGTTGATGAACACAACCACCTTCCCAGACTGGATCTTGCTGTTCACGAATGCTTGAGCCATGCTGCCTCTCCTGGGAGGACACCGTAACTGCCAAGAACTGACTTTTATATTAGCATTTTATAGATTGGTGAGCATAAATACCAGTGATAATTTCTAAAACCTTTGCTTTCTTAGAGAGAACATTTTAGGATGGCACCAAACAAAATGAGGGCAAAATGAAGACTGTAGCCCGGGAGGCAGCATCTGAGATAGCTCTGAGAGACTGCTTCAAAGCAGCAGTGGGGAAGGTCAGTATATAAGGTTTTGGTGAATGGGAAGTTCAATACCATGAAGCACTTATTTTACAAAAGGTTTTTTGTTAGTCATGAGGATATGATGTCACCATAAAGGGATTTAGTGCTTCCCTAGATAGGAGGAGATGCAATGATTGAGACCATAAAAACTGTTCCTAAAAACATTAAAAAAAAAAATCCAATTGTCTAAAGACCCATCTCACCGGATTCCCTGGAGCGTGGAGTGCCTCACTCCACAGCTGTTGAAGGGCTACAGCTATAGGAGCATGGAGTTCACTCTCCATAGAGGCAGACGGCAAACGCCTTTGTTGTTGAGTCACTGGCAGTGCTCTTGGTCAGTGCCACTTTGTAGTTGACAGGCATTTGCTATGACCGTGCGTTCTCGTAACAAAATCGTTAGCTTTGCCCTGGTTCATTCTGAACTCCAAGGCCAAACTTTCCTATTACTCCAGGTATCTCTTGACTTCCTACTTTTGCATTCCAATCCCCTATGATGAAAAGGACATCTTTTTTTGGTATTAGTTCTATGAAATCTGTAAGTCTTCATAGAACTGTTCAACTTCAGTTTCCTTGGCATTAGTGGCTGAGGCATAGACTTGGATTACTGTGATATTCAATGATTTGCCTTGGAAATGAACAGGGATCATTCTGTAGTTTTTGAGATTGCACCCAAGTACTGCATTTTGGACTCTTTTGTTGACTATGATAGCTACTCCATTTCTTCTAAGGGATTCTTGCCCACAGCAGTAAATATAATAGTCATCTGAATTAAATTCACCCATTCTGGTCCATCTTAGGTCACTGATTCCTAGAAAGCTGATGTTCACTCTTGCCATCTCCTGTTTGACCACTTCCAATTTACCCTGATTCGTGGACATAACATTCCAGGTTCCTACACAATACTGTTCTTTACAGCTTCAGACTTTACTTTCACCACCAGAGACATCCCTAACTGGGCATTGTTTTTGCTTTGGCTCAGCCTCTTCACACATTTTGGAGCTACTTCTCTGCTTTCCTCCAGTAGCACACTGGGCATCTACCAACCTGGGGAGTTCATTTTCAGTGTCGTATCTTTTTGCCTTTTCATAGTGTTGATGCTAGCAAAGTAATGCTCAAAATTCTCCAAGCTAGGCTTCAGCCATACATGAACCAAGAACTTCCAGACATTCAAGCTGGATTTAGAAAAGGCAGAGGAACCAGAGATCACATTTCTAACACCCAAAAAGCAAGAGAATGTCAGAAAAACATCTACTTCTGTGTCACTGACTACGCTACAGCCTTTTACTGTGCGGATCACAACAAATTTTGGAAAATTCTTAAAAAGATGGGAATACCAGACCACCTTACCTGCTTCCCGAGAAACCTGTATGCAGGTCAAGAAGCAACAGTTTGAACCAAACACGGAACAATGGACTGGTTCCAAATTGGGAATGGAGTACAAAGAAGTATGTCAAGCCTGTATATTGTTACTCTGCTTATTTAACTTAGCTTCAGAGTACATCATACAAAATGCCAGGCTGGATGAAGCACCAGCTGGAATCAAGATTGCTGGGAGAAATATCAATAACCTCAGATATGCAGACGACAGCACCCTTATGGCAGAAAGTGAAGAAGAACTGAAGTGAAAGAGGAGAGTGGAAAAGCTGGCTCAAAAGTCAACATTCAAAAAACTAAGATCATAGCATCCANTTTTTGAGATTGCATCCAAGTACTGCATTTCAGACTCTTTTGTTGACCATGATGGCTACTCCATTTCTTCTGAGGGATTCTTGCCCGCAGTAGTAGATACAATGGTCATCTGAGTTAAATTCAGCCATTCCAGTCCATTTTAGTTTGCCGATTCCCAGAATGTCGACATTCACCCTTACCATCTCTTGTTTGACCACTTCCAATTTGCCTTGATTCATGGACCTGACATTCCAGGTTCCTATGCAATATTGTTCTTTACAGCATCGGATCTTGCTTCTATCACCAGTCACATGCACAACTGGGTATTGTTTTTGCTTTGGCTCCATCCCTTCATTCTTTCTGGAGTTATTTCTCCGCTGATCTCCAGTACCATATTGGGCACCTTATGACCTGGGGAGTTCCTCTTTTGGTATCCTATCATTTTGCCTTTTCATACTATTCATGAGGTTCTCAAGGCAAGAATACTGAAGTGGCTTGCCATTTCCTTCTCCAGTGGACCACGTTCTGTCAGCCCTCTCCACCATGACCTGCCCATCTTGGGTTACCCCACAGACATGGTTTGGTTTCATTGAAACATTGGAAATGTTCCCTTGGTACCTCTAATTTTCTTGAAGAGATCTCTAGTCTTTCCCAATCTATTGTTTTCCTCTATTTCTTTGCACTGATCACTGAAGTAGGCTTTCTTATCTCTCCTTGCTATTCTTTGGAACTCTGCATTCAAATGGGTATATCTTTCCTTTTCTCCTTTGCTTTTCATTTGTCTTCTTTTCACAGCTATTTCTAAGGCCTCCTCAGACAGACATTTTGCTCTTTTGCATTTCTTTTCCTTGGGGATGGTCTTGATTCCTATCTCCTGTACAGTGTCATGAACCCCCATCCATAGTTCATCAGACACTCTGTTTGTCAGATCTAGTCCCTTAAATTTATTTCTCAGTTCTACTGTATAGTCATAAGGGATTTCGTTTAGGTCATACCTGAGTGGTGTAGTGGTTTTCCCTACTTTCTTCAACTTCAGTCTGAATTTGGCAATAAGAAGTTCATGATCTGATCCATAGTCCGCTCCCAGTCTTGTTTTTGCTGACTGTACAGAACTTCTCCATCTTTGGCTGCAAAGGATATAATCAATCTGATTTCGGTGTTGACCGTCTGGTGATGTCCATGTTTAGAGTCTTCACTTGTGTTGTTGAAATAGAATGTTTGCTATGACCAGTGTGTTCTCTTGGCCTAACTCTGTTAGCCTTTGCCCTGTTTCATTCTGTACTCCAAGGCCAAATTTGCCTGTTACTCCGGGTGTTTCTTGACTTCCTACTTTTCCATTCCAGAAGGGCTCAGATAGAGAGAAAAGATAAACGTTTTAATTTGGGTATAAAATATAATTTTCCCAAATTGCTGTCATAATTAGTTTCAGGGGAAGGTTTTTTTTCCTTACACCTGGAAAACACATGTTCTAACCAGCAATTTTTCAGATACAAACCATAAAAGTTATAAGCATGTTCATCACTCCTTCTGTTAAGCTTTGTGAAGTCATCAGGTTTTCCATTAGAATCCTTACCCAGTTCAGAAAGTGGTATTTATCCGAAAGTCCTTACTGTACATCTTCTTGAAGAGCAAGTATTTTTGCAAAACTTGATTAATGCTATGACAATATTTTGAGATAGTAATTAGAATTATGCCTGATAACATTTTACCCAAACATATCAGAATTTTAGGAGCGCCGTATGGTTTCTATTATATCTATATTAGTAACACTTACCATACAATATAACCCGAAACTTATTCCTCATTTGACAATACTTCCCATGTCATTCTGTATAGAACATGAGCCGAACTGGTGTAATATTTCTCTTTGGGGTGTCTCAGAGCCCTCTGAAGCCTATGTTAGCTAGAAATCAAGTTCTTCATTACAATGACTTAGGAAGTTTTGTCAACAAATATCAAAAAGGTTTAGCACACTCAGGATTATAGGTCATTGTGAAACAATAACTTTTCATATAGCTAAAGTAACAATAAAAGATTTCAGAACAGAATCATTTAAGAGATAAAGAAATTTAAATCTGTTATCAAAGGCAATTCACCATCTGAAGAAAAGGTGTCATCTTAATGGACAGAAAAGCTAAATTCAAGTTTTGCAACAGACAGAGAAGCAAAATTCAAAGCTAAATAAATTTTACTTTATTTAAAAGGCAAACTTAATTCAATTTATTTTACACTTATTTTAAACCATGTACAAAACTCACTTCTCATGGTTCACTTTTCACAAATCTTATCACTTTCTGTACCCATTACTTTGTTCTTCCATCGTAAAAAGCCACCTGTAAGTCAGGGTTACTTCCTTTCCCTTCACAAAATGCAATTCTATTCCTCATACCTTCTTTACTGAAAACACACTTCGTACTTTCCTTAAGTAACTAAGAATTGACTCGTGGTTTTGTTTTTGTTTTTGTTTTTTGCAAGTTGGTCATTTTTAATACTGTGTCAAAAGAAGTTGTTTTTGGCCTCCCAAAGTGCCTGTCCCTTTTTATTGAGGTGAACATATTTCTGAATTTAAAGTAAACGGTTGCTGTGACTGAGTAAAGTTGCCCCAGGTCCATCCTTCAGGAACTGCTGTCATTATCGGAATGCCATGCAGTCTTCAGTGGGGATATCAGCCTGGATCTGCTCTGTAATTATTGCAGAGCTCTAATTTGGTTTATCCATGTCAACAGTTCCCCTCTCTCATGAATATTTACTAGATCATTGCACCAACCTATCCTCTTTACCGATGAAGACCCGAGGTACCGTTCTGGCTCCTGTGAGCTGTTGCAAGTAATCTTGTATCTAACTGGTGTCGCCATTGGCTGTGATATCGACAAATTCCAGAAGCCCTTGTTTGAAGGGCAGTTGACTGAGGAGCTCCTGAGTCCTTCTGCAGTAGGGGCACGTTGGGTTGATGAACACGACCACCTTCCCAGACTGGATCTTGCTGTTCACGAATGCTTAAGCCATGCTGCCTCTCCTGGGAGGACACCTTAACTGCCAAGAACTGACTTTTATAGATTGGTGAGCATAAATACCAGTGATAATTTCTAAAACCTTTGCTTTCTTAGAACATTTTAGGATGGCACCAAACAAAATGAGGGCAAAATGAGGACTGTAGCCCAGGAGGCAGCATCTCAGATTGCTCTGAGAGACTGCTTCAAAGCGGCAGTGGGGAAGGTCAATATATAAGGTTTTGGTGAATGGGAAGTTCAATACCATGAAGCACTTATTTTACAAAAGGTTTTTTGTTAGTCATGAGAATATGATGTCACTATAAAGGGATTTAGTGCTTCTCTAGATAGGAGGAAATGCAGTGATAGAGACCATAAAATCTGTTCCTAAAAACATTAAAAAAAAAAATCCAATTCTCTAAAGACCTATCTCACCGGATTCCCTGAAGCATGGAGTGCCTCACCCCACAGCTATTGAAGAGCAACAGCTATTGGAGCGTGGAGTTCACTCTCCATAGAGGCAGACGGCAATCGCCTTTGTTGTTCAGTCACTGGCAGTGCTCTTGGTCAATGCCACTTTGTAGTTGACAGGCGTTTGCTATGATCAGTGTGTCGTTAGCTCTGCCCTGCTTCATTCTGTACTCCAAGGCCAAACTTGCCTATTACTACAGGTATCTCTTGACTTCCTACTTTTGCATTCCAGTCCCCTATGATGAAAAGGACATCTTTTTTGGTATTAGTTCTATGAAATCTGTAAGTCTTCATAGAACTGTTCAACTTCAGCTTCTTTGTCATTAGTGGCTGAGGCATAGACTTGGATTACTGTGTTATTGAATGGTTTGCCTTGGAAATGAACAGAGGTCATTCTGTAGTTTTTGAGCTTGCATCCAAGTACTGCATTTTGGACTCTTTTGTTGACTATGATAGCTACTCCATTTCTTCTAAGGGATTCTTGCCCACAGTAGGAAATATAATGGTCATCTGAATTAAATGCACCCATTCTGGTCCATCTTAGGTCACTGATTCCTAGAAAGTTGATGTTCACTCTTGCCATCTCCTGTTTGACCACTTCCAATTTACCCTGATTCATGGACATAACATTCCAGGTTCCTACACAATACTGTTCTTTACAGCTTCAGACTTTATTTTCACCACCAGAGACATCCATAACTGGGCGTTGTTTTTGCTTTGGCTCAGCCTCTTCATGCATTTTGGAGCTACTTCTCTGCTTTCCTCCAGTAGCACACTGGGCATCTACCAACCTGGGGAGTTCATTTTCAGTGTCGTATCTTTTTGCCTTTTCATAGTGTTGATGCTAGCAAAGTAATGCTCAATATTCTCCAAGCTAAGCTGCAGCAGCACATGAACCAAGAACTTCCAGACATTCAAGCTGGATTTAGAAAAGGCAGAGGAACCAGAGATCACATTTCTAACATCCACAAAGCAAGAGAATGTCAGAAAAACATCTACTTCTGTGTCACTGACTACGCTACAGGCTTTTACTGTGTGGATCACAACAAATTTTGGAAAATTCTTAAAGAGATGGGAATACCAGACCACCTTACCTGCTTCCCAAGAAACCTGTATGCAGGTCAAGAAGCAACAGTTAGAACCAAACATGGAACAATGGACTGGTTCCAAATTGGGAATGGAGTACAAAGAAGTACGTCACGCCTGTATATTGTCACTCTGCTTATTTAACTTAGCTTCAGAGTACATCACGCAAAATGCCAGGCTGGATGAAGCACCAGCTGGAATCAAGATTGCTGGGAGAAATATCAATAAACTCAGATATGCAGACGACAGCACCCTTATGGCAGAAAGTGAAGAGGAACTGAAGTGAAAGAAGAGGGTGAAAAAGCTGGCTTAAAATTCAACATTCAAAAAACTGAGATCATGGCATCCAGTCCCATCACTTTATGGCAAATAGATGGGGAAACGGTGGAAACAGTGAGAGACTTTATTTTCTTAGGCTCCAAAGTCACTGCAGAAGGTGACTGCAGCCATAAAATTAAAAGACACTTGCTCCTTGGAAGAAAAAGTATGACCAACCTAGACAGCATATTAAAAAGCAGAGACATTACTTTGCCCACAAAGGTCCGACTAGTCAAAGCTATGGTTTTTCCAGTAGTCATATATAGATGTGAAAGTTGGGCCATAATGAAGGCTGACTGTTGAAGAATTGATGCTTTTGAGTGATGGTGTTGGAGAAGACTCTTGAGAGTCCCTAGGATGCCAAGGAGATCAAACCAGTCAGTCCTAAAGCAGGTCAACCTGGAATATTCATTGGAAGGACTGAAGCTGAAGCTTCAATATTTTGGCCACCTGATGCAAAGAAGTGACTCATTAGAAAAGACCCTGATGCTGGGAAAGATTGAAGGCAGGAGGAGAAGGGGGCAGAGGATGAGATGGTTGGATTGCGTCACTGACTCAATAGACATGAGTTTGAGCAAGCTCCGGGAGATGGTGAAGGACAGGGAAGCCTGGTGTGCTGCAGTCCATGGGGTCACAAAGAGCTGGACACAACTTGAGCAACTGAACAAGAACTCAAGAAGAGGAAGCAGAAGAGAGAGATACTCTCCCCCTCCCCACTTCTCCTTTTATTATGAAACTCTAGCCCACTAATTACTCTGGGCGACACCCTCTCCCCCTCTGCTTTTAAGCCTCACAAGTGTCCTATCTTTTTTTTTTTTCCAGTCAGCACAGGCTGCCATAGAAATATGGTATAGATGTCTAGAGACACAGAAAGCATCTTGTTGCTAGCGCAGGAGACAGGGTAGATGATATGAGAGAAGGCAGAAATTTTACTGTCTGAGTGCTGCTCACAGGATCTGAAAGTCGACATTCTTCTTAATTTGGGGATTTTTCTCCTATGTTCTAAGTCTAACCCTGTTAAAACTCAAGTCTATAAATTTAGGTTATTCTACCTGTTATTTATGTATTTTTTAAAAATAAATACTTGTTTATTATTTATTTGGCTGCAATGACTCTTAGCTGTGGCAAATGGGATTTAGTTTCCCATCCAGGAATGGAACCTGGGCCCACTGCATTGGAAGCATGGAGTCTTAGTTACTGGACCACCAGAGAAGTCCTCAAATATCTCTTAGCTGGTTAGTTTTGCATTGCAATGCCTGTTTTATGACTAAGTTTTAAAGTGAAACTGTGAGATCTCTATTGGGATATATGTATTGCTCAGGTTAATTTGTAGATGAGCTCTATTTAACTGTCCTTCTAAAAAGTGCTTACAAATTAAACATTTCTAAATATAACAGAAACTAAACTAAATGGATTTTGGATTCGTATAACCCAAGAAACATTTAGTATTGAATTAACATGTGGCATTAAAGTTTGTTGTTTGCTGTTATTTAATAGAGACATGTCATTTAGACACATCACTATTAAGCACAATGTTTTTATGGTACCCAGGTTTACTCAAAGTCAGTAAGTATATTTGTTGTAAAGTTTGGCAGCAAGAAAATTAACTCATGGGCTTTCCTGGAGACTCAGCAGTAAAGAATCCCCTTACCAATGCAAGAGACGTGGGTTCGATCCCTGATCTGGGAAGATCCCACATGCTGTAGAGCAACTAAGTCCGTGCGACCCAACTACCGAGCCTGTGCTCTAAAGCCTGGAAGCCACAGCTACTGACGCCCACGCCCCCTAGTCTTACCAATGCAGGAGATGTGGGTTTGATCCCTGATCTGGGAAGACTCCCACATGCTGTAGAGCAACTAAGCCCATGCGACCCAACTACCGAGCCTGTGCTCTAAAGCCTGGAAGCCACAGCTACTGACGCCCACGCCCCCTAGAGTCCGTGCTCTGCAAAAGAGAAGCCGCCGCGGCAGTGAGAAGCCAGCGCACCTCAGCAAACAGTAGCCCCTGCTTGCTGCACATAGAGAGTCCAAGCAGCAGTGCAGACCCAGCACAGCCTAAATTAAATAAACAAATATTTTTGAAATGTGTTTTTCACTTGCGGTGTACTTTGTACAATTTTTAGTGATCAAGACACTCACTTTCCTGGACAAATTTTACAAGCCTATGTTATCAATCAACCAGACTCATTTTACAAACAAATTAATCTTAACTTGGCTACACTTGGGACAAATGAGGGTGATTTAAGAAGAAAGGAATTATGTTTTAATAGATATTAAATTTTAGTTTGGCTGAGATCCGTATCTACTGTCTAAAACTCACTTTTTAAATAGCACTTTTGTCATATTATTGTAATGTTTAATTGAGTTGTTAGGAAGATATTCTAGGCTTGGGTCTGAAGCTCAGCAGTGTAAGCTATCTTTGGATGCAGATCAGATGCCCATAATCTATAACCAGGGGATTATATGTCCTAGTAAAAAAAAAAAGACATCATTTAAAAGACTGTGTCCAGCCTGGGTAAATGCCTCTTATGAGGTATTCTCAACATCTTGCACAAGGATACTGAAGGGAATCAACTTCCAGGATTTACCCTCCTCCCCTGACCCTTTACTTCCAATTTGCAGCCAGACCAGTTCCTGAAAGCTCTCTGTCAATGCCACTGGACACACACTCTGTATTATTCCTTTGGGACAGTTTCTCAGCCATTCACACGTGGCTGAGAGACTACTCGGAAGGGATAACATCTAAAGCTGTAAGCACAAGTCCTGATTAAACTGCACAGTGAAGTGCGACACAGGAGCGTAACATCTGGATAGCTAATGACTGCTCGAGGGATGGGAATGGCAAGGACTGTCTCAGCTGCTGCTCCAGCCAAGGCCACTAGTCCAGAGTCAAGGGCACCCAAGGGTGAGGAGACTGCCCACTATATTCAGGAGCTCCTTCTCTGTACCCCGAGTTACCCAAGAGCCAAATCTCAGCCCAGACAGCACCTGCAGTGTGTAAGTTACAGACCAACTGCCCCATGGCTCCGCCTCTGTGAGAAGCTGCTGTCTCTCTGGCCATCTCCTTTTCCTAAGTCAGTAGAAGATAAATTGATACATTTTTCTGAGAACCCTGAACTTTCCAGGATGGAGTTTACCCAGTTAATGAGATCTTTTGATCTCATCCAAAGGGAGATTTGCAGACTTTACTCTCCCACAGGCAGCTAGGGTCCGTGCTGACCCAGTGGCAGCCCAAGCCCAACAGGGCCACGTGGGGGGCAGGGGGCACTGCCACTGTCCCTGAGGCAGGTCCATGGCTACATGATTGTTTAACAGAGGTTATGAAAACACTTGCAGTTAAAACTGTCAGGTATGAAAAAGTGCAGGATGTACAACAGGGGTAAGATTAACATCAGAAAGCATTTCAAGAGAGGTTGATAGAAGCTTTAAAAAATATAGCAAGGGCTTTTCTGGTGGCTGACTGGGAAAGAATCCACATGCCAATGCAGGGCACATGGGCTCTATCTCTAATCCAGGGAGATCCCATGTGTCATGGAGCAATTAAGCCCGGGAGCTGAAACTACTGACGCCCAGGCCCTAGAGCCTGTGCTCTGAAACAAGAGAAGCCACTGCAGTGAGAAGCCCATGCTGAGAAAAGCCCACACAGCAACAAAGACAGAGCATAGAGAAAATATATACATAGGAGTGTGGATCCCTTCTCCCTCGAGGGACAGGCCCTTCTGGCTGTGCATTTCATAGCCCACCCTGCCACAGACATCAGGAGCAAGATTCAAGAAGCAACTGCTATGAGCGATTTGCTCCAAGTGGCTTATTCAGTTTTCGATAATAGGGACATGGTTGAAAAGGCTGAACTCTCCCAGAGAAATACACAAAGGGGTGAAATGATGATTGTAGCTTTGTCCACTCAGAGACCACCAGAGGGGAGGTCAGCCTTTGCAGGCCAAGCTGGCCATAGAGGACCACAAGGCCCACAGGTACCCAGACCAAACCAGGATGCCCTGTGTGGACAGAAGGGCACTGGAGGAAAGACTGTGGCGGACTTGCCCTTTTATAGACAGCCAGGAGACTGGAGGAGGGAATGCCCCAGACACCTGAGATCTATGGGGCCCCTCGGCCTTGGATGGATTCCCAACACTGAGGGACCCCGAGGTCACAAGTGGCTCTGCCTACAACACCGTGTGTATAACTAGCGCAGAAGCTTGGGGGGGTCACTGAAGTGGGGGCCGAGATGGAATTCCTCGGACACCAGTGCAGTCTTTTCCGTCTTAACCTGAAGGGCTGGAAATTTTAACAGCCATAAAAAATACATAATGGGAACACTTTCCAGGAACCCCCTTCATGCTCCAACAATGGCCAGTGGTTTCTACATCGATTTCTGTGCCTGTCACCTCTCTTTTAACTCGGAACTTCCTAGTTAAATTAGGCTCCACTCTGATTCTTGAGGAACAAGGAAGCCACCCTTATGATCAAATGATACTACTGCTACTGCTAAGTCACTTCAGTCGTGTCCGACTCTATGTGACCCCATAGACGGTAGCCCACCAGGCTCCCTTGTCCCTGGGATTCTCCAGGCAAGAACACTGGAGTGGGCTGCCATTTCCTTCTCCAATGTGTGAAAAGTGAAAGTGAAGTCACTCAGTCGTGTCCAACCCTTAGTGACCCCATGGACTGCAGCCTACCAGGCTCCTCCTTCTATGGGATTTCCCAGGCAAGAGTACTGGAGTGGGGTCAACTCTATAACAGATAAAAGACTTAATAGACGCTGCAGTGCGAAACACTGAGGCTCTGGGTCTAGCTACAAATAAACAGACTAAGGCCTTACGTGATGCTCTTCCAGATTTGGAAACTGTTTTGAGCTACGTAGCCCAGCTTGTAAAGAATCTCCCTGCAATGCTGTTACTGAAAGGTATGTGTTGGGGGTCCAGGAGTGTTTTGTACCCTTCCATCATCAGACAGAATCCTCAGGTTCTCCTGTGGGGCCTTGCCCCAGGAATGTGCACAGAGCCCCAGATGATTCTGATCTGTCTCCTGCATTGAGCACCAGGGCTCTTAGCCTCCACTTCTGAGACTGAGATCAGGCCCTGGGAGAGGGAAGGGTGCTCTGCTCTGAGGCTGGACCAGGGCCTGCTGTGTAACCTAAAGGGTACCATAGGGTGAGCAGAGGTATCCCCTGCTGCTGTGTGCATGAGGCCTCACCAGGAGGGGAGTGTGATCCGCAGGAAAGTGTGGGAAAGTCCCATGTAGGACTCTGCAGGAGTTGATCGTCTTGAGTCCCTCCTGAGACAGTGGCCACAGGGGCCTGTCTGTTCCTCATGGTGAGGGCTTCCCTGTGTGTGTGGTTGGGGCTCAGGAAGGGGGTGTGTTGACCCTGAGCATTAAACAGCGTGTTTGCCACTTTCATGAGAGAACTGTGAGGACTCATGGATGAAGAAGCCCAGAAGAGGAAAGAACAGGAGCTGGGCATGGCTCTTTCTCGGGTAAGGTCATATTCTCAGTGGATTCTCAGTATGTCCTTCCTGAATTGCCCTTCTCTGGACTCTCTAATCGTGTCTGACTCTGAAATATCCTGTCTGACTCTTGTACACCCACACTCACCTGGGGCCTTCCCTCAGGGCCTGTTGTCTCCACTTAGATCCTGTCTCCCCATGACCTGGTGACCTGGCCTTGTGAGAAGGCTCCCCTGGGCACCATCCTGGGCAGGGCTTCTCACCCACGGGTTGGAGACAGGGTCTCAGTGCTGTTGGGCAGCAGGAGTTGCTTAGGGCCAATCTGGATGCACTGTCTGCTCTCTGTAAACCGGGATAAAGAAGCTGTAGGTGGACCTCAGGTATTAACATGTACAGTACATGGTAAAATCTGCAAATGGGGCCAATGAGGGGAAATCAGTTCTGACTATTTACAGTACATTTAAAACTACATGAGCACCTCCTTGAAAACTTAAGTGTTTGGGAATGGAACGGAACATTCAGAAAGAGATGTCAGGGCTAGGGAGTGTTTCGTTAGACCATCTAATTTAAACTGTAAAATCAGGTTTACTACTTTTTTTCATTCTTTTTTGACCACATGATGCAGCTTCCAGGGTCTTAGTTCGCTGAGTAGGGATCGAACCTGAAACCCTGCAGTGGAAGTGAGGGATGTTAACCATTGGACCATGAGGGAATTCTCCAACTTTACTAATTTTGATTCAGTATTTTCTTAATGGAATAAAATAATAAATTTTTGATGTTGTTAATAAGTACACACCTAAAATTAATTATAAAAATCACATTATGATTTCTAAAATATATTTATTACCTGTACTCTGACTTCATTGCTTGGGGGTCTTTTCCCTAGATCTGGCAAGTGGTGGCCACTCTCTGGTTGCGGTACACAGCTTCTCATTGTGGTGTCTTCTCTTGTCTTGCAGCCCAGGCTCTAGAGCGAGCTGGCTTCAGTAGATTCACCTCCTGGGCTCTAGAGCTCTGGCTCAGAAATTGAGACTCATGGGCTTAGTTGCCCCTCAGCATGTGGGATCTCTGACCAGGCAACAACCCACATCTTTTGCATTGCCCAGTGGATTCTTTACCACTTACCCATAGGGAGGCCCACATATTTTTAAATACAGGTAATTTATAAAGATTGGAAGAAATCTGTATGTTATTTTCTGCTTGTATTACTTTTTATTTTTTTGAACTAGAATAAGATGGTGGCGCCCCGGCCCTGCCACGCAGACTTCCGCCCGGTGGAACCCGGAACCCGCTGCGCGTCGCGTCGGAGGTGAAATCGGGACGCGCGTGGTGTGGAACTACAGCCTGGGCATCATGTAGGAAGGAAACGCAGCGGGCGAGCCCAGCGCTCCGGGAGGGCCCTGACCTCTCCTTTCTGGGGCGCGGGGGCTTATTGGGCGAAGGTCGGCACCTCCCCTCACCCCGGGCCGCCTTCCCTCCATCCGCTCCAGGGACCTCACCCTCAGGGGAGTCAAGAAGAAAACCTTCACCCCAAATATCATCAGTCGGAAGATCAAGGAAGAGCCCAAGGAAGACGTAACCGTCAAGAAAGAGAAGCGTGAAAGGGACAGAGATCGACAGCGAGAGGGCCATGGACGGGGCCGGGGGCGCCCAGAAGTGATCCAGTCCCACTCCATCTTCGAGCAGGGCCCCGCCGAAATGATGAAGAAAAGAGGGAACTGGGATTCAACCGTGGATATGTCATTCGTGGGGCCCTCTCACGTCATCAACATCAAAAAGGAGAAGAGGGAGACAGATGAAGAAGCAAAACAGATCCTTCGCATGCTGGAGAAGGATGATTTCATCGATGACCCTGGGCTTAGGAATGATATTTGAAATATGCCTGTGCAACTGCCGCTGGCTCACTCGGACTGGCTTTTTAAGGAAGAGAATGAGGAAGCAGATGTTAAACCACGGCTGGCTGGCCCCAAGGAAGAGGACACAGAGGTGGACATGCCTGCTGTGAAAGTAAAAGAGGAGCCCCGAGATGAGGATGAGGAGGCCAAGATGAAGGCTCCTCTCAGTGCAGCCAGGAAGATCCCGGGCCTCCTGAAGGACGTGTCTGTGGCAGAGCTGCTCAGGGAGCTGAGCCTCACGTAGGAGGAAGAGCTGCTGTTCCTGCAGCTGCCAGACTCACTCCCCGGCCAGCCACCCACTCAGGACATCAAGCCCATCAGGACAGAGGTGCAGAGCGAGGACGGGCAGATGGTGGTTATAAAGCAAGAGAAAGACCAGGAAGCNGAGCCTCACGTAGGAGGAAGAGCTGCTGTTCCTGCAGCTGCCAGACTCACTCCCCGGCCAGCCACCCACTCAGGACATCAAGCCCATCAGGACAGAGGTGCAGAGCGAGGACGGGCAGATGGTGGTTATAAAGCAAGAGAAAGACCAGGAAGCCAGGCTGGCAGAGAACACTTGTACCCTGGCTGACCTGACGGAGGGACAGGTTGGCAAGCTGCTCATCCGCAAGTCAGGGAAGGTGCAGCTCCTCCTCGGCAAGGTGACTCTGGACGTGACGATGGGGACCACTTGCTCTTTCCTGCAGGAGCTGGTGTCCGTGGGCCTTGGAGACAGCAGGACAGGCCACATGACAGTCCTGGGACACATAAAGCACAAACTTGTCTGTTCTCCCAACTTCGAATCCCTGCTGGATCACAAACACCGGTAAAGTGAGCAGATGGAGGATGGTGGTGACTGTGCCCACGACTGCTGCCTGCTCCAGACGTTTTGTTCTCAAATCTGTTCGACCCAGAAGGGGCCTGTTTAGCCCACCCACTCCAGCCATTGTCCCAGTTTTCCCCACAGGGCCCACACGTGGCTCCCTTCCACGGCGGCTGTGAACAGCGCGATGACCTTCCCACAGTGAGGAAACTGCACACCCTCACTGCTAGGGGGTTGGTCCCCGGTATTTATTTTTATATTTATGTCTTAGCTGTTCAGTGGACTGCAGCCTCCCCAGGCGGTGAAGGGTCGGTGTGGGCAAGGACAGGCTCCTTCTCTGGGGACGTCTTGGTTCTCAGGGCAGGAGACGCTATTGCTCCCTCCTTCCTTCCAAGAGGCAGCTCTTGAGAGAGAACAGAGATGTCTGGAGTCTGAGATTCAACCTCAATTCTGTCATTACTAATTGTGTGACTGAACAAACTACCTAACCTTTCTGAGCCTGAGTCCTCATCTGACAAATCGAAGACGATACCTACCTCACAGGGTTGGCGTGAGGATGCTGTGGAATACTGTCGATGAAATGTCCTTGCACAAGGTTGGACATACACTATAGGAGCTCAATAAATGTTAGTTTAGTTTTCAAGAAAAAAAAAAAAAAGAATAAGATAATGTTGAGGAGTTCCCTGGTAGTACAGTGGCTAAGAATGTGCCTGCCAATGTAGGGTGCACGGGTTCCATCCCAGGTCCCAGAAGATGCCTCAGAGCAACTAAGCCCATGGGCCACAACGACAGAGCCTGTGCCCTAGAGCCCGGGAGCCATTACTACGGAAGCCCGCACTCTCCAGAGCCTGTGCTCCAAAACAAGAGGAGCCACTGCAAGGAGAAGCCCGGGCACTGCAGCTGCAACTAGAGAAAGCCCACTCACAGCAACAAAGACCCAACATAAGCAAAATAAATGAGCTTGAAAAAGAAATAGAATGTTGACAAAGTTACTGAATGAAGAAGTAAAATAAAGAAGAGAATGGGAACCCACTCAGTATTCTTGCCTGGAGAATTCCATGGATAGAGGAGCTGGCGGGCTGCCCTCAGTGGGGTTGCAAAGAGTCTGGCATGAGTAAGCAGATAAACAACAACTTCCACACACAGCAGATTGAGCTCTGAAAAACAAATCTAAGTGTCTAACTTTCCTCTTGCAAATTCTTCAGTGACTTCCAGTAGCTTTTCAAATAAAGTCCTAAATCCATAGATGTTGCATAAATTAGCCTCTGCCTGGCATCACCCCTTGTACATTCCCTGTGTCCCAATCACACTGGCTGACCTTCTGTTTAGTAAATATCTTCCTGCCTCAGAGCTGGCACTCAGGCTATTCCCTCTGCCTGCAACACTCTTCTCTTTCCCACCTTGCCAATCCTAAGTTTCTTCCTCACAGAGACCTTGTCTGATTTCTCAATGTAGCTTAAGACTTTCTGTTTAATCTTGTCTTAGCACCTGGCCTGTGTCAGAGCACTTATTTCAGTAGTTATATTAAAATTGTGGATGAAATTGGCTGGCTGGCTGCTAGATTGTAAGCTCCATCATGTTCACTGCTGTATTTCAAGTCTGAGGCACAAAGCTGATGCTGAATGAAATTTGATAGACTGAAAGAAAAAAAGACAACTCTTGTTTCAAGCAATTGTGTGTTTACACATGCATACATGGATGCATGGATATGTAACTCCATGGTTTTATTACAAAAACATCATCTCATAAATAATGGTGTATGCTTTATAGCAGTTTCAGTTGTATCTTAAATGTATTTCATGGCGTTTATTTTTCTACATCATCACACGACTGATGTAAACTGTAGTCAGAGTATTGACATTGTGTGGTTGCAATGGGAGAGAGTGTGACCCTGTATCGTGACCATTTATGCTGTTCTATTGTATTTCAGCTTCCTTGAACGTGTTTCAGGTATTCTCAGGGAACTCTCTGTGGATGCACTTTCCTTCTCAGGTAGTTAACTGGTTGATTCTTTAGATTCAGTTGTCACTCCCAACCACCTGAGCTCAGGTGCTGTTGCCTCATTTCTTAACAGTTTGATCTGAGCGATTTCTTAGAGTGAAAGATTTTACTCGCCAGTAAGGCGGACGAGATCTTTCTCTAACGTGCTGTTTTGTTACTGACAAGTTCATCTGGGTGAAATCTTTAGAGTAATGCTCAGTGTGTAGGACGTGCTGAAACACCTGTCGTCAGTTTGATGATGTCATCATCATCACAATGTGTGTTCTTTTAAAGTCACTGTGGACTTTGTCATCTCTGAAGACACCAGTCTTGCTGTAACTCATGTAGATAGTGACACTACATCACTCAGTGTGTTGAATGGAACTCTTCTGCATAGACAACCCAGTGCTGGTTTTAATTTGTGTATTTTTCATGTATTTTCCACATACATGACAAACTCATGTTGACTGCAGGATGTCATAATCTTAGGGAAAAGGAGGAAATTTTAAATTAGATTAGAGACCAACAGTTTGCTTCAAGCAGCTTTTAATGGATTTATCAGAATATTACTTCAACTGAATTGAACTTTACCCCTCTCACCTCTTCTCATTTTGTGTGAAACTAAGAATCCTCCTCAGGGACTTGCAGGATGTCATAATCTTAGGGAAAAGGAGGAAATTTTAAATTAGATTAGAGACCAACAGTTTGCTTCAAGCAGCTTTTAATGGATTTATCAGAATATTACTTCAACTGAATTGAACTTTACCCCTCTCACCTCTTCTCATTTTGTGTGAAACTAAGAATCCTCCTCAGGGACAGTTGGTGGAATGTGTTTTCATTTCAGGCACAGTTGAGCTTCAAGGATGTGTTCCTAGATTTCACTCCTGAGGAGTGCGAATGCCTGCCCAGAGGACCTTGTACCAGGATGTGATGGTGGAGACCCTCAGGAACCTGCTGTCTGTGGGTGAGGATCACTTCCCTCTGAAGTAGGGATTTGCCCTGGGGTGCCTCTGCACGTTCCCTCTGTACCTTTTGAGATCCCTTGTTTTTCTTGACTAAGCTCAAAAGCTTGTTGACTCATAAATGTAAAGCTTCATGGTTGGTATCAGGAGTTTAAACTTTTCTTTCCTTCAGGTGACCTGCCCACTGTGTAATACACAAGGAGTTTCTCCACAGCTCGAGTGTTTATAAAGCTGATTTCAAACTTTGAAATATCCAGTTGCCTGTTTTCTAGCCCTGTGTTCTTGGTTCAGTAGTTCTTAAGTAGGAACTAGATTCCTGATGTTCCCTGTGCATTCAGAAGGCAGCAGATAGTAAATTCATTTGAGAAGTATTTTTCTGTCAGTTCATAATGTCCTCACTCCGTGGCTGACAAAAGAGCTGCATTCTACACCTGCCAATGCAGGAGACACAGGTTGGATCCTTGGTCTGGGAAGATCCCACACGTCACAGAGCAGCGATGCCTGTGTGCCTCAACTACGAGCCAGCGCTCTAGAGCCTGGAAGCTGCAACTACTGAGCCCACATGGGACAACTCCTGAAGTCCGTGCACCCAGGAGGAGCCGCAGCAAGTGAGGAGCACGAACACTGCGACTGGAGCGTAGCCCCTACTTGCTGAACTTGGAGAAAAGACCAAGCAGCAACGAACACTCACCCAGGACAAAAGAAATGAATACACCAATGTATTAAAAATAACAGATACATTTATTTAAAAAAGAGAGAGAGGTTGGATTCTGGAAGAAGCACAGTATATAGCATTACTTCTGAGTAGGAAGTTCTGTTTCTTCTGCGACTGGAGCGTAGCCCCTACTTGCTGAACTTGGAGAAAAGACCAAGCAGCAACGAACACTCACCCAGGACAAAAGAAATGAATACACCAATGTATTAAAAATAACAGATACATTTATTTAAAAAAGAGAGAGAGGTTGGATTCTGGAAGAAGCACAGTATATAGCATTACTTCTGAGTAGGAAGTTCTGTTTCTGATCTGAACGTTATCTCCATTCTTGTGGCACAAGGAAGAAGACCCTTGGATTGTGGAGAATGAGGTGCTAATAGCAAACATCCAGATGAGTGGGAAAGTATCCACAGTGTGATCACAAGTCAACTGTACTGGCAGAAGGACAGAGAGGAAGCCACACTGTTCATGGGGTTTGGGAAACTCTCCAAGTGGGAGACTTCTGTGGGAAAAGAGATGTTTAATGATTGTGAACTCTCACAGGAGATTTTTCTTCTCCATACT
Source organism: Oreotragus oreotragus (assembly GCA_006410675.1). Taxonomy (NCBI): domain Eukaryota; kingdom Metazoa; phylum Chordata; class Mammalia; order Artiodactyla; family Bovidae; genus Oreotragus; species Oreotragus oreotragus. The sequence continues at coordinate 4,310 of SJYX01022528.1, read as the reverse complement.
TAGGGCTCTGTTCTTTGACATGTGAAATGTACAGCACCCTCCAGTGGTGCTGTACCCCCCGTAGAGATGAAGGCAAGGTCATTTTTTTAGGCCTGTACCGGGTCTTTTTTGCTGTGTGGACTTTTGTCTATTTGAGACAAGTGAGGGCTACTCTCTAGTTGCGGGGAGCACGGTTTTTCATTGTGGTGGCTTCTTTTGTTGTGAAGCCTGGGCCCTAGGCACACAGGCTTGAGTAGTTCTACCATACAAGCTCAGTATTTGTGGCTCATCAGCTTATTCTCCGTGACATGTGACATGTTCCCAGAACAAGAATCGAACCCATGTCTCCCACATTACTAAGCACATTCTTACCATGGAGCCACCAGGGTGTTAGGGAAATTAAATAAATAGTCTTGTTTAGGCTTCAAGACAAAGCAGTGCATTCCTCTGACCTTGGTTCTAACCTGCATGGAAACTGCCCTGAATGTGAATGTCCTGACTGTCTCCTGTGAGTGCAAGTCTTGCAGCACCATAGATAGGCTAGGGGACAAACCTTGAGATTGTTTAGCCTTTGCAGGGGCCCTTGCCAACCAACCCCAGGCTTAGCACCATCCAAGTTGGCTACAAGATCCTCCTCTCTGCCTACTGTGAGGTAAATAAAGGTAACTTAAAACTATCTAAAGAGAAGTTACAACTGAAACAAGAACTATGCGATTTGTGAAGATGATTATCCATATTACAACGTCACATTATATTTTGGCTGATCAAATCTTCACTTTTTAAATCGACTCTCTTTAGCCAGCCCACAGCGCCAACAGTGTCCCCCACTGCCTTTCTCTCTCCATTCTTTGTCCTGATGTGGCCTTACAGCCCTCCCAACCCCTCTGTCTCCCTCTCCATCAGCTGGTCCCCTTCTAACTGCCCCANATTATCCATATTACAACGTCACATTATATTTTGGCTGATCAAATCTTCACTTTTTAAATCGACTCTCTTTAGCCAGCCCACAGCGCCAACAGTGTCCCCCACTGCCTTTCTCTCTCCATTCTTTGTCCTGATGTGGCCTTACAGCCCTCCCAACCCCTCTGTCTCCCTCTCCATCAGCTGGTCCCCTTCTAACTGCCCCAGTCTCTGAGCAAGAAGGGGAAGCCCAGGTTCCCCTACTCTAGCAAGTTTGTTTACCCCTATTAGATTCTTCTGATCAAACACCCCCATCTCCTTGGAGGGACGTTCCAAGATTTTTAAGAGTTCTTCTGGCCCTGTTATCACAGCCAATTTGAGCACTATTTGATCTATATTTTAGCCACAAATCTATGACTATAGAAAGGAAAGATAACTTGTTTGATACAGGATAGCCATATTGTTTAGACTCTGGAGAAAACTGGTTAAGATGAATTTTTTTTTTCTTTGAAAGTGCAAAAACGGTTCTTTTTACATGTGGAATTAAAAACAGCAAGCTTGTTAAAAATACCTGCCAAAAAAAAAGCTGAAAGTTAACCTTTGCCAGGGTTTCCCCGATGACTCTAGTGGTAAAGAACCTGCCAGCCCCTGGGGGAGACACAAGAGACATGGATTTGATCCCTGGGTAGGGAAGATCTCCTGGAGGAGTGAATGGCAACCCACTCCAGTATTCTTGCCTGGAGAGTCCCATCATGGACAGAGGAGCCTGGTGGGCTAGAGTCCACGGGGTTGTAGGGGGTTGGACAGGACTAAAGTGACCCTGCATAGTGTGCAACCTATGCCATGTCCTTGAAGTACTAACCCATTTTTCCAGGGATGTCAGTGAAGAAAAAGGTGAAAGAGACATTTTAAATCTCAAGCAGGAAAGTATGAGAGCTCTCATGTCTGTCGATCTGCATTTATGTTTGTCTCAGTGTGTGTCTTTGTTTTTGGATAATATTGCTGAGGTTAATTTGTAAATGAGCTCTAATTCAATTGTTTGTTAAAAAAAAAAAGTAAGCACTTACAAATCAAACAATTACAAGAGAAATTAACCTAAATGAATTTCAGGTTCACGTGAACTGGGAAATATTCAATATTAAATATCTAGTATTTATGTTTGTTTGCTAATCTAATTAAGATATGTCTTGTGTCTTCAACATTGTCTAATACTTTTATTGTACCTAGGTTTAATGTTAAGTAAGCTTGTCAACACTTAAAGTAACTCGAGTGAAGAAACTTTTAAGGAAAAAATGCAAATGCGATTGGAGCTTTTACAAGAACTCTGTTAGGAATGATTATACTTTAGAAATAATAAAATAATCTCTCCAGATTTGAATAACCTGAATTTCTAGGGTTGTGCTAAACTAAGTGATGAAAGTTCATTGAATATCTAGGTCATTTCCACATAAAATAAGATTCTGAAACACAAATTACTGAAAACACATTTCCTCTTACAGACAAACTAAAGAGATTTTGGACTATTAATGAATACGTTTGGTGCCACCCTGAGATGTTCTCTATAAGAAAGCTAATATTCTTAGACATTAGCACTGGTATTTATGTTCACCAGTCTACAAAATGCTAATATAACAGACACTTCATGGTTGCTTAAGGAAAGTAAGATCTGTGTTTTTAGTAAGAAAGGTATGAGAAATGTGGGCCAATCACCTTGCTTTGTCCCCTCTGGTTAATTTGTCTCAGGACCCTCCCCTTGGGTACACAGGCACACCCTGGATCTTGAAGTAAAGGCTTCTCAGAGGAGCAAAACTCATTATGGCCTGGACTGATCCTCTGACTTTTAACTCCAAGGCGCCTTTCTGCACTTGTGTATTGTCTCCTTTATCAGACAGGATTTTTTCCTTTCTTTGTCCTTGCCATGATTGTTCCCTTGAATTAAGAGACAAACTGCCTGTTTACCCTGATTTTGTTGGCTGTAAATTCCTGAACCGAGCCCACCTATCTCTTAGGGCATGCAAGTGGAGGGTAGCTGATTGTAGATATCCAACCTGCAGCCTTCCAATTCCTACCTCAAAATTACATTTTATTAAGGAAAATGCAAAATACTTCTGACCTACAGATGGCTATTTCTAAATGAACAAAGGGATTTTTTTTTTTTTTTTNCTGTTCAGTAAATATCTTCCTGCCTCAGAGCTGGCACTCAGGCTGTTCTCTCTGCTTGCAACACTCTTCTCTTTCCCGCCTTGCCAATCCTAAGTTTCTTCCTCACAAAGACCTTGTCTGATTTCTCAGTGTAGCTTAAGACTTTCTGTTTAACCTTGTCTTGGCACCAAGCCTATGTCAGAGCACTTATTTCAGTAGTTACATTAAAATTGTGGATGAAATTGGCTGGCTGGCTGCTAAATTGTAAGCTCCATCATGTTCACTACTGTATTTCAAATTTGAGGCACAAAGCTGATGCTGAATGAAATTTGATAGACTGAAAGAAAAAAAATAAAGACAACTCTTCTTGTATCAATCAATTGTGTGTTTACACACGCATGCATGGATGCATGGATATGTAACTCCATGGTTTTATTACAAAAACATCATCTTATAAATAATGGTGTATGCTTTGTAGCAGTTTCAGTTGTATCTTAAATGTATTTCATGGTGTTGTTTTTTCTACATCATCACATGAATGATGTAAACTGCAGTCAGTGTTGACATTGTGTCGGTTGCGACGAGAGAGGGTGTGACCCTGTATTGTGACCATTTATGCTGTTCTATTGTATTTCAGCTTCATGACTGGTGATAGAAGCAAGGTCCAATGCTGTAAAGAGCAATATTGCATAGGAACCTGGAATGTCAGTTCCATGAATTAAGGAAAATTGGAAGTGTTCAAACAGGAGATGCCAAGAGTGAGCGTTAACATTCTAGGATTCAGCAAACTAAAATGGACTGGAATGGGTGAATTTAACTCAGATGACCATTATATCTACTATTGAGAGCAGGAATCCCTCATAAGAAATGGTGTAGCCATCATGGTCAACAAAAGAGTCTGAAATGCAGTACTTGGATGCAATCTCAAAAACAACAGAATGATCTCTGTTCATTTCCAAGGCAAACCATTCAGTATCACAGTAATCCAAGTCTATGCCCCAACCAGTAACACTGAAGAAGCTGAAGTTGAACGGTTCTATGAAGACCTACAAGATCTTTTAGAACTAACACCCAAAAAAGATGTCCCTTTCATTATAGGGGACTGGAATGCAAAAGTAGGAAGTCAAGAAACACCTAGAGTAACAGGAAAATTTGGCCTTGGAATGCAGAATGAAGCAGGGCAAAGACTAATAGAATTTTGCCAAGAAAGTATACTGGTCATAGCAAACACCCTCTTCCAACAACACAAGAGAAGACTCTACACATGGACATCACCAGATGGTCAACAC
>SJYX01022527.1:548446-592284 GCA_006410675.1 Oreotragus oreotragus | reverse complement strand
ACACACACACACACACACACACACACACACTCACTCTCTCTCTCTCTGTCCCTGGATAGGTACCACAGGCCTTGGCTTCTTCCTGGTTTTGCCCAGTTCTCAAGTCCTTCCTGTTTTAACCTCTCTGCCAAGACCCACCCCAATGATTCCATTAAGACACTCAACTTATTCACTTCCTTGCCCTTTCACTTCAAACCTGGATCAATCTAACTCCATCCTCTCCACTCTGAGAAACCAGGCTATTGGCTGCTGTTGGAGAAAGTCCAAAGCTGTTCACCTAGGGCTTGGGAAGGGCACTTCTTTGATGCGTGCCTTGCAGCACCCTCTGCTATGCCCTCAGGTTGCCATGCCAAATCTTTATCCCTCTTCTCAAGCCCTTGGTTCTACTTCACTCAGAGAACAGAGGCCACTGGTAATGAATTCAACTTCCCTCTCCATTACATCACATCTATCCTCCTTCCCACCTGCCCTCCCTTACTCCCTTTCCGTCTTGGAGGAAGGTGGCCATTCCCCTTCTTGCCTAAGGTTCTTCCCTCTCGATGCTCTGAGTCCTCTGCTCTGTCTCTGCAAGGGACTTCAGCCTCATCTTTCTCCCTTTCACAAGCTCCTTCTCTTCAGCCCACAGTTATGCTCAATCTTCTCCTTATCATCTCATTTAAATGGTTCTGCTAAATAGACTGGTTCCCTGTCAGTCCTTATCTGATTAGATGTTATGATCATGCTTATCCAAGCCACCTTGTCCTGTAGCACTTGAGTTCCCCTGGTATAGCACACAGGAGTCTCCCTCCCTACACATAGCTCCCTGAGGGAAGAGACAGGAGACTGAGTCTTAAGCATCTGATAAATGACTGTAGTTCACTTGCAGATACTCATGAACCATAGTACAGACTTCTGCCTCTTGCTCCAAAGCTTGTGCTAATTCCCTCCCAGCACTTGGAGTTCTAAGACAGGGAAATATTCTGAAGGGCTAGATAGTTGGGCCACAGGCATAAAAAGGTAGTAACAGCAGATTTCCAGTCTTGAGCTAGGAATGATATTCACCTTTTTTCTGAAGCACATCAATGGATACAGCCTCTGAGCTGCCATCTGGAGACAGACAAAATTCAGCGGGGGGCTTCTCAGTCAAGGAGAAAGGGTCTTGGAAGTCAGGGCAGGTTAGCGGTAACGGTTTCACCACTTGACCTGGAAAGAAGAGGAAAAATCAATCCCAAGCAATTGTCTTCCTGAGTGGCAGCTCAGTTCTGTGCCTGATGTCCTCTGAGATGTGTTCTTTTGGGACTGACCCCTTCCCTCCCGGCTGCAGCAGAGCCTGCCCTGGGTTTTCTGGGGACCTGGCCCACACACCATTCAGCCGGCAGTTCAGATGGCCAGCAGCACCGAGGGAGCCGGGGAACTCAAAGATGGGGTTCCTTCGGGCCAGCCGAGCATCCTGTGGCCTTCGGTCTAGGCTCCCTGACAACCCAGGGGGTCCTAGAGGGTTCTTCCTCCTGTATTCTCGCCACTTGAGTGCTTGAGGGGATAGATGGTTGGCTGAAATCAGGAGAGATTAGCAGAAGAGAGGAAATAGTTAAGAGACAGCATTTCATACCCACCCAGTGGGCCTGTATAAAACCCGAGGGTTGGGATATTAGCTACAGATGCGCAAACTGTAACCTGTGACCCCATGTGGAGTACAGGAAATCATTCAAAGGGGAGGTAGACTGCCTAGGGTGGGAAAGGGGGGTGGGCACTGAGCTTCATACCATTACTGGGCCTGGAAGCCATGCTGCCCTCGCCGCCTCCCCGGGCCAGGCTCTCCGCTCGGCTGAGGCTAGATCTCCAGGAGCCCAGAGGAGGCAAGCTTCCTGTCCCATGGAGCCGGTACTCAGCCAAGGTCAGTATCTTCGGATCCTCCTTCTGCGGCTGCTGGGAGACGGCAGGCCGGACAGCAGGAGGACAGGAAAGGCCCCATGGAGGTGGGCTTTCTGTGGCTGCGGCCTGCTCTGGGAGAGGGGAGCACGAAGTGGAGGCCGAAGAGTCGGTGCTGGGCCCAAAGGGGCCAGTACTCCGGATGGGGGAGTAGCTGCCCAGGGGTGACGGCCGCGAGGTCTCTGGCTCAGGCCTGGCTTTCCTGGCACCCCTGTGGGTGGGGACCTGTGGCTCCCCTGAAGGAGCTGGGCCTGGGCCTTGAGCAGTGGGGGCAGCTGCGGGGGCAGGCTGAGGCGCACGGCTGCAGCCCGAGAGGCCGTAGAGCTGGGAAAGGCTGTGCAGGGCCCGGGCCTTGGCCAGCTGCTTGGGGAAGTGGTGCTGGAACACGAACGGCTGGATGGGCAGCGTGGTTGGCCTCTGCTCCTTGCTGTAGCGAAGGACCGGTCGGCTCTCAGCACCACCCCCTGCGGCAACAGGGATGGAGAAGGAGTCAAACACTGAAATCACATGAGAGGAAGCAAATCACAGTCAGGAGATGATGCTCACCAGGGAGAGTGAGAGAGGGGCAGGACCTGGGCTGGAGGAGCTGAGTAGGGTAGGGGTAACTGACTCTGTGGAATGTGCCACTGCTTCTCCCATCTTCTCCTGGTGTTTTCATAACATTGGCTTGTCTCTTGGCCATTCAGCCCTCTCTTCTTTTTCTTGACTTCAAATGTGGGTGCATCTTAAGGCTCAATTCTTATATTTCCCTTTACACTTTCTTCCCTGCATTGTTCATATTCAGACAGTCATATAGGTGACTTCTGAACCCATGGCTTTAGCCTCAACCTTTCTCTTGATCTCTAGATCATTCTGCCTTAGGTTTCTGTTTCCAATTAAAATTTGCTATTTAAAATACCTCATTCATTCTCCTGATGACTTCCATTTCTGCCTATGACAGAACCACCATTTTCTTTGTGAAAGTGAAAGCGTCAGTCACTTAGTCATGTCCGAGTCTTTGTGACCCCCAAGGACTGTAGCCCGCCAGGCTCCTCTGTCCATTGGGATTCTCCAGGCAAGAATATTGGAGTGGGCTGCTGTTTCCTTCTCCTCTGTATCTAAGGTCTAAAGGTCTGGAGTCAGTCACATACTTTCAGTGTCGAGATGTTAACTTACTTCAAGCTTTCACCCATCATCCCCTCCTCAACTACAGCCCACATATTTCATTCTTGATCAGATCTAACCATAATAAGATATTTCTTTACTTGCTGCCAGAATCAGCTTCCTGTCACCCAATCTACCCCAGTCATCTCTTTCACTGATCCTAGCATTGGAACCCCAGAGTCCATATCTGCTTCCTCCACACAGAGGTGTGTTTCCCAAGGCTGGTCCTCTCCTGTTCTTTCAGCCAATCTTCTGGTCAGTGTCCCACAAAACATGTGTCTCAGAACTAAACACAACACTCCTCAACACTGCACAGAGGCAAAGTCTTGGCGTATGGGTTGTGCTTCTAATTAAACACCGCGCACTGTCAACACCCGAATAAACACAAGGTGGCGCTATAACCACCCAAGCGCCTGAAACCCTGGGTGTGGCTCACTCGCACCCTGGGTTCTACAGCTCTGAAGCAGGAATTAGTATCCACGGTTACAAGACCTGGGTATTGGAAATTTAGAGATTCAGTCGTTTGCCCAAGGTCACACAACTAGGAAGTGACAGAGCTAGAATTCTGCGTAAGTCGGAGTTTGGCTTTGGGACTAATGTTCTGTCTGCCTCATCGCACCACACATGAAATGGTATCAGGCTGGATTTTCCTACTCTTGTCTTTCCACATTTATTTACTTCGGCGAGTCTTAAGGGCGTGGTGACCACAACCCCATAAGGCAGGTGTTCCAGAACCACTCTCAGGAGACATTTTCAGACTATACTCTCCTGCCAGTCCCAATCAGGGCTTAGCGAACAGCCCTTGTCAATCTCCATTGCTTGCTATGCTCCAGTCATACCTTCTTTGGTCCTTAAACATGTCAAGTTCATTAACATCTTGGGGTCTTGTGTTCCTTCGGCCTGAAATCAGCTAGGCATCAACTCAAGCACTACATTCTCCTCAAGACCTTCTCTGATTGCCGCAGTGCCTCGGGCAAGTCATGCTCTCATCACCCTGTTGTGTTTCCTTTTTAGCCATTTTTCACTGTCAGAAATGATCTTATTTGTTTATTGTCCATTACTCCCTATTAGGGTTCTGGAAAAGCAGGGATTTTTAAATTGTTCCCTGCTGTATCTCCAGTGCCTAGAATAGACCTTGGTATGAGGTAGGCACTGAATAAAAGACATGAGCGAATCCTCACTGTCACCCTTGGCTCAGTACGGTCTCCCTGCATCCAGATCTTCTTACACGGACCAGCTCACTTCCTAGAACACCAGTTCTATGTCCTGTGGCTCTGCTGCCCATAGAACAAAGTCTCATCTCAGGCAGGTTGGTGGCCACACCTGTGGCAAATGCGCTACCCTCCCCATTGACACGGCGCTTCCCACCACCCCCTTCCCATCTTTAAGCACATTGCTTTTCCTGCTGGGAATGCCTTCATCCTCTCCACTTATTTAAATATCCAATTTCAATCCTGAGCTGACTCTGGCTATCAGATTAGGCCCTCCCAACCTCAGCTTTGCTGTACATGCTATATAGAGTACTTTTGAATTAGACTATCTATTCCTACTTTTTTAAAAATCCTCCCTGCTAAGTTCTCAGGGTAGGTTTGAGGCAGAGGAGGAAGACTGGGAAAGGGGGAGGGGTGACGACAGTGGGGAGCGGGTGCCAATTCTACCCTCTGGGAAGACAGGGGACAAGGTTTCTCCTGTTCTTTGAGACAGCCCTTAGAAACACTGGAGATAGAGATCAAATTCACTCAAGTCCATACTGCAGGCAACAGAGCCCCAGTCCCTCAGTTCTCTCTTAAAATGGAGCGCCCAGAATCCAAGGTGGGCCCTAAGGTTCACAGGAGTAGAGGGGACTATCAACTCCTCCCTTCTGGAGTCTATAAATGAATCCAGCCATTTAAACTTTTTAGAATACCTTCCTAACTGCTGACTCATTCTGAGTTTGCAATCAATTATTAATAAATATCCCAAATCAAGAAGAGCATTTACATATCAAAGTTCATATTGGTCCTTGAAAGAACGTTTTTTTCCAGACTAGATCTAGATTCTGCTGCTCAGAATCTCAAAGAGATCTCACTTCTTTTGTCATTCATGAATTCATCATTTTTTGATTAAAAATAAAAAAGTTGTACAGAACAAAAAGAAAAGCCCTATGATAGGTCACTGGAGATTTACGGAACAAAAGTCTTACATTATTATGAAAAGTCTTATCTGATAGCAAAAACGCTTTTAAAGCCTCTCCTCCCATATCTGATCAGGACTGACCTTGTCCTCAGACTGCCAGCCAAGCACTGTCTGTGCCCAGATATACCCACCAGGCACTGCAGTCTGAGAAGAGGGTGGGTTCAGAAGACTCTGGCCAATCCCTGCCATTTCTAAGCCCCCTCTGCCCTAGAGACCTTCTTGCATTTCTGGGTCAGTTCCTCCATGTGTGTTTAGGAGCCTGAAGTTATCTGATATACTGCCATCTCCCAAACACCAGGTATAACACCAATTATGGGTTTTTAACCCCTTTCCTTTGAGAAGCCAAAGGGCCAACCTAAGGCTGAAAGTGAAAGCGTCAGTCACTCAGTTGTGTCAGACTCTTTGTGACCCCATGGACTGTGGCCTGCCAGGCTCCTCTGTCCATGGAGTTCTCCAGGCAAGAATACTGGAGTGGGTGGCCATTTCCTTCTCCAGGGGACCATCCCGACCCAGGGATGGAACCCAGGTCCCCTGCATTGCAGGCGGATTCTTTACTGCTTGAGCCACCAGGGAAGCCCCAAGGCCACAGACAGCGAACTCCCCATAACCGATCTTTCCTCCGCTTTACCTCCCCTTTCCTTCCAAACCCTCTGAGATCTGCCTTCTGCCCTCATCACTCCCAAATGCTGCTTTGGGGATTTTCAGCCTTCATCCTAGTGATTTGTTTTCAGAACTCATGTGTTGAATCTCTTTTTGAAACTTTCTCCTTCTTTGGTTCCTATGACTTCACTCTCTCTTGGTTTCCTCTCTATTTTCTTGGCTGATTTTTCTCAGTTTCCTTTGAGGACTGCTCTGCTCACCCTTCAATCACTGTATCCCCGGGGCTCTATCCCTTGTTCCCTTTATAACTCCACGCATTCTCCCTGGATGTTCTCACCCACTCATAGCTTCAACTACTATTTTTATTCCAATGACTCTCTGATCATGGTGGTCTCCTGACCTCCAGGGAGACATCCTTTCTAATCTACCTTCCATTCAAACAACCTGTGATCTTTCTAAAATGCAAATCAAAACATGCCCGTTACAAACCAAAAAATGCCATTTCCCTAATTAAAATCCTTTAATAGTTCCATCCACATTCTACAATGGGTATAGTAAATTATTTGCAGTTTCTGGAAAGCATCAAGATATTCTGTGCCTTTGTGGTTTTGTACAGACTATTGTACGAGCCTACAATGTTCTTTTTACAAGTCTCCACAAAGCCTACTCCTGTAACATTTTTCTAGACTGTGCTTAAATGTACACTGTGTTAGCTCTCCTTCTCTGACATTCTGGTCTGTTTAGGTGCTCCTTTCAAAGGCCAGTGCCGTACAACTGCCAGTTTAACTGTGCTTCCTTTTCTGTTTCCATCCTTCATCAGGATTCCTAGAGGACAGATATTGTCCCTCTCATCTATCACCAGCACCCACTCAACACAGAGCCTTTATAAAATAATCACTTAAGCGAAATGAAATAAACAGGGAAGAGCTGGCCTGGGAGGCTCAAAGGTTGTCAGGTCTCAAGTTCTTTGAAGAGTGGCTACGATCACTGACCACAGAATGAACTTACTGACGCCCAGTGTGGTTTGTCTGTTTGACATTTCTCTTAAACACAGCAAACTCCTTGATGTCCAAAATGGAGCTCAGGCCTTATTCCTTTCCCAGGAAATCTACTTCTGTGTTTGCAGTCCCTACCCATGTATCATCATCTTTCCAGTCACCTGGGCTTAGAATCACAATCTTCTGAGAACCTGCTATCCCAGTACAGTGATCTCTCAGTTGATGATTTCATCTCCTTGGTGTATGGTTTATTCCCTATCCTCCATCCCCTATTATAACTGGAGGACATGCTCTGGACTGGAAAGATGATGGGTCTGGGCTGAGAAACCTTTAGTGGTAGAGGTGGGGTGGTTGGCAGGACCTATTACTGATAGGAGTCCATGCATACAACCTGCTACTCTCCAGCCACTAGGCTTCTTACCGTCAGCTTTAGCTCTTGCGTCCCGCTGGGTATGGCTGTTGGCTGGGCTCCCTGGGAGAGCAGGCCCTGGATCCATCAGCTGGGCCAGGGGCCCCTGCCCAGCAGCTTTGAGGCCAGCGGGTGGGATCTCACTGGACTGGGAGCCCTGACAGACCTGGGTAGACCAGGGCTCTGGGCCAACCAGGTCCATGCCTGGCCCCAAGGGCATGGGTGGGAGGCTATGGCTACAGTGAGTGCCCTCATCTGGGGGGCCCACCCTGTCTTGCTGGGCTTCTTGGATGAGTGAGAACTCCTGAGAGGAGTCCCCAGTGCTTGCTCGCAGTGGAGGGGAGCCAGAGCCTGCAGCTTTCTTCCGGCCCTTGGCAAGTTCGGCAAAGGAGGTGACCCGCCGAGGTGGGGAGCTAGGCCCAGTAATGGCAGCGGAGCCCTCACTGAGGCGCACTGGGCAACTCAACATGCGTTCCAGAGAGCCCAAGCGGACAGGAGGGCTGCGCTCTAGGCTGCGGTCATAGCTTCGAGAGCGCTGACGTCCAGTGCTGAGGTTGGGGGGTGAAGTGTTGGTGTACACTTGCCCCTCAATCACAGTGCGGCCCACGGGAGCCTCCGCTTCCGCTTCAGAGCCCACTGCTTCTTGCTCCTCTGGCTGGACTTCCGGCTTCTGGAACAGGTAATACTCAGAGGGCTGGCTGGGGCCAGGGTCTGGGCCAGGGCCAGGGGCAGGACTGATCTTGGTGTGTTCCTCCGAGCAGCTGGTGACAGAAGAGCCAGCTGGGCTTGGGGAGGACTGGGAGGACAGGTCACAGGTGACAAGTTTATAGTAATTCTGTGTGGCCACAACAAGACGGGCCTGGCTCTGGAAGCAGGCTGTGAGGTCAGCCACAGCTGGGCAGGGCTCACAGTGTGGGCGGTAGGAGTTGCAGTTGGCATCAAGCTCAGGAGATGAGGCATGAGGACAACCATAGCCACCTTCCCTTCCTCCGCTGTCAGGATGGTGGGACTCACAAGACATCTTCGACTCAGCTGGGGAGGGCTGGAGGTCCAGGTAGAAGGCGCCAGGGTCCGAGTGGCTGTAGAAGGAAGAGTCGCTGCAGGACTGTGGGGCAGAGTTGAGGTTGGCACGGGAGTTGCCATGCATTTTGTTGTAGAGGGTGCTGAAGGTGACCAGCACGCCGTCTGAGCTGTTGCAGGAGGAGTCGCTCACATAGCCCATGGACTGGTCAGCCGCCTCGGACTGACTAGAGGTGCTACTGCAGCGGCAGTGCTGGGTGCCTGAGCCTGAGCATCTGGGGTTCCTTGGGGATTCATCGGAACTGAGCTTCCATTCCTGGTCGAAGGAAAAGCCAGAGGTGTCACTGGCTCCACCCCCACTGCCACTCCCACCGGGCCCCCCACACTCATCCAGCTCCATGGTCTCAGCTTCCGGCTCTGGCCGGCAGCAGCGGCCAGTGCTGCAGTGCGGGGCATCCAAGACGGTCACTGGCTCCTGTTCTTGCCCTTCCACCACTCCGGCTCGACTACGCGCTGCCCCCCATGGCCTGCCCACTCTGGGGCCAGGCGGTGGCAGCTGGAAAGAGGAGAGATGGAAGGTGGGCTGGCCAGCCCCGTGCAGGTGGAAGGACTGCTGGGTGGCTCTGTCACTGATGCTATCCTCATATAAGTCACCAAGTCCTGGCTCGGCCATGCCTGCCTGCAGCAAGAAGGGGTTGTGTCGTTTAGGGGCCCCGGGGCCTCTTCCATCCCGACCCCTGCTCTTGGCACTATCAGCAGACCGTGTAGAACCCCCCGGAGCAGACTGCAGGCTGCTGTACAGCAGAGAGTCGGCTTGTCCGAGGTCCTGATCAGGCTGAGCGATGCCCAGCTCCGGTGGGCAGAAGGGGTTGGGTCTTGTGCTCCCGCTACCTCCACCTCCCCCTCCACAGCACTGCCTGTCTGGGACTTGGCAGTGCACCAGGGGGATGTGGTGGACGATGAGGGTCTCTCCAGTCAGCTTTGGGGGACTATCCATTCTGGAAAGTTCGAACAAGGGCATCAACAGCACCAGATACTGCCCCTGGAGCCCAGTGGGGCAGAACACATTTCATCAGGAGAGCTTGGTACCTGGAAAGAGAGGGAAAGAAAGGGAACCTAATGTCACCTCCCCGAAGTCAGGGACATGCCCCTACCCATGTCATTTGCAGATGGCGAAGAGCCCAAGAGGAAGAAAGATTCAGTCAACATGGAGCTGACGACTCAGCCCAATGGGGTACACGGCCTCACCGCACAGGGCCGGCTCTCGAGTGCCCCCTTCACTGTAAGTTCACCATGCATCCACTCCAACAAAAGGCCAGAACCCTGTTAATGCCACCTCTGAAGGTCTGGGGAATCTCAGGGACAGCCCTTTCTCCTCTTTCTTAGCAGTAAACAATGACGTTCCTGAGTCCAAAAAAAACTATGAATGACAACATAACTAAAAAACCACCTAAGATGCCTGAGAGGGTGCTAGGCAAAGGAGCCATGGAATTGTCTTACACACAGCTACAACACACACACTTCCAGATGAGGGGACATCACAAATAATACGTCAGGTATGCACAGCAATAAGCTATAATTTTGCAAGAAAGGTAATTTTTAATGTACTGTATCACTTGATCCCTGTATCATCTTGGACCCCTTTCCCCTCCTGAGCCCCAGAATACCTGTCCCACTCTGACTGGCTGTGGGCAAGGAACCTCACTCTTCCTACTACTGTATTAGAGCTTCCTGAATAGCAACTGAGTTAGGCAGCAAACTTCTAGTATGGCTGATGCCATCCTCTTCCTTCCCAGTGTGAGGTCTGTTTTTATAGTTTTTGTGTTACTCCAGCACAACATCAGGTAAGGCTTGGCAAACACGAGGCATAATATTTAATATTTAGCTAGCTCAGGGAACAGATCTTCTGAAGTGCCCCAATTCTGTCCAGTTTTAGCTAGAACTTTCCCTATGAGGGTCCCCTAAAAAGTCTTCTCTTCCTGGTTTTACCTCTGATAGGCTAAGGTCAAGTTCTCCACACAGAGCCCATTCTGAGCTTCTCTGGTCTCCTGGCTGGACCCTGGCAGAATGGGCCCCTCAAGTTCTAGTCTCCTGTGCTATCAAGGTCAGGTCCTCAAAGCCTTCATTTGCTCAGACTTCTCATACACAATTTCTTCTAATTCATTCATTTCTCTTCTTTCCCTTATCATTCCTGTCATTTTCCTCTACCTGCAATGAGTCCAAATCCCTCATTGCCTAAGTCCTTCATCATTTAGCTGAACCTTTATACTACCAATTTTTTTAAAGTGTAACTCATTTAGATCACAGGATCAGAGCTCTTCACGTGGATTACAGTAAAGAGCCAGACAAGTCACACATGTTTAAGGACACAGACAGGCAACACATAAAAGAAAAAATTCAAATGGCTAATAAATATATGTGTGAGGGACACTATTAAAATATGTTATTTGTGTTATGTTAAATTACATTAAAATTAAAAAGCAAATATTTACCATCTTTCTTCTTCCTTTCCTTTCTGAGAGGAAGGCTCCTCTGTTGGACTTCCAAGCCTTTGTGTGTTGACTAGGGTAAGGAGTAGACAGGCAGAAGGGCAGAAACCAGAGAGGCTAAATGAGCCACAAGTCAAAGAGTTACAGAAGAAAATATGGGAGTAAGTTCATTATCTTCGGTTAAGGTTATTATTGGATGACTTCTTAGATAAAATACCAAAAGAACAAGTGATAAAAGAGAACATAGATAAGGTAGATTTAATAAAAATAAAAAACCTTTGAGTCTCCAAAGGACACAATCAAAAAAGTAAAAAGACAAGTCACAGAATGAGGGAAAATATTTGCAAATTGTGTATCTGACAAGAGACTTAGAACCACAATATATAAACAATATACAGCTCAACAATATATGTAACCCAATTAAAAATTGGGCAAAGAACTTGAATAGATATTTATCCAAAGAATACATACAAATGATTAATAAGCACATGAAAAGAGGTTCAACATCATTAGTCATTAGAGGAATAAAAATCACAACAAGATACTACTTCACTCTCACTAAGATGAAAGACAATAACAAATGCTGGTGAGGATGTGGAGAAATTGCAACCCACAAACATTGCTTAAGACATTGTAAAATGGGACAGTCACTTTGGAAAAACAGCCTGGCAGTTCATCAAAATGTTAAGCATAGAGTTATCATATGACCTAGAAATTCTACTCCTGGGTATACACCCAAGAGAAATGAAAACATATGTTCATGCAAAAGCCTGTATACAAATATTCACAGTAGCACTAATCACAGTAGCCAAAGAAGTGGGAACAATCCAGATCGTCATCAACTGATGAACAGATATACCATGGTATAGATAATGGAATATTATTTGGCAATAAAAGGAGTGAAGTACTGATATATGATACAGTATGTCTGTAAGTGAAAAGAGTAAGTGAAAAGGTAAGTGAAAAGAGCCAGTCATAAAAGGATTCTTTGCATGATGTTATATGATTCCTTTCACATGAAATGTCCAGAATAGGCAAATCCACAGAAACAGAAAGTAGATTAGTGGTTGCCAGGGACTGAGAGAGTGGACAATGGGGATTGACTGCTAATGAGTGTGGAGGTTCCGTCTGGGAGTGAGGAAAATGTTCTGAAACCAGTCAGTGGTGATGGTTACCTGAGTCTGTGAAGAAAACCAAAACTCCAAAGTTTTATGGAAAGTGAATTATATCTCAATTTTATAAAAGGGTGAGTTTTATGGTATGTGAATTATATCTTAATAAAGCTGTTATTTAAAAAAAAATTTAAATAGGGAAAAAGATTAAGGTTTACAGGAAGATTGAAGGAGAGGGAAGGAAGGGAACCAGTATTAGTGGAGAGGAATGTGTGTTTGCACAGATAAGATGAGAACAAAAGAGGAAGAGCTGCCTTGAAGTACTGGGATTTTTGTAGAGAAGGATAAAGAGGATTTTTAGGAAATTTTGCTATGAGGTACATGAGATAATTTCCCCTTTACTCTTTCCCATCTCTCTCTTCCTTTGCCAAGAAAACTTTGGGCTCAAATATTGGGTTGGCCAAAAAGTTCACTAGGGTTTTTCATACGACATTATGGGAAAACCTGAATGAACTTTTTTGCCAACCCAATATATTAATATATGCCACAAGGATAACAAAAAGTTAGGAATACCCTAAAATTCCAATAATAATCAATTTGAAAAGTAGAGAACACAGTATCATTAAAACAGTGTTGTATCAATTTCCCTATTAGTGACTTGAGAAAATATTCACAAAAGATTAAGTGAAAATAGCAGATTACAAACAATATGTACAGTATGACACCATTATTGTAAATAAGTATATGTCTGTATCTGTCTTCAGGCTGCTATAACAAAATACATCAGACCAGATGGCTTATACACAGCAGAAATGTATTTCTCATGGCTCTGAAAGCTGGGAAGTCCAAGACTAAGATCAAGGTGCCAGCACGGCTGCATTCTGGTGAAAGCCCACTTCTTGGTTCATACCTGGCACCTTCTACACAGATTGTAAGGGACAAGGGATCTTTCTGTTTTATAAAAGCGCTAATCTCATTTAGGAGAGCTCTACTCTCAAGACTTAATGTGGAGTTGGTGGAAGAGAAACACAGACATTCAAACTAGAGCAATATGCATGGAAGAAAACTTGAGAGCATACACAGTACCAAAAGCCAAGGATGCTCAGATCCCTTAGATAAAATCGTGCTGTATTTGCATATAACCTACAAATGTCCTCCAGTTTACCTTAAATCATCTTCAGATTACTTATAATACCTAATGTGAATGCTACTTAAATAGTTGCCAGAACATGGCAAATTCAAGTACGGCTTTTTGGAACTTTCTGGAATCCTTTTTTCTTGAATATTTTTGATTCCCAGTTGGTTGAATCTATGCATGCACAAATTCAACCAACTGGGAGTCAAAAATATTCAGCTGTGGACTTGACAACAAAATGTTAACAATGCTTATTGCTGTTGGGTGATTCTGGATTATTTTAAATTTTATTCTTTTTGGTTCATCTGTATTTTCTAAAAATAAGTGTCTGTTATGTACACAATTTGAACAGTTTTTAAAGCACTTTTTTCCTTTAAGCACTACAGATACTGTTAGTCAGGGCTAGGGGAGGGGACATCCCCCTAAATATAGTACTAGGCTGTCCCAGGGTCCAGGCCATAATTTGAGGCCAGGACTAAATGGAGCACAGAGAACTTTCTTGTGCACACAGCAGTAATATTAGGAGTACCTATGGCCTATGGCCATCACTTGCTCTTTAATAAATACCACTCCCATCCCCTTTTAATTTTTTTGGCTGCACTATGGCTGGTGGGATCTTAGCTCCCTGACCAGGGATGGAACCTGCACCCTCAGCAGTGAAAGCACAAACTCCTAACCATTGGACCACCAGGGAATTCCATTTCCCACCCCCACCATTCCCCTTTCAAAGCACCATTTTCAAATATATACACAGAAGAATGTATCTGACCCATAAAACCACTGACTGGGTGTCATATACGCATTCAAATAAAGAAACATAGCAACTCACAGAGCCTGGAAAGCTGACTCTCTCTGAATCATGGATAAAGCACAGATGGATGTGGAGGGCGATGGAGAACCTCAGGCAGGAGGGCGCTGACAGTTTATTATGTTATGGTTACGTATCTGTCCCCAGACTAGAGTGCAGTTCTTTGAGGTCAGAAACTGGAATATAGTCAACCCCTGGTCCCTAGAACCCATGCGCAGTGCTTGGAACACAGTAGGCATGGTAGGTTAGTTACTGACTCCTGTTCTACCCATTTAAAAAATTGACTTGCTTGTCTTTTTATTGTTGAGTTGTAGGAGTTTTAAAATTTATTCTAGATATGAGTCCTTTGTCAAATACACATCTCGAGAATATTTTCTTAAGTGGCTTCTTTTCAAATGTGGCTTGCCTATTTGTTTTCTTAATGGTATTTTAATTAATTGGTTTTTAATTTTATGAAGTTTCATTTATTTGTTTTTTCTCTAAGGTTAAAGCTTTCTGTGTTCTAAGAAATCTTTGCCTACCCCATGAAATTTTCCTGTTTTTTTAAAAAAAATAAATGTATAGTTTTCGCTTTTATATTAAGGTTGTGCCGCATTCTATTTTAAGTGTGTAAAGCTCTTTCACTGGCTGATTTCATTTCATTTTACATTTTTGTATCTCAGAGAAAGTCTTACTCTTTCCTGATCTCCACATGACCAGGGGAAACCTTGGCAATATTTTCTCCACAGATAACTCTAGTTCAGCCAACTAAGGTAAAGTTCTACAGGCATCTTACAAGTCTCAGTACTCATGCTTTGGCCCCATACTTCCACAGTTTTTACAAAGCAGTTTTTATGTATATCAAAAGCTTCCCTGGTGGTTAACATGGTAAAATGTCTGCCTGCAATGTGGGAGACCTGGGTTTGACCTCTGGGTTGGGAAGATCCCCTGGAGAAGGAAATGGCAACCCACTCCAGTACTCTTGCCTGGAAAATTCCATGGACTGAGGAGCCTGGTAGGCTCATGTCCATGGGGTTGCAAAGAGTCGGACATGACTGAGCGAGTTCACTTTTTATGTATATCATCTCATTGATCCTGACAACACACTAGAGCAGGTAGATTACTTCATTTTTAAAAAAAATAAGGAAATCAACACTAGAAAAAAGAATGACTTGCCCAAGAACTCTCAGGAGATAAATGACAGAATTAAGACAGGAGTCAGCAATCATAACTTTTGACCTTTTTTCTCTGTCAGTTAGGAATGTAATGAGTATATGGTATATATGACTTGATTTCAGTTACTACAGAAAACATTTACTAAGAGCATTTCTCTCAGACTTCTCCCCTGAGAGTGTCATGTTCTATAAGAAGACAAGTTTAATACTGTGGCCCATGAGCTCTAAGAAAGGTGGAGAGAAAACAGTGAGATGGGAGAGTGCATCCCAGTCTCTTTCTGTAACCTGGTGAAATGGAGAGACATGAGAGATGGAGGTGGGGGAGGGGAATAGAGAACCCAGAAGAAAGTGGAAGCAAGCACTCAGCTCAGGCGGACAGAGAAGTGGTGGGCTCAGTCAACAACATTACAAGGTCTAGAATCCCTAAAATTAGGGAAAGCTTTCCACAAGAGCCCTCTTCTTGGTTCTCATCACAAACAGGTCTCTCTTGGCCAATCATCATAATGCTATTTATTAGTGATCGTTTACTGAGCACTTACACTCAAGGTGATTGACATACAGCATCTCTAATTCTATTATAATCCTTTAAAGTAGATATAATCTTCCCCACTTTACAGATGAGAAAACTGAAGCTTAGTAAGTGTAAACAGTTTGCCATAATTATATGGCTGAGATGGACGCAAACCCAGGTCTGCTCAGTTCTTAGTACTTTCCACTACAACTGCCTCTCAGAAAATGATCAGGGTCACACCCTCTCCCTAAAGTCCCTGCATTTACCCCGCTACCAACGCAGACACGTCCTACTTTTTCCTGGATAGGCTCACACTCTAGTTTCTACTTGAAAGTGAATGTGTTAGTGTCTGACTGCGACCACATGACTGTAGCCTGCCAGGCTTCTCTGTCGGAATTCTCCAGGCAAGAGTACTGGAGTGGGTTGCCATTTCCTTCCCCAGGGGGTCTTCCTGACCCAGGGATCTAACCCAGGTCTCCTGCATTGCAGGTAGACTCTTTACCATCTGAGCCACCGGGACTCACAGTTTCCATTTACACAGTTTGTATTTACCCACTTTACTAGTCTCTGAACCCACAGTCCCTTTCATATTAATGCCCCAGGCTCTAATAACACTCTTTAATCCTACCTCCTGCTCCAGTTTCCAGCTCACATCTCCCTGTCCCACTCACAGTCCTCAATACCCTTTTCCCTTGCACCATAATTCACATTCCTAGATGCTTCCTGGGAACTAACAACTTCCCACAATTTCCCAATGTATTGCCCTAACCCAATCACATTTCGCACAACATCGAACTACTGACTCCTAAGAGTCTATGTTTTTGAATCCTCCACCCAGGTGACCAGTGGAGAGGGGAATTTAAAGAATTCTTTCTATCTTCTCAGCAATAGAATTCTGGGTAATTCTGGGCAGGAAGAAGTTTTAAACTCCAGAGAAAGGTTCCCCTTGTCTTTGGCCATCAGCATCTTTCTGCCAGTCATGGAGCCCCTTCCCTCTTTTTTGGCCTCCTGAAGGAAGAGGGGAAGATAGTGATACTCAGTTGTTATTCTCCAGCAATCTGACCTTGACTTGAGGTCTGATGGGGAGCCTCAGTAGGACTGCTAAGCCTTTTCCTGTTTGGGTTCCCTCTTGGACAGGACTGAAGAGGGGAGAGCAGGAAGGTGGATTTGGGTGTATCAACTTATCCTTAGGTCTGTTCCTGTTAGGAATCTAAGCCTGTATAAGAAGGCCAATGATAACAGGTCAGGTGTCCTAGGCATTACATCCTCTCTCTCGCTATAATGTGGAGCCTCCTGGTCAACATTCTCTCTTACTTCATCCTTATCTGTAGTCTCGTGGCTCCTGCAGCACCAGAAGATGTGGTATGTGTGTCTATGTGCATGTATGTATGTACATGGAGGGACAAGATGGGCTTGATGCTTCACCCTCCCAGTGCCTGCTCTTGAAGGCTGAGTGGATCCCTGCAGGTCTCCATCATAAACTTACAGGAGCTGTACGGGTGTCTCTTCCCATTAAGCCTTTGTGTCTAGCTCTGACTCCCTCTCTCCTGACCCACACTATAGCAGCTTCATTAGAAATGCTCAAAAAGGGAGAAGGGGATCTTCTCGACAAAATAGCATCAGCCTCAGCCACTGTTCTTCCCATCTCTGCACCACAGCCCAAAAGTATGCATGGATGAGCTTGTCTAACGTTTGCTCTCCTGCTCGCTTGCTCGCTCGCTCTCTCTCCCTCTCGGAAAGACAAAGCCAATCCTCAGAAGCCAGGGCCCAAATGTGCTGATCAGTTATTCCAGCGTCCCTGTCCTGCCCCTCCCCCCAGCTCCGCTGAGCCATACCTCTGTAAGGTGCCTTAGCTGAATCCCGAGATTTCTGTTCCGCGGCACTCCGACCAAGCTCTATCTTGACAGTTGGAGCTGAGGCACTGTTCCACAGGCCCGCACAGGGGCAAGTGGGCTGATTTCCTAAGATCTGATTTCTGCTAATACAATGGCATCGTTGCTAATGCAGGGAGGCTGCGCAATCCCAGCCCAGTATCCTTGCCGCTGCCGCTGGTGCTGCGGTGACGTTGCTGCTCCGGGAAGGGGGAAGGGAAAGGAACAGGCATGCCCACAGTGCAGCAGCTCAGCCTCCCTCCCTGTCAGTCCCTGCGGGCCCTTTAGCCTGGGGAAGGGGGGAGGGTAGAGAAGGGAGTCAGCCTCAGAGGGCAGGCGGTGCTGCAAGGCGAGAACTCTCCCAGCGGCAAAGAGAAGCCTAGTGAGCTGGGCCTGGCTCCACTCTCATTCCTAGGAGTCTCAGGGAAAAGGTCTGGGAGGAGTCTGGGAGCTTCCTTCCTTCCTCAGGCCCCTCCTTTTAGATCTCAGCCAGAAAACCTCTCCCTCCTCTTTTCACCCACTCTGAATGACTCCTTGTTTTCCAGCCTTTTCCTTTCACTGGGATTCCAGACTAGCCTCAGGGTGGAGCAGCCAGCCGGGGAGGGGGTTCCTGCAGGCCCGGAGGGAGCCTGTGGGGACCAGTCATCATTCCACCAGCAGTAACACCAAGTTCCTAGACTTGACACTAGGCTATCTAGGGTGTGCCTCTTCAGAGAAATGGGATCTGAATCAGAAAAAAAAAAGAGAGAGAGAGAGAGAGAGAGACTGGGCCATTGGTAGGCTTCTGTTAGTGAGCCTCAGGATCAAGTTGGCTGCAGGCCCCTTCCTGCCACAGGGTCCAGTTCAGCTCCCTGGATCTTCAGAAGGTTTGTTGGTGTGGCTGGAGCAGAATCCTTCCCCCTTTCACCTGCATCAGTTTTTGGTTAGTGCTGAGCAGGGACCAGCTGGGCCTGCGGGGAGGTGGTGTCCATCTGGTCAGGCCAAGGAGAAGGAAGTCTATTTTCCTGGAGAAAAGAAGGCCAAGGGAAAGGAGTGGTTTCCCCCAGGCCGGAGAGAGGCCTCAATTCCTTCTGAAGCCCTACAGAGCCCTCCACCGCTTCCCTACTCCACCCTTGTCAGCTTCTGGGCCAGTTCTGTGGGAATCAGGAAACAGTGGAGAAGCCACAGCCAGAGCCAGGCGCCCTATGAGCAGCAGCGTATCTCTGGCCAGTTCATGCCAGGGCCGCCCACGGGCATCCCTGAACAGGGACGGTCTCAAGCTGGGCTTGGCCCTCAAGCACTAGCCGTCACGGGCTCCTTCCAGTATGGACCACTATCTGGACTCCACAGCCAAGCCGTTGGATTTTCAGGGCCTAAAAAGAAGGCTTAGGTCTACTGGCCAAGACCACGTCAGCCACCACTCAGGATCCAGAAGAGATGTCCTTTCTTGCCCTTTATTGTTGCTTCTATTCCCTTTGAGGGGAATCAAGTGCCCACTGATGTTATGCTGAGATGAGCTGAGTTAGAGAGAAGTGGCTAAAGACCCCCCTCAAACCTATCTCCAACCTTAACCTGTTTGAGAGGCCATGGCCCCATGATCCTACAAAGCACAAAAAAGGAGAGAGGGAGGCTGCTGTTCATAAAACTAACCATGAGTGGTCCCCTCTGGGATGTTGGAAGGTATCACTTTGCTTCCCTCTCCCCGAGCTGGAACAGACCTCAAAGGAGGCTGGATAAGTAGCCGTAGACGGGGGCAAAGTCAATCTCAACCAGTGCTTAGAGCTGCAGTTAGAGCTCTGGACCCAGGGTCTTTGTCCCTGAAATTTCTGTGAGGCTAAGCTGTGCACTGGAAAGCTACTTACTCTGGAAATATTTCCAGTTGCCTACAGCAGGTAGCTTAACTTATTTCACCACATCCCAGACTACATCATCACCTACTTTCTACCAACTACTGCCAAAGATCTATAAGGCTTTGATGAGAAGATCAATTATTTTTCTGACTAGAAACAAACTATAAATACCATCACAATATGAACCACAATGCCTCCTAACTAGTCTTCTCACCTGCAATTTACTTCCTACTTAGTACTGCCAGATTTATTACCCTGAAGTCTTACCTTTATTCAACATTCACTCCTGCCACTTTTAGTGGTATCCAGTTCCTAGAGAATCAAGTTCAAACTCCTCACTCTGGCACTCAAGTTCCCTCCCTCTTGTCTGTCTACTGACTTTCTAGCCAACCTTACTTTCCATCCTCCATTCATGTAGTCCTTCAAACCTGTTTCCTAAGCTCTTTCCACTTAGCTGTCTTTGTTCAGATTCTCCTGCCTGTTACACTTGACTCAACCTATAAGGAATTATCCAGAACCTACAAGGTCCAGATCAACTCCTGCATCAAGTCTTCACTGATCACCCTGAAGCCAGAAATGATCTTTGTCTACTGAACTGTGTTTGCAGATTGTTGATTTTACAGACAAGGAAAAAATCCCACAAAAGCCAGGGCGTCAGTACGGGCTGCCAATTTCTTATACTGCCAAGTAAGATCATTAAAACAACAACAACAACAACAACAAAAACCCTTACATCAATTATTTTCATCATTTCATTGAAAAAAACATAGTCATTATTTTTCTCATTTCATTGTATACTGATGCAAACTTCATTGGAAACTAGTATCAGCTCATGAGAGGTTTTAATCAAGTAAGTCACCTATTACTTGATATGATTATGCTTTTTTTTTGCATATCCGCTTTAATGGCTATTTTAGATAGCAAAGTCCAAGATATACTCATCTTTGTATTACCAATATCCAGAGTTTAAGATAGTATCATTTTTTATTTTGTGTTTCCCATAATACTAGCAGTGTTTAGATTGTAGAAGGTGGTGAGTCAAAGGCTTTTTGAATTAGAGTAGTCCAAAAAGAGTGAGAGTGTAAATGAAAGTAAGTGGAGGGCAGATCTGACTCAAAAGGCTGACAGAGAAGACCTCTGCTGTTCCTAAGGGGCATGGGGAAGGTCTATTAAAAGAAAGCTTAGCAAAAAAGGAATAGCCCTTCATAATCTTTCTTGAGTTACATAATGCATTCTTAGACATGATACCACAAGTACAAGTGACCAAAGAAAAGACAGATAATTTTGTGCTTTAAAGAACACAATCAAGACAGTGAAAAGAAACAAAAGGCGGGGAGACAACTCAAAGAATGGAAGAAAGAATTTGCAAATCGTATATCTGATAAGGAACTTCTATCCAGAATACATAAAGTACTTTCATAACTCAGCAAAAGATATATAACCCAATTTAAACATGGGCAAAGGATCTGAGCAGACATTTCCCTAAAGGAGACAAACAGTCGATAAGAACAAGAAAAGATACCGAATATCAGCAGTTATTAGGGAAGTGCAAATCAAAAGTAAAATGAGATACCACTTCTCCCTACTAGAAAGGATAAATAAAAAGGACAGACAATAATAAATGTTGATGATGTGGAGAAATTAGAACCTTCATATGCTGCTGGGAGGACTGTACAATAGATAGTTCAATCACTTTGGAAACCAGTCTGGTAGTTCCTCAAAACATTAAACACAGAATTACCATATGACCCAGAAATTCTACTCCTAGATATATACCCTAAAGGAATGAAAACATATCTATCTTCACACAACAGCTTACATATGAATGTTCCTAGCAGCATTATTTATAATAGCCAAAAAGTAGGAACAACCCAATATCCATTAACAGATAAATGGATTAAATTAAATGTGGTAAATTCATAAAATGTAATATTATTTGGTAATAAAAAGTAATGAAGCAGTGAAACATGCTACAATGTAGATGAACCTTGAAAACATGTTAAGTGGAAGATGCCAAATGCTAAAGGCCATGTATGGTTTGACTTCATTTCACCAGGGAAGCCCTTTTCATATGAACCGCCCAGACTAGGCAAATCTATGGAGATGAAAAGTAGATTACTGGAGTGGCTTCCAGGGACTTGGGGAAAGGGAACATGGCAAGTGATTGTTGTCGGGTATGGGATTTTTAGGGGGGATGATGCAATGTTCTAAAATCAGGTTACGGTGGTGGGTTGCCAGGCCCTCCTCCAGGGGATCTTCCCAATCCAAGGACTGGACCCAGGCAGATTCTTTACCATCTGAGCCACCAGGGAAGCAACTGAATAGTATACTTTAAATGATGAAACAGATATCTGTTATGTCTCAACAAAGCTGTTAAAAAAAGAAGCTGCAGCAGTGAACAATGCTGTTTAGCACCACAGAGGCAGAAGTCTTTACAGGCTCAGTAACTGGGTGGGTGTAGGGGTGTCAGGAACTCAGGTGCACTAGAAAATAGAGGGTATCACTGCCATGTCAACCCAAGGATCTCAGACAACTCCCTCTTCCGTCTGTTTTTTCTTTCAATACCAAAATTCTTAGAAGGATGGACTATGTTAATTCTTTCTCCTTAATTATTTCTTAAACAATCAGAAGTCTGTCTTCTTTTTATTAATACTTGAACTGTCTAAAAGCAGTTCTAACTTTTAAGCTCATAATATTTAAATTGCCTGACACTTATCCACCCTCTTCTATTGAAACCCTCTTTTTCCTTTGGCTTCCTAGTTTTTCTTCTTAGATCATTCTTTCTTCATTGTTTAATACCACAATACCTGACCTATATTTAAATATAGACTCGCAGTAGGGCTCAGACCTGAAATCTTTTCAACCTGAGAAGTGTTTAGCCCTTCCCAGTATTCTATTGATTTCCAAATCTTCATTCTTCCTGAACTTCCAGAATCAAATCTCCAATAGCCCACTGCTGCTGCTGCTGCTGCTGCTGCTAAGTCACTTCAGTCGTGTCCGACTCTGTGTGACCCCATAGACGGTAGCCCACCGGGCTCCCCTGCCCCTGGGNCATAGGAAATAGATGGGGAAACAAGGGAAACAGTGACAGACTATTTTTGGGGGCTCCAAAATCACTGCAGATGGTGACTGCAGCCATGAAATTAAAAGACGCTTACTCCTTGGAAGAAAAGCTATGATCAACATAGACAGCATATTAAAAAGCAGAGACATTACTTTGTCCACAAAGGTCCATCTAGTCAGAGCTATGGTTTTTCCAGTAGTCATGCACGGATGTGAGAGTTAGACTATAAAGAAAGCTGAGCACCGAAGAACTGATGCTTTTAAACTGTGGTGTTGGAGAAGACTCTTGAGAGTCCCTTGGACAGCAAGGAGATCCAACCAGTCAGTCCTAAAGGAAATCAGTCCTGAATGTTTATTGGAAAGAATGATGTTGAAGCTGAAACTGCAATACTTTGGACACCTGATGTGAAGGACTGACTCCTTGGAAAAGACCCTGATGCTGGGAAAGATTGAAGGCAGGAGGAGAAGGGGGTGACAGAGGATGAGATGGTTGGATGGCATCACTGACTCAACAGGCACGAGTATGAGCATACTCTGGGAGATAGTGAAGGACAGGGAAGCATGCTGCAGTCCATGGGGTCGCAGAGTCAAACACAACTAAACAACTGAACAAGACTGTAGCCTGCCAGGCTCCTCCGTCCATGGGATTTTCCAGGTAAGAATACTGGGGTGGAATACCATTTCCTTCTCCAGGGGATCTTCCTCACCCAAGGGTTGAACCTGCATCTCCTACCTGGTAAGCAGATCCTTTACCACTGAGCCACCCGGGAAGCCAGCACACTAAGCGCGTACATTGTCTCATTTTATACATATAACCGCTCTCTAAGAGCAGTATTATTATCTCTATTTTATGGATGAGAAGTCTGAGGCTCAAGAATATTAAATGACCTTCCTAAGGTAACCCGGTCAGTTTGAGCAAACTCTCGGAGATGCTTGAAGGGCAGGGAAGCCTGGCGTGCTGCAGTCCATGGGCCTGACTTAGCGACTGAACAACACCAAAAGGTACCTCGGTCGGTAATGTCTGATCTGGCCAGACACAGAGCCGTCTGACTCCAAAGTCCGTGTTCTCAACTACTTGTTACACTGCCTTTTGAGTTCCCGTCACTGCTTCTATCATCCAAGTTCAGACCTGCAGGCACCCCTCCTCTGAATTATCATACAGTCTTCTAATCAGTTTTCTTGCTTTCCTTCTGGCTCTCTCCTCCCAGCTATCCTATATACTGACACAAGACTAATTTCCCCAAAGTACTGCCTCAATATTGGTACCCTCACCTTACTACTAAAAAGTTGTTAGTGGCTCCCCACTGCCTACAGGATAACCCAAATTCCTTAACGCGGTATTCAAAGTTCCTTCCCACTTATCCAACCATGTTCCATCAGATGACAAATTTATTCTGAATTTTGGCTCACTCCACTGGGAAGATATCTGGAATGCTCTATTTTCCTTGCCTTTGTTTCTTTTTAAAGGATCTAGCTCAAATTCTACCATGTCTGGAAGCTTTTCTTTATCATGAAAGTCTTTATTCTGAACTTTTTCAATATCAACTGTCTACACAACTCATTTAGTACCAAGTCTTGGCCATTTTATTTTGTTATTTATCTCTTGATGATAGCACACTTTTGAAGAGTGGGATTGTCTTATATCTTGATAAGTAATCCTGAGCCTAGAGTCTTGGCACTCAGTAAGGCACCACTGATGTTTGCTTGGTAAAGCTATTGAATGGCAAGCCCAGTGGGCTAGTTGGATTCAAGTCAGCTTTCAGAAGGTTAGCTTAGCCTGAGAATAGCTTTTTTTTTTTTAACTTTTAAAATCATTTCTTTTATTCATTTATTTTTAAATTTTCATTAGAGTATAGTTGCTTTGCAATGTTTTGTTAGTTTCTGCTGTACAACAAAATGAATCAGTTATATGTATATATGTATCCCCTCTCTTTTAGAGTTCCTTCCCATTTAGGTCACTACAGAGCATTAAGTAGAGTTCCCTGTGCTATACGGTAGGTTTTCATTAGTTACCTATTTTATACATGTGTATATATGTTGATCCCAATCTCCCAATTCATCCCACCTCCCCTTCCCCCCTCAGTGTCCATATGTTTGTTCTCTGCATCTGTGTCTCCATCTCTACCTTGTAAACAGGTTATCCGCACCATTTTTCTAGATCCCACATATATTAATCTACAATATTTGTTTTTCTGACTTACTTCACTCTGTATGACAGTCTCCTGCTTGCTTGCTTGCTAATTCGCATCAGTTGTGTCCGACTCTGTGCAACCCCACAGACGGCAGCCCAACAGGCTCCTCTGTCCCTGGGATTCTCCAGGCAAGAATACTAGAGTGGGTTGCCATTTCCTTCTCCAGTGAATGAAAGTGAAAAGTGAAAGTGAAATTGCTCAGTCGTGTCCGACTCTTAGCGATCCCATGGACTATACCCTACCAGGTTCCTCTGTCCATGGAATTCTCCAGCCAAGAGTACTGGAGTGGGGTGCCATTGCCTTCTCTG
The DNA here is from genome assembly GCA_006410675.1 of Oreotragus oreotragus. Taxonomy (NCBI): domain Eukaryota; kingdom Metazoa; phylum Chordata; class Mammalia; order Artiodactyla; family Bovidae; genus Oreotragus; species Oreotragus oreotragus. Next base: position 567,559 of record SJYX01022527.1, on the reverse strand, counting down.
ATGACAGTCTCTAGGTCCATCCATGTCTCTGCAAATGGCACAATTTCATTACTTTTTTATGGCGGAGTAATACTCCATTGTATATACGTACCACATCTGCCCTATCTGTTCCTCTGCTGATGGATGTTTAGGCTGTTTCCAGGTCCGGGCTATTGTAAACAGTGCTGCAGTAAACATTGCAGCACATGTATCTTTCAGAATTATGGTTTTCTCCAGGGCTATGCCCAGGATTGGTTTTGCTGGGTCATATGGTAGTTCTATTTTTAGTTTTTTAAGGAACTTTCAAACTGTTCTCCATAGTGGCTGTATCAATATACATTCCCATCAACAGTGTAAAAGGGTTCCCTTTTCTGCACACCCTCACTGACATTTATTGTTTGTAAGAGAATAGCATATTTGATTGATAAGAGGCAAGGAAGGAACAAGATGAAAACCAAAAAGTTAAGCCTTAGCAAAGTGCTTAGTAAATAAATCTTCAAGGTCAAGCTCTCTCTTAACCCCTCATTTCTTTCCATTTTCATACTAAGGATGGAAAGGATGACTGAGCAGCCATGTCTTCAGTCCGTACTTCACTACCGCTTATTTCCACAGCCCTGATCCTAGAGTGAAGACTGCAAAGTGAGAGCCTGGTGGTCACATCTTGTATGTCGACAGATTTTACGTGGTTTGCACAAGCATTTCTACTGTGGTCAGAATGGCAAGCCTTCGACCACTAGAAAGGCAAGGGATAGCTAAACCCAAGTTAGGCTGAGACCCTTGAAGCAAGCTCATGTGATCCAGGGTTGATGGTTCCTCCAAACTTTTGGAGAAAAATATCTCCAACTTAAGTCAACAGGATTCTCAAAATTAGGGAGTATGCAAAAATTAATTTGCATCAAAGATCACAAATATACATGGAAACAAGACACTATGAATGAATAACAGAAAACAACAAATAATAGATTTAAACTGCAAGAACTTCAAATATTAAGAACATCTGAAACAGAACACAAATCAGCTATGGGTAAAATGCTTTAAATAAAGGATAAATTCTCACATATAAGCAGTTAGTAAGAGATTATTAGGAAGATCCAGGGGAGGTGAAAATAAAATATATCTGAATATAGTCATTGGCTGCTGAGCATTCTTATGCTTGGACCAGGCTATGTTATAGGGAGTTGCCAGGTGAAAAAAAGGATATGGAGGCTAAGGGGAGATAAACATCTTGCTGTAGATCTTAATGGTAGCCTATTCCAAACACTATGTGAAAATGCTTTATAAATTATAAACATTTTACAGAAATGTAACGCATTGTTGTTACTCTTTAAAAATACCAGCATCCATTGAAGATTTTACCTGAATTATTAATAGTTGTTTACTGTGATGGTTGAAAAATGATGATTTTCTTTCTATTATTCCTCCTACATTTATTAGCTGGCATTCCAATATGAGAAAGATTTTCTGTTTCCTTCCTATTTATTTTTTTGGTATCTGTATAGATTCTTGGCTTTTTAAAAAACATTCAGTGGGTCACAATCTCTTGCTGAATATTATTGATTTTTATGGTCATTATCTCAGGTTTGGCACTATTTGGCTTCTTTTCTGTGAAGATTTTTATTGTTGTGTACAAACTTTTTAAACTTAATCATTAAAAAATTTTTTTAAAATTATTTAGCTGCATCAGGTCTTAGTTGTGGCATGTGGGCTTAGCTGGCCTGCAGCATGTGGAACCTTATTTTCTTGACCAGGAATCACAGTTGCATCTCCTGCATTGGAAGGTAGATTCTTAACCATTGGACCACCAGGGAAGTCCTCAAATTAACTATTTACTTTTGGAATAATTTTTAGAAAAGTAACAAAGATAGGAGTGTATCCCTATGTCTTTTCGACCAGCACCCTCTAATGTTACCATCTTATATAGTCATGGTGCATTTGCCAAAACAAGGAAATCAACACTAAGGACAGTATTACTATCTGAAGTTGCAGATTGTGAGGATTTTGCCAGTTGTCCCACTAATGTTCTTTTTTTTTTTTTTACTATTTGGCTTTTAAAAAACTATATCTATATACACACATATATATATGTATATACACATGTATATAACTTTTATAAAATGTAAATTGTTTTAAAACAAAATAAAGCCCTCCTTCTCCCCTTCAAAAGTTAGGTAGATATATACTGGAAGCTATAGGTAAACAGTTTTGGACAGTGTTTTAAGTATAGTTTAGCAAATAAAAAGATCTGTATTTCCCATAATCAAGACATCGAGTAGTTTTGGAAACTATCAGGCTGGTAACTTTCAGTGAAAGCAGTACTGAAAAACAGATAAAACAATGTGATCCGAATACATTTCTGTCCCTAGACTTTCCCAATCACTCTGCTTACCTTTCGCCTCAGGACACTTTTCTTTGGACATTAGCAGGAAGTACTTGTCTGTGTTGACCTAGTCAGGTATCCTCTACATCAGAAACCATCTATGTTAGGTAACTCCTTTTGGCCATGTTTTTGCCTCAGACTGCATGAGTGATTCCAATAGGAAAGGTCAGAATAAATACTGAATAAAAATAAACCACGATTTACCATATACTCTTTTCTCTGAGGGAGAAGCATCCCAAGGCCATGAATTAATATCATCTCAAGACAATCAATCAAATAAGTCATAAGTATCCACTGCACACACTTCTGCTGTGTACAAAGCACTGTGCTGGGTGTTTAGGGTTAAGAGCTCAACTTGAGGGGCTCATAATTTTGTTAAAATCATTGTCAACATGCCTCTGTGGAGGGCTAGGGAAGCAAGAAAGATGTTTCAGGATGTAAGATAAGGGTCAGAGCAGTGGTTTCAAACTTTTTAAGCCCCAATACATAGAACAACTCTGGTTGAAGCAGGGAGGGCCTAAAGCCCCATACACTCCAACTCCCTCTCTTCACTTCAGAGAGGCCCCCCAAAGGCACTCCAGGGGACCCTAGGGCTCAGATGAAAGAATTTTGAAAATCTCTGGGCAAAGGCAAGACTGAGCATGGTTGGTTGGGATCAAGGAAATGGGGAATGAAACAAAAACTGAGAGAAATCATCTTTTTTACTTCATAACTCTCAAATCATATATGCTTGGAAAATGATGTCAATTAACTGCATCAGCAGCAGACTTACTTCACAGTACAGAGAGTAACTTTCTAAGTGAATTCAGAAAAATCAGTTTGTGTAATTACCCCCATGCCTGCTAAGGTTCTATGTCTTCATAGGCCATGAGATTTGATGGACACTGAATTTCCTCTAAGACAAGTACTTCTCACTGAAATGTGTGAGAGATGCTGAAAGAATTTGGAGATTTAAGAACTGGTGATAATAGTGATGCCTGCAGTCTCTGGGCCGAGTTGCAAGGAGAGGATAAACAGGCTGTTAGCTGCCTGAGAGCACCAGGCTGTGACATCAGGAGTCTGATCCCACAAATGGAATAGCAGCCAAGGGGGCACGTCTGTCTTTCCTCCAGGTTGTGTGTAGCTGCTCCGAGCTAAGGAGGCCACTGTTCTGAACTGGCATTAAGTTATTCTGGACTCCAAGTGAGGCCAGCCAGTGTGCTGGGTGTGTGCTGGAAGAGGCCTAGACTGAAAGGCTGTCCCAGACACACCCAGCTGCTTCCTTATCAGGCCTCCCTAATGTACAGTCTTCTTTCAAAGCACAGAGCTTGCTTTGTGTTTGGCTTCTCAAATATGTTACAGGAAGGTTCAGCTAAAAGTCCACCCCTCAAAATCAAATAGACTCTAGAAGAGGTCTGACTCTGAAGTACACAGAATGGGCTCTTTCCTAGGACTACCTGGTGTGGGTTTATCTCCTTTCCCCCGAGTCTTATTATTGTTCAGTTGCTAAGTCATGTCTGACTCTGTGACCTCATGGACTGCAGGAGGCCAGGCTTCCCTGTCCTTCACTATCTCCCAAAATTTGTTTATGTCCATTGAGTCAGTGTTGCTATCTAACCATCTCATCCTCTGCAGCCCTCTTTTCCTTTTGTCTTCAATCATTCCCAGCATTAGGGTCTTCTCCAATGAGTTGGCTCTTTGCATCAGGTAGCCAAAAGTCTATCTCCTCCCTTATGGTCTGGAAGTATGTAGGCACCTTTAATGGAACCAAAAATCACAGACAGAATATGTTGGGGTAAAACCCCCAACAAGTTCCAAGCCTTTTACATCTCAGGCTCAGTTGTGGGGAGAGTGCAGCACTAGGAATTATACCCAAGAAAAGAATAATCTAGAAGCCACTGATCCCCATGGAGCTGTAAAGGGTCTCTCCTTTATTCCATAGAAATACCATGATAATCAATTCAGCTTTGTTCCAGTTTCTCTTTCTGCTCAAATGGGATTGCTGCTGCTGCTGCTGCGAAGTCACTTCAGTCGTGTCCGACTCTGTGTGACCCCATAGACGGCAGCCCAGCAGGCTCCCCCGTCCCTGGGATTCTCCAGGCAAGAATACTGGAGTGGGTTGCCATTTCCTTCTCCAATGCATGAAAGAGAAAAGTGAAAGTGAAGTCGCTCAGTCTGTCCGACTGGTAGCGACCCCATGGACTGCAGCCCACCAGGCTACTCCGTCCATTGGATTTTCCAGGCAAGAGTACTGGGGTGGGGTGCCATTGCCTTCCCCGCAAATGGGATTACACCTAGAAAAATATTCTCTTCCAGTAATCCAGCCATCAAGTGCATGCCCTTCTCCATTAGATCAATCATTTGATTCCCTTCTTAGCTCAACTCTTAGCACCTGTTTGGAGGCAGGAGGCTAAATCAGATAACTTCTTAATACCTTTCAACTCTAATTATAAACTAAGCTAAATTAAAACCCTGGGCCCAAGGGAAGGTCCCTATGCAGTGTGCTAATAAACATCTTCCCTCTCAACATAAATATATGGACATACACACACAGAGAAAGACACACACAGACACACACACGCACATACACACCCCCCTATGCTTCCAAGTCCCTGGCTTCTAACCACCACAGTTAGAAGTCTCTAAGGACTGAGAACTTGCTGTAAATTTTCCTCTTTTGAGGATGTAGGTTAGGGAGAGAGGGGAGGACTACAGAGAATTAGGAGTCAATTCCTACCTTGACAGGTTGAGTTCTTCAGATGGAGGGGGTGGAGGATGCAGCAGTGGATAAACAGAGAGACAGAGCCTCCTAACGCTAGGGGCAGGAGAGCAGCAAGGAGCAGGAAACCATCGAGACAGAGACAGGGAACCAGGGATGAGCGTGGAAAGGTCCAGCGTGGGCCGCTCTCCTTGGAGGATAGCTCTCAAGTGTGTATTTGCAGAAGCAAGTTAGCTGGGACAAAAAGGCCCTATGCTGCTCCACTGTTCAGTGTGGTCGACCCTTTGCTCTTCCTTTGGCTGCTCCTTTTGGCTTCTAGCCTCTAGGAAGCAAAGCCAGAATGTTTTCTGCTTCCCCTCCCCCAAGGCAGTGGACTGAGTCGTGCGGGGCGGGTAAGCTGCTATCCAATCAAACTCTCGAAAGCTGTAAATAAAAGGCCACATATGCACAGTGAAGTAGGCTATGAGAAGAATCTAGATTGAATTACCACAAGCCAGTTGTGGAGCCAGGGTGGGGGAGGCAGGAGAAAGAGGAGAGAGACGCCTAGCTGCTCTTCAAGGAAATATTTTCATTCAAGCACACTCTACGCTCAGCAGGACTGCTGCTGCTGCTGCTAAGTCACTTCAGTCGTGTCTGACTCTGTGTGACCCCATAGACGGCAGCCGACCAGGCTCCCCCATCCCTGGGATTCTCCAGGCAAGAATACTGGAGTGGGTTGCCATTTCCTTCTCCAATGCATGAAAGAGAAAAGTGAAAGTGAAGTCGCTCAGTCTGTCCGACTGGTAGCGACCCCATGGACTGCAGCCCACCAGGCTACTCCGTCCATTGGATTTTCCAGGCAAGAGTACTGGGGTGGGGTGCCATTGCCTTCCCCGCAGCAGGACTGCTAGAAACCATCAAAGCCTTGCTTCCCGGGAAACTGTGTTCCAGTCTCATCCCAGTCTCAGCAGAGGGATCATAGTCCCTGAGACACCTCAGTCAAGTCAAAAGCCTTTTCCCAGATGTGACTTACTTTCCGATAGACTTGAAATGACAGTCTCCAAGTCCAGCTCCCGATGCTTGGTAAAAGCAGGCAGCAGTGAAGACCATTCCTGCGTACCCAATACTGTATTTGCTTTGGTTATAAGACTAAAGTGAGAGCAAACTGATATTTACTTTAAAACCTTTTTAAAGCAGGTGGCAAGAATCTTGCCTGGGCCCAGAATATTCAGGAGCCTAGGTTCTGTAATGATTCAGAGCATGGATTTTGGCGTTGACAGGTTTGGATTCAAATCGGACACTCTTCCTGCCAGCTGTGGGCTTCGGGAAGTTACTCAACTTCACTAAACTTCAGCTTCCTCATTTGCAAAACTGTCATGATATTTTCCCTCAAGGGCTTGAGGGAGAATTGAGTAAGATATTACACGTAAGTGCCTGACACAAGGTGAGCGCTCAGGCATGGTTACTATTGTTATTAGAGCTTTGTCAGATGACCAGTGGAGTCCTTACCTCTCTCTTTCCTTTCCCAATTTCCCAGAAAACCTAAAGGCTCCAGATCCAGGGAACTGGCAGGACAAAACCTCTTCAAAAGAGCCAAAGGAACTGAAGAGAGTCATTTTTTCCCCCCTCCCCTGCACTAGGACTGAATTAGTAAGCCTGTGCCCATTACGCTCTAGACTCACCGGCCGGCCCTAGGAACCTAAGGCTCTCCCAAACCAAAGATACTAATCCATCTTAGCGTTACCTGTTGTGGGGCATGCTCCCAGACTGATGGTGCTTCTCCAGGGGCCCCAGATCAGATTCCAGTAGATGCAGGAAAGAAACAGTCTGATCCCAAGTTGGCAGGATAGGTCCGGCCAGGCTGTTGTCTGCCCATCACAGCTGCCTGTGAGGCCTACGGGTTAATAATAGCAACTCTGATGCCAATGGATTAAGACAGCACTGTAGGAGGTGTTTATTTTTACACTCTGGCGTCAGTATCAAGTTCTACTGGTTACTGCCCAAATCTAGGGCAGCTTCCTGCTACAAGAGTGGCCTCGGTCTTCTCCAGGATGCTGAGTTGCATTCTGGAGGAAACGAGCCTTGTTGAAAACAGTTTAGTACTAACAGGGACAGGGAAGGGGAAAAGGAACAAACAGAGCTCTCATAGGTCCAGCTGTCTGGTCCCAAATCTCTGGTACCAGGCGGACCTCAATTGAGAGCTGTTGTTCACAGCATCCTCCTGAGTCAGGAAGGCCCTGGACAAGGGACCTAATATGTTATTTACATTGTTTTGGAAGGGTGGGTGTATGTGTGCATGCACGCATGTGCACACACACACACTGGTTGCACTGAAATGATCTGAATAAAATTAAGGAAAGATTGTTACTTAACTAAGCAGAAGCTCTGCCTCATCAGTCACAAGTCCCAGGTTAGCGCTATGAGTGCTGACCTTGTGCAAAAAAAGAAAAACCCCACCTGGGAAGGTTTTATAGGATATTTCAAAGAAAGGATGATTAGGCTGGTCGTTATTTGATTTGCACAGCATTTTCAGCAGGTATATCAAATCCCTTGAAAAATCATTTAGCTACAGCTTCTTTCCTAGAAATGACACAATAGGATAGAAATACCAGGAAACCAGCTCTCATCCGGCCAGGAGTCAGTGCCTAGAAAAATCTTTTGCGAAAGCCTCCTTCTCCCCCAGGGCATAGAGGTGGAGTTCCAGGGACCTTAAACTTTGAACACAGAACCTGGGACTCTGTGGATATCCCAGTCACATCCCCGAAAGGCAGTCCTAACAGATTTCGTCTAGTCCCATCTGGCAGACAGGGAGGTGAGGAGGCTGGCAGCTGGACAGCTGATGTAAATAGATGGGTCTGGGCTACTGAAGGGTCATGTGCACAGCAGACTGCTGTGGAATGACAAAAATGTACCACGCACCAGGTAGGAATGCTGAAGTGCAAAGAAAGCAGCAGCCAAGCGCGCAATAACAGTGACTCCATCATCTTCCTGCTAAGGCTGACTCATAACCATCGTCAGAGACACAACAGAGCAACATCTCGAGGAGCAGGAAGGTAGGCTGGTGAACCACCCATTCAGTACATTTTTTCTCCTGCCCTTCAAGGCTTATCTACCTGGTCATCAGAACAACAGTGCAGCCTCAGAATCAACCAGATTGGATGACTCAAGATATGCGGTTTGATCTCAGCTCCATCTGGAAGCTCCTCATGCCTAGGATAGTGGCAGGGCGCCGGAGAGGAGCCGCTTTCGTTCTTGGCTTTTTCTCTGGCTTGCTGGGTCATCTTGGGGCAGGGTGCCTGTCCCCTCCAAGTTCTAGGCTTACCATTTGCAGAAGGGGCTAACTGTATCCACCTTCCGGCGAAATGGCAAGAAAATATTTGAACAACCAAAAAATAAGTAGTAAGAATGCAACTTGAGAATATCATATAAGTGAAGTAAGTCAGAAAGAGAAAGGCAAATATCATGATATCACTTATATTGGGAATCTAAAATGTGACACACACAAACCTGCCTATGAAACAGAAACAGAATCACACGTGTAGAGAACAGATTGGTGGTTGGCAAGGGGTGACGGGGAGGAGGAACGGAGTAGAAGTTCGGGGTTAGTAGACGTAAGCTTTTACATATAGAATGCATAAACAACAAGGTCCTCCTGTATAGCACAAAGAACTATACTTGATATCCTATGATAACCCACAATGGAAAAGAATATTTAAAAAAGAATATACATATATATGGGCTTCCCTGGTAGCTCAGCTGGTAAAGAATCTGCCTGTAATGCAGGAGACCCTGTTTCGATTCCTGAGTCAGGAAGATACCCTGGAGAAAGGATAGGCTACCCATTTCAGTATTCTTACGCTTCCCTGGTGGTTCAGATAGTAAAGAATCTACCTCCAGTGCGGGAGACCTGAGTTCGATCCCAGGGTTGGGGAGATTCCCTGGAGGAGGGCATGACAACCCACTCCAGTATTCTTGCCTGGAGAATCCCCACTGACAGAGGAGCCTGGCAGGCCCATGGGATCGCAAAGAGTCGAACATGACTGAGTGACTAAGCACAACACAGCACAGCATACTGTATACACACACATATGTATAGAAACTGAATTGCTTTGTTGAAGAGCAGAAATTAAAACATTGTAAATCAATTATACTTCAATAAAAAATAAGTAGAAAGAAATGTAAATGCTACAAATTCTTTGGACCAAAGTATTTTAAAACTATGACTGTCACTCATGCATATAATAGAGAGGCCCGGTCTTGCATATTTTTCTTCTTCTAGGTCACAGTGGCCATGTTGGGAAGCAAACCTGGCCTGTACTTGGAGGTACAGTTCTTTTCTTTCAGGGATATAATTCCCACCACTGGCTTGAGGAACAGTTGAAACAGTCAGGAATCTGCTTACCTAGATACAAGCTATTAATTTCCACTAATGTGTAATAGAGAAAGTAAAAAAATGCAAACAGAAAGAAATGCCTCTACTCACCCACTTGCTCCATCTAAAGGCCTGATAAAGCAGTGTCAGTGAAAGGATATATTCCGCTGCTCCGTTAGAACAAAGGCAATAGTGTATTCTAAACCCAATACAAGGCTTCACTCTTTCTGGCCCAGCAATCATTAGTTTGCCAGGTCCCCAGCACTTTTGGAAAGTAGAAATAGAAATCTGTCATTGATGCTGATACCTTTTTTTTCTGCAAGTGCCTACCCTAGGGTTCAAAACAGATTTTCCTGCATCCTCCAGCTTCTGGTGAGCTTTCAGGAAACCTTCCTTTCAGCAAATGCTGTCTGTAGAGGACCAGACAGTTACTACTTAGGCTTTGTGGCTGTAAAGTTCTGCCATATACTCCCTTCTTCCTTTTAAAAAAAAACAATTCTTTAAAAATGTAAAAACCATTCTTAGTGTAAATATAAAAACCATATAAAGTTATTCTGGCATGGACCATAATTTGCTGATTTCTATTCTGGACTTTAAAGGCCTTTCTATTCAAAGTCTGTTTCTCAAAATTCTGACTCTGCTGGGCCTGCCTAGGGATCCTCTTTCCTCTTCCCACATGGTTGTTGCATATGTTTCAGAGGCAGCTCCCCTGTAAGGAGCCACTGAGGAATGTGAAGGAAGAATTCTGAGTTTATTTGTATTGGAGCTGACAGACTGGCTAATTCCCTTCATATAAAGTGCTTCAAAAACATCTGTGGAATTTGGCTTATTGCATTACCATTCTGGAGTGAGGACTGAGCCATAAACAGCCTCTATCTTTCTGTTTCTAGTTAATAACACTATCCCATGCCTCTACCAGGCCTTTTTCCTTTCTTCTTCTCCTGCTCCCCAGGTTCCAAACCCACACTTGAACTGACCTGGGTCTCAAGCCTCTCTTACCTATCCCTCCCATTTCTATATGTGGTATGGTTGTAGATAGCAAGGGAACTATCAGCAGTCCGATGAGTTTGGATATAGTAAATAAGGATGAAAGGCATGAAGAGAGGAGTGAGCTTATTTTGAGCAAAGACATAGAGCTGTAAATCTAGGCTCTATTACTAATAGTTAAAATAGCTTTGTAAACAGGGCTTAAACTACTATAAAAGCAACCTAAGGACAATATGTAAAGAGTCAGGAATTACCAGAGTTATGCTGGAGAAGGGATAGGCCACCCAATTCAGTATTCTTGGGTTTCCCTGTGGCTCAGCTGGTAAAGAACCTGCCTGCAGTGTGGAAAACTGGGGTTCGATTCCTGGGTTGAGAAGATCCCCTGGAGAAGGGACAGGCTACCCACTCCAGTATTCTGGCCTAGAGAATTCCACAGACTGTATAGTCTGTGGGGTCGCAACGAGTTGGACACGACTGAGCGACTTGCACTTTCACTACCTTACCACACAACATAGACTAGAAGGGGATGACTTGTAGCTAAAGAATAATACTTACAATGACAGTAGCCATTATTTATTATCTTTGTGATATTTATTGTCTCTCCTGATGTGAAGAGCTGACTCATTGGAAAGGACCCTGGCGTTGGGAAAGATTGAGGGCAAGAGGAGAAGGGGGTGACAGAGGATGAGATGGTTGGATGGCATCACTGACTCTATGGACATGAGTTTGAGCGAACTCCGGGAGATAGTGAAGGACAGGGAAGCCTGGCGTGCTGCAGTCCATGGGGTGGCAAAGAGTCAGACACAACTTAGCAACTAAACAACAACAACAATAATAGTCTACCAAGCTACTGCTTGCTGGATGTTTGCCTAATACTTCATTTGAGAGAAAAAGCAAAAGGCAAATCCTTGTCTAAGGCAAACTCTAATTCAGTGAGAAAGCTATTTGTTATTTTGAAAGATTCAAGTTACATTCAAAATTCTAAAATGCCTCATATCAGCTTGAGAAAATTATGGAAATAAGAACAATTAAGATAAGAATATTCTTGAAAGTTGTGCCTGCCTATTTCATGTATAATTTAGAAATGTAACGGTCACACCTGGAAAAGGCAGATTTTCTTGAATTTTTGTTTATCATAAATTAGCAGGCCCCTAAGTTCACAAGTAGACACAAAACTGATGGTTACCTTTATAAGAGAGTTAAGAATAAAAGAAATACATAAAAAACACAGGACTATATGGCAAGGAAGTATATTATAACTGTTTATACACATTTTCTCTCCTCCTTGATTGCATGTTAAGGACAAAGACGGTCTTATTCATCTTTGCAGTCATTTAACCTAGCCCGGATGGCATTACTGACTCGATGGATGTGAGTCTGAGTGAACTCCGGGAGTTGGTGATGGACAGGGAGGCCTGGCGTGCTGCGATTCATGGGGTCGCAGGGAGTCAGACACGATTGAGCAACTGAACTGAACTGAACCTAGCCTAGTCTGGCACATGGTTTAAAATGTTCACTGAACTGAACTAAGGAGGAACTGAATCTTTACCAAACTAAATTGGGAAAATTTCTTTTTCCAGAGCAAAATTTGGTTCATTACAATTGTGGACGTATTTATACACACTAAGTTCTACTACTCCCTAGTGGGATGTGGGGTGCTGAGAGGACAAAGCTGGTACAGTGGCTGGCCTCTGGAATGTGCAGGGCGAGTATCCCCAGGTACGGCTCCTCTTCCTGCACCCCAACACCGCACTCCCTTCACTGCTAGTGGGAGCTGCAGCCTGAGAACCAAAATAGCACATTCCAGCCAGAACGCCCGACAGATGTCCTCTCTGTCTCTTGCCATCCGTCCCCACTGAACCTCTCCAGTCTTCAGCTCTGTTCTGTGAGCTGCTGAGACTCTAGGAAAGAGTGCAGGATGTGCCTCAAAAAGTCCAGCATTAGCTGAGGAACTGTTTGTTTTTTCCTAAAATTGGTCAGTCCATAAAAGTTACATAAGATTCGGCTCTCCTCACTGGGAGCTTTTCCAGCTCCAGCTGGAGAGATTCCTCAAGCTGTTTAGAGTTCAGGAAAAGCGTTTGGAATTTCCTGATTGGCTAGTCTCCTATATTGGAGCCATCTCTGGGTAGCAATGGGGAGGTTCCAGCAGAGAACACTGTAACTCTTGTGCTCTCGCTGCCCCTCAACTGTGGCCCCTCTGAGTTTCCCAGGGGACAGGAAATAGCACAATTCGTTTACAGTTAACATCTCAGAACAAAGATGAGCCCCACTACTAAAACCAGAGCCCCAGTGCTAAAACCAGTGGCATCAAGTCTTTGAGGCTCGACCCAAAGGAGGCAGAACCTAGGGAGTCTAATTCTAATAGCTCACCCCAGAAGCACAACAAGGCTCTGGGAGGCCTTCCTCCTCTGCTTTGGGCAGATGTATAGAATTTGTTTGTGGCCCTGAGAACCTCAGATGCCAGTCTTGCCCAAGGATTAGATGAATGAGCCAATAAACATTAACCGAGCATCTATAAATTTCAAGGCACTGGACTATGTGAACAAAGCAGATCTGGGGCTGGCCTTCATGTAGTGCTTATAAGTTCGCCTGGGGAGACTAAACAAACAGCTAAATAATTATGACCACACAAACTATGAAGTAGGCCTTTGGAATGTGCTATATTCAAAGGATACACAGTTAATCCATAAAAGCCATCTCTGTCCATGGAAGGCAGTTAGCATATTTATTAAATCAGGGACCAGTTTATACTGAATTGGCAACCAAAACTATGTGTTTTGGTTGAAAACTCTGGCCTTTCAAGTAGTTACTGCTGCTTCTGCCAAGTTGCTTCAGTCGTGTTCAACGCTGTGCGACCCCATAGACAGCAGCCCACTGGGCTCCTCGGTCCATGGGAAGAACACTGGAGTGGGTTGCTATTGCCCTCTCCCAAGTAGTCACTAGAATCTATCAATAACTTGCTCTCAGTTAAGCCCCATTTTTATTCCCATTCATTCTGCAGGAGTTCAGTCCCTATTTATATCAAACACTTTGTTTAAGGCATAAGAACTCACTTCAACTAAGAAACTGCTGTTCATTTACAATAAAGAAACTGAACTCTGATTTGCTCTCTCCAGCTTTAACCCACTCCAGTGTTCTTGCCTGGAGAATCCCAGGGATGGGGGAGCCTGGTGGGCTGCCGTCTATTGGNATTTATATCAAACACTTTGTTTAAGGCATAAGAACTCACTTCAACTAAGAAACTGCTGTTCATTTACAATAAAGAAACTGAACTCTGATTTGCTCTCTCCAGCTTTAACCCACTCCAGTGTTCTTGCCTGGAGAATCCCAGGGATGGGGGAGCCTGGTGGGCTGCCGTCTATTGGGTCACACAGAGTCGGACACAACTGAAGCAACACAGCAGCAGCTTAGGCCAAGCACTTTTGTTTCTTTCTGGTCAACATAGACCTTGACCTTGTGCACATGCTTAGTCATGTCCAACTCTTGTGACCTCATGGACTGTAGCCTGCCAGGCTCTTCTGTCCATGGAATTTTCCAGGCAAGAATACTGGAGTGGTTGCCATTTACTCCTCCAGGGGATCTTCCAAACCCAGGGATCGAACCCATGTATCTTGTGTCTCCTGAATTGGCAGGTAGATTCTTTACCACTGTGCCACTTGGAATGGAGCTAAGAAACGGCTGGTATACAACTCTGCTCCTAAGGACTAATTCTGGTGGGATCCAACATTCGCCTGTTGATGGCTGTTTGGCAGCTAGTTGCGATTTTGGTGTTCTTGCAGGAGAAGGTGAGTGCACGTTAGAATGGCCATCATCAAAAAGTCTAAAGGCAAATTATTTGACTCCCCTCACTTTCTTCACCTGTACTGGGGCTAATAATACCTCCTCTTACAGGGTGCTGGAAGAATTTAAAAGATATAGAAAACATGTGGAACAGTGATTGGCATTTAGCTCAGATGACACCACCCTTATGGCAGAAAGTGAAGAACTAAAGAGCCTCTTGATGACAGTGAAAGAGGAGAGTGAAAAAGTTGGCTTAAAGCTCAACATTCGGAAAACTAAGATCATGGCATCCGGTCCCATCACTTCATGGCAAATAGATGGGGAAACAGTGGAAACAGTGGCTGACTTTATTTTTCTGGGCTCCAAAATCACTGCAGATGATGACTGCAGCCATGAAATTAAAAGACGCTAACTCCTTGGAAGGAAAGTTATGTCCAACCTAGACAGAATATTAAAAAGCAGAGACGTTACTTTGTCAACAAAGGTCCAACTAGTCAAGGCTATGGTTTTCCCAGTGGTCATGTATGGATGTGAGAGTTGGACAATGAAGAAAGCTGAGCGCCAAAAAATTGATGCTTTTGAATTATGGTATTGGAGAAGACTCTTGAGAGTCCCTTGGACTGCAAGGAGATCCAACCAGTCCATTCTAAAGGAGATCAGTCCTGGGTGTTCATTGGAAGGACTGATGTTGAAGCTGAAACTCCAATACTTTGGCCACCTCATGCGTAGAGCTGACTCATTGGAAAAGACCCTGATGCTGGGAAAGACTGAGGGCAGGAGAAGAAGGGGACAACAGAGGATGAGATGGTTTGATGGCATCACTGACTCAATGGACATGGGTTTGTGTGGACTCCAGGAGTTGGTGATGGACAGGGAGGCCTGGCGTGCTGTGGTTCATGCGGTCGCAAAGAATTGGACACGACTGAGTGACTGAACTGATGGCTCAGTAAATAATTTTAATGAATGTGAATCAGGAATGCCTTCTTTCCTCGAATCTAAATCCTTCCCATTGCCTTCTGAGGCTGCACTACTGTTCAATTTACCAATTCACAGCAGAGAATCCTGTCACTGTCATACCCAGTGCCTTTCAATAGGCATACCACCTCAAAGTCTTTAACCCTCATGGCTCTATTCTTTGTCCCCTAGAAGCTGGAAAGTGACTCGATCCCAGGAAACATCACAAGATAATATACAGAGAAAGTCAGAGTGAATATGCAATTTATCTATGAATCAAGATTTTCCTACCCAGTGAATACAGGTACATGACTACCTGAATTACCTGTTAGCAGAAGACACTGAAGGCAAGTCCTCTACATAAATTCATGGGCTGACAAGATTCTCCTTAAAAGGTCTAATTATTTCCAAATATGTACCCCAGGAGACCCTATCCAAGTCCCATAGCTTCTGCTGTAGAAAAGCGTCTCTAATCTATCCTCTCTTTTAATTCCTAAAATCAGTGCTCTACTTCTAGGCCCTCCTGAAATACCTCTTTCGAGGATTATTATTCAGTCTTTGGGCAAAGATTCCTATTGGCTAGGAATAGAGACTATTGCTAGGAATACAGTGGTAAACAAAACAGATATTATCCCTGCCCTCAGGAGGCTTACAATCTAGTGAAGGAATGCAAACAATCACATAAATAAAAATACAATTATGAAATGTGATAAATGCTTTGAAAATAAAGTGCAGAGTATTAAGAAGATCTGATTAAGACTGACGATAGATGTGATTAAGAGGTCAGGGAAGGCCTTTCTGGTAAATTGTGAAGGCCTCTCTGTAAATTACATGTTAAGCCTTGAAAGGTTAGCTGAAAGAAACAGGTGAAAAGGTGGGGACAACATTCCAGGCAGAGGGAATGACATGTGTGAAAGGCCCTGAGGCAAGAAAGGGGTTGGTGTCTTAGAAAAACTGAAAGAAAAAAGTGTCATTCAAAGTGTCCATCATATTTGGCAACCAGGAGTCCACTGATGATCTAATTGGACATAAACAATTTCAGGGACGTGGTTAGTGGAAATGAAATTAGACTGCAGAGGGTGCAGAAGTGAGTGGAAAGTCAAGCAGATTGGTTGGGTGGTCAACAAAGGTTGGCTGTTACAGTACCGAGACAGTCACTACCCAGAGGGTGATACGGTGTCAGGGGATTTATTTTAAATAATAAAGACCGTATCAAATTAATATATGCACATGGTTACAAAGTTAAATGTGAAAGGGCTTCCCTTGTGGCTCAGCTGGTAAAGAATCCACCTGCAATCTGGGAGACCTGGATTACATCCCTGGGTTGGGAAGATTCCCTAGAGAAGGAAAAGGCTACCCACTCCAGTATTCATTGTACTATAAAGCTTATGATGAATAGTAGAAATCCACAGCTCTAATCCCCTTCTATCTCTGTGTCATTTTCCACTACTTTCAAATCTTTTAGCTGTCTCATCTGGCATTTATGTTCATGTTTATAAATCACATGCATATTGAATTATTTCTTAATTTTAAACATTCTTTTTTCACTTCCTACATCCACCTTCCTCACACTTTCTGATTTAATTAATATCCAGTGTTTGCTATGACTTGGTATAGCAAATAAGAGTCTATTTGTTGTTGCTCAGTCGCTTAGTCATGTCCAACTCTTTGCAACCCCGTGGACTGCAGCACGCCAGGCTTCCCTGTCCTTGATCTCCTGGAGTTTGCTCAAACTCATGTCCATTGAGTCAGTGATGCCATTCGACCATCTCATCCTCTGTCCCCTTCTTCTCTTGCCTTCAGTCTTCCCAGCATCAGGGTCTTTTCTCATAAGTCAGCTCTTCGCATCAGGTGACCAAAGTATTGGAGCTTCAGCTTCAGCATCAGTCCTTCTAAGGAATATTCAGGGTTGATTTTCTTTAGGGTTGACTGGTTTGATCTCCTTGCTGTCCAAGGGACTCTCAAGAGTGTTCTCCAGCACCACAGTTTGAAGGCGTCAGTTCTTCGGTGCTTAGCCTTTTTTGCTGTCCATGGAGTCGCAAAGAGCTGGACACAACTGAGCAACTTTCACTCACTCACTCACTTACTCACTTTTCTCCTGTCCAGCTCTCACATCCATACATAACTACTGGAAAAACCATAGCTTTGACCATATGGACCTCTGTAGGCAAAATAATGTCTCTGGTTTATAAAATGCTGTCTAGATTGGTCATAGCTTTTCTTCCAAGGAGCAAGCATCTTTTAATTTCATGGCTGCAGTCACCATCTGCAGTGATTTTGGAGCCCAAGAAAATAAAGTCTGTCATGGTTTCCATTGCTTCCCCATCTATTTGCCATGAAATGATGGGTAGTAACTTTAATACTTGACTCTCTTTAGTTTAGTTTTCTATATATTTATCCCTAATTCTTCCCAAATTCTCTAGCAGAACTGTAAAATTGCTCTCAATCTAATTTTCCAAACGGTCAAAGATAGTTCCTTTTTTTTCCTCCTGGACCATAATCCTTCTGGAACTTTCTGTTCTCCTGATACATTCTGAACTGACTCTCCTCTACGGTTTACAACACCACTATCTTGCTGGACATCTCTTTATCCTCATCCTAGGAATTTTTTTTGCCTCTCTTCTCTTAGTTGCCCTGTGTTCCCATGCCCTAGATCCCATGATTTCTTCTTTCTCGTTTATATTCTCATTTTGCTGAAGCATATTCTGTAATAGCTTTCTAAGGAAGGATACATAGTAGGAATATTTTTGTAATGAGTATCTGAAAGTATATATTTTAAACTGTCACAGCTGATAATTTGGCTGAGCATAAAACCCTAGGTTAGAAATCAGTTCCTCTCATGAAGCTGAAAACACTGCTCACTGCTTACTAATTAGATTCCATCCTTGTTGAGTACAGTGCCATTCTGATTTCTGATGCTTGTATGTAAACTTAAAAAAAAAATGCCAGTTTAAAATTTCTCTATATCCCTAGTGTTCTAAATTTTCACGCTGAGTTGCCCTAGGGTGTGGTATTTCTATTGGTTGTGCTGGGCACTCAGTGGGCCCTTTTGATTTGGAGACTCTTCTTCAGTTCTGGGAAATACACTTTTACTCTTTCTTTTCTTTTTCGTAACTTTGTCTCCACTGACATTAAAGATTTAGAAAGAAGAGGAATTAAACGATGAAGCAACATCCTGGAGAAGTAGTTAGGCGCGCAAATTCTCTATATTTCTATTCTCTTAAAAAATTTTAAAGTATACAGGCAATATTGCTAACCATAAGCATAGTGTACAGCAGATCTGTAGAACTTTTTCTTCTTGCATAACTCAAACTTTATACCAGTTGAACAGCATCTCATTTCCCCCACCCCCAGCTCCTGGCAACCACCATTCTTTTTCCTGTATCTCTGACTTTGACTATTTTAGATTCCTCATACAAATGGAATCATGCAGTATTTGTCCTTCTGTGACTGTGACTGACTTATTCCCTTGAAACTAAGATCATAATAGGAAAATGGGCAGGATATGAGCAAACATTCCATAGAAGAGGGAACAGAATATCGCTAATAAGCATACAATGAAATTTAAAACACTATTAAAATATTGCTTTTTGTTCATCAATTATCAAACAAAATAGTAACAGTTAATCCTGGTGAGGACAACTAAAACAGACATTTTCACACTTTGTCAATAAAAGCATATTTGGGTACCTTCATATTGAGGTTAGGGGAAAATGTACATATATATCCAGTCTTCAGTTCAGTTCAGTTTAGTCGCTCAGTCGTGTCCGACTCTTTGCGACCCCATGAATCGCAGCACGCCAGGCCTCCCTGTCCATCACCAACTCCCGGAGTTCACTCAGACTCACGTCCATCGAGTCAGTGATGCCATCCAGCCATCTCGTCCTTGGTCGTCCCCTTCTCTTCCTGTC
Organism: Oreotragus oreotragus; assembly: GCA_006410675.1. Classification (NCBI taxonomy): domain Eukaryota; kingdom Metazoa; phylum Chordata; class Mammalia; order Artiodactyla; family Bovidae; genus Oreotragus; species Oreotragus oreotragus. The sequence goes on along the minus strand of SJYX01022527.1, from coordinate 548,522 downwards.
CCCAATCCCTCCCAACATCAGAGTCTTTTCCAATGAGTCAACTCTTCACATGAGGTGGCCAAAGTACTGGAGTTTC
>SJYX01022527.1:450406-545329 GCA_006410675.1 Oreotragus oreotragus | reverse complement strand
TACAGAGCCCATCCAATGTTCAATGTATATATATATATATAATATATATAATATATTATATATTTATAAATATTTATATAATATATATAATATTTATATTATATATATTATATATAATAGTTATATAAATATATATATTATATATATTTAAAGCATGTACATTATTATGAAATATTCTAAAAATAAACTTTTTCCATACTATAAACTAGAAGTTATGGCTAGAAAATATTTTCTTGGATTTGGACTAAAAAAGGTTGACAAATTAGCATAGGTCTTGGATCAAAGGGTAAAAGGAATCTGTAATTCATTCCTGGTTCCAGACAGCTCATTAAGTTAAAGCTAAGCATTTCACATAGGAATTTAGGTATGTACGCAGTAAATATTTTGGCTATATTTCTGTCAAACCATGATGGGTTACTGGCAGTTGATCAGCTGAAGATGATGAGATCTTCACTTCTTTCAACTTCTTTCCATTTTGGAGTCATGACTCAATAGGCAAAACTCAGTAGTCACCGTGACTGGCTTAAAGTGTGCTTTACAGAGCCCTTCCAATGACAATGAAAGGGAAGTGAATGGGATGGAGAGGAAAGGAAGGAGAGATGAACAGGTTAGACTCTACTTCTCCCAACCCCTTGCCTTCAACCAAAACAGCTCAGCCTTTACCTTTTTGTGTCCACTTATCTGTGGAATATACTTGAACAAAGATCTCCCCTCTAAAAAAACATTTTGAAAATTTCTATTCTCTACTACATGTTCTCAGCAACCCAATAAAAAGCCATAGCTTAACAAGGAGCCGTTAGTGCTCCTTGTTAACTATCTATCACCACCACCTGGCTGTCAAAAGGACTCACGACGCATAATGGGCAGGTGGTCCTGCTTCCAGGACTCCCTTCTCCAACCACTATCATTAGGGATGAATAAACTAATAATGTTGCAAGTTGCTGTGTTGGATGTGAGGCTAAGCATATTACATAAATCAGCCTATAAACTGAACTTGACATTACACTATCTAAGGAGTAAAAAATTGGGGACTGCTGTTCCAAATAACAGTAATTTAAACATTGCTGTCTCATGTATCAGTTCAGTTCAGTCGCTCAGTCATGTCCGACTCTTTGCGACCCCATGAATCGCAGCATGCCAGGCCTCCTTGTCCATCACCAACTCCTGGAGTTCACTCAAACTCATGTCCATCGAGTCAGTGATACCATCCAGCCATCTCATTCTCGGTCGTCCCCTTCTCCTCCTGCCCCCAATCCCTCCCAGCATCAGAGTCTTTTCCAATGAGTCAACTCTTCTCATAAGGTGGCCAAAGTACTGGAGTTTCAGCTTTAGCATCATTCCTTCCAAAGAAATCCCAGGGCTGATCTCCTTCAGAATGGACTGGTTGGATCTCTCCTTGCAGTCCAAGGGACTCTCAAGAGTCTTCTCCAACACCACAGTTCAAAAGCATCAATTCTTCGGCACTCAGCTTTCTTCACAGTCCAACTCTCACAACCATACATGACCACTGGAAAAACCATAGCCTTAACTAGATGGACCTTTGTTGGCAAAGTAATGTCTCTGCTTTTCAATATGCTATCTAAGTTGGTCATAACTTTTCTTCCAAGGAGTAGGCATCTTTTAATTTCATTGCTGCAATCACCATCTGCAGTCTCATGTATCTGTCTCTTATACACATCTCCTCTGGAATGTGCAGGGCGAGTATCCCCAGGTACGGCTCCTCTTCCTGCACCCCAACACCGCACTCCCTTCACTGCTAGTGGGAGCTGCAGCCTGAGAACCAAAATAGCACATTCCAGCCAGAACGCCCGACAGATGTCCTCTCTGTCTCTTGCCATCCGTCCCCACTGAACCTCTCCAGTCTTCAGCTCTGTTCTGTGAGCTGCTGAGACTCTAGGAAAGAGTGCAGGATGTGCCTCAAAAAGTCCAGCATTAGCTGAGGAACTGTTTGTTTTTTCCTAAAATTGGTCAGTCCATAAAAGTTACATAAGATTCGGCTCTCCTCACTGGGAGCTTTTCCAGCTCCAGCTGGAGAGATTCCTCAAGCTGTTTAGAGTTCAGGAAAAGCGTTTGGAATTTCCTGATTGGCTAGTCTCCTATATTGGAGCCATCTCTGGGTAGCAATGGGGAGGTTCCAGCAGAGAACACTGTAACTCTTGTGCTCTCGCTGCCCCTCAACTGTGGCCCCTCTGAGTTTCCCAGGGGACAGGAAATAGCACAATTCGTTTACAGTTAACATCTCAGAACAAAGATGAGCCCCACTACTAAAACCAGAGCCCCAGTGCTAAAACCAGTGGCATCAAGTCTTTGAGGCTCGACCCAAAGGAGGCAGAACCTAGGGAGTCTAATTCTAATAGCTCACCCCAGAAGCACAACAAGGCTCTGGGAGGCCTTCCTCCTCTGCTTTGGGCAGATGTATAGAATTTGTTTGTGGCCCTGAGAACCTCAGATGCCAGTCTTGCCCAAGGATTAGATGAATGAGCCAATAAACATTAACCGAGCATCTATAAATTTCAAGGCACTGGACTATGTGAACAAAGCAGATCTGGGGCTGGCCTTCATGTAGTGCTTATAAGTTCGCCTGGGGAGACTAAACAAACAGCTAAATAATTATGACCACACAAACTATGAAGTAGGCCTTTGGAATGTGCTATATTCAAAGGATACACAGTTAATCCATAAAAGCCATCTCTGTCCATGGAAGGCAGTTAGCATATTTATTAAATCAGGGACCAGTTTATACTGAATTGGCAACCAAAACTATGTGTTTTGGTTGAAAACTCTGGCCTTTCAAGTAGTTACTGCTGCTTCTGCCAAGTTGCTTCAGTCGTGTTCAACGCTGTGCGACCCCATAGACAGCAGCCCACTGGGCTCCTCGGTCCATGGGAAGAACACTGGAGTGGGTTGCTATTGCCCTCTCCCAAGTAGTCACTAGAATCTATCAATAACTTGCTCTCAGTTAAGCCCCATTTTTATTCCCATTCATTCTGCAGGAGTTCAGTCCCTATTTATATCAAACACTTTGTTTAAGGCATAAGAACTCACTTCAACTAAGAAACTGCTGTTCATTTACAATAAAGAAACTGAACTCTGATTTGCTCTCTCCAGCTTTAACCCACTCCAGTGTTCTTGCCTGGAGAATCCCAGGGATGGGGGAGCCTGGTGGGCTGCCGTCTATTGGGTCACACAGAGTCGGACACAACTGAAGCAACACAGCAGCAGCTTAGGCCAAGCACTTTTGTTTCTTTCTGGTCAACATAGACCTTGACCTTGTGCACATGCTTAGTCATGTCCAACTCTTGTGACCTCATGGACTGTAGCCTGCCAGGCTCTTCTGTCCATGGAATTTTCCAGGCAAGAATACTGGAGTGGTTGCCATTTACTCCTCCAGGGGATCTTCCAAACCCAGGGATCGAACCCATGTATCTTGTGTCTCCTGAATTGGCAGGTAGATTCTTTACCACTGTGCCACTTGGAATGGAGCTAAGAAACGGCTGGTATACAACTCTGCTCCTAAGGACTAATTCTGGTGGGATCCAACATTCGCCTGTTGATGGCTGTTTGGCAGCTAGTTGCGATTTTGGTGTTCTTGCAGGAGAAGGTGAGTGCACGTTAGAATGGCCATCATCAAAAAGTCTAAAGGCAAATTATTTGACTCCCCTCACTTTCTTCACCTGTACTGGGGCTAATAATACCTCCTCTTACAGGGTGCTGGAAGAATTTAAAAGATATAGAAAACATGTGGAACAGTGATTGGCATTTAGCTCAGATGACACCACCCTTATGGCAGAAAGTGAAGAACTAAAGAGCCTCTTGATGACAGTGAAAGAGGAGAGTGAAAAAGTTGGCTTAAAGCTCAACATTCAGAAAACTAAGATCATGGCATCCGGTCCCATCACTTCATGGCAAATAGATGGGGAAACAGTGGAAACAGTGGCTGACTTTATTTTTCTGGGCTCCAAAATCACTGCAGATGATGACTGCAGCCATGAAATTAAAAGACGCTAACTCCTTGGAAGGAAAGTTATGTCCAACCTAGACAGAATATTAAAAAGCAGAGACGTTACTTTGTCAACAAAGGTCCAACTAGTCAAGGCTATGGTTTTCCCAGTGGTCATGTATGGATGTGAGAGTTGGACAATGAAGAAAGCTGAGCGCCAAAAAATTGATGCTTTTGAATTATGGTATTGGAGAAGACTCTTGAGAGTCCCTTGGACTGCAAGGAGATCCAACCAGTCCATTCTAAAGGAGATCAGTCCTGGGTGTTCATTGGAAGGACTGATGTTGAAGCTGAAACTCCAATACTTTGGCCACCTCATGCGTAGAGCTGACTCATTGGAAAAGACCCTGATGCTGGGAAAGACTGAGGGCAGGAGAAGAAGGGGACAACAGAGGATGAGATGGTTTGATGGCATCACTGACTCAATGGACATGGGTTTGTGTGGACTCCAGGAGTTGGTGATGGACAGGGAGGCCTGGCGTGCTGTGGTTCATGCGGTCGCAAAGAATTGGACACGACTGAGTGACTGAACTGATGGCTCAGTAAATAATTTTAATGAATGTGAATCAGGAATGCCTTCTTTCCTCGAATCTAAATCCTTCCCATTGCCTTCTGAGGCTGCACTACTGTTCAATTTACCAATTCACAGCAGAGAATCCTGTCACTGTCATACCCAGTGCCTTTCAATAGGCATACCACCTCAAAGTCTTTAACCCTCATGGCTCTATTCTTTGTCCCCTAGAAGCTGGAAAGTGACTCGATCCCAGGAAACATCACAAGATAATATACAGAGAAAGTCAGAGTGAATATGCAATTTATCTATGAATCAAGATTTTCCTACCCAGTGAATACAGGTACATGACTACCTGAATTACCTGTTAGCAGAAGACACTGAAGGCAAGTCCTCTACATAAATTCATGGGCTGACAAGATTCTCCTTAAAAGGTCTAATTATTTCCAAATATGTACCCCAGGAGACCCTATCCAAGTCCCATAGCTTCTGCTGTAGAAAAGCGTCTCTAATCTATCCTCTCTTTTAATTCCTAAAATCAGTGCTCTACTTCTAGGCCCTCCTGAAATACCTCTTTCGAGGATTATTATTCAGTCTTTGGGCAAAGATTCCTATTGGCTAGGAATAGAGACTATTGCTAGGAATACAGTGGTAAACAAAACAGATATTATCCCTGCCCTCAGGAGGCTTACAATCTAGTGAAGGAATGCAAACAATCACATAAATAAAAATACAATTATGAAATGTGATAAATGCTTTGAAAATAAAGTGCAGAGTATTAAGAAGATCTGATTAAGACTGACGATAGATGTGATTAAGAGGTCAGGGAAGGCCTTTCTGGTAAATTGTGAAGGCCTCTCTGTAAATTACATGTTAAGCCTTGAAAGGTTAGCTGAAAGAAACAGGTGAAAAGGTGGGGACAACATTCCAGGCAGAGGGAATGACATGTGTGAAAGGCCCTGAGGCAAGAAAGGGGTTGGTGTCTTAGAAAAACTGAAAGAAAAAAGTGTCATTCAAAGTGTCCATCATATTTGGCAACCAGGAGTCCACTGATGATCTAACTGGACATAAACAATTTCAGGGACGTGGTTAGTGGAAATGAAATTAGACTGCAGAGGGTGCAGAAGTGAGTGGAAAGTCAAGCAGATTGGTTGGGTGGTCAACAAAGGTTGGCTGTTACAGTACCGAGACAGTCACTACCCAGAGGGTGATACGGTGTCAGGGGATTTATTTTAAATAATAAAGACCGTATCAAATTAATATATGCACATGGTTACAAAGTTAAATGTGAAAGGGCTTCCCTTGTGGCTCAGCTGGTAAAGAATCCACCTGCAATCTGGGAGACCTGGATTACATCCCTGGGTTGGGAAGATTCCCTAGAGAAGGAAAAGGCTACCCACTCCAGTATTCATTGTACTATAAAGCTTATGATGAATAGTAGAAATCCACAGCTCTAATCCCCTTCTATCTCTGTGTCATTTTCCACTACTTTCAAATCTTTTAGCTGTCTCATCTGGCATTTATGTTCATGTTTATAAATCACATGCATATTGAATTATTTCTTAATTTTAAACATTCTTTTTTCACTTCCTACATCCACCTTCCTCACACTTTCTGATTTAATTAATATCCAGTGTTTGCTATGACTTGGTATAGCAAATAAGAGTCTATTTGTTGTTGCTCAGTCGCTTAGTCATGTCCAACTCTTTGCAACCCCGTGGACTGCAGCACGCCAGGCTTCCCTGTCCTTGATCTCCTGGAGTTTGCTCAAACTCATGTCCATTGAGTCAGTGATGCCATTCGACCATCTCATCCTCTGTCCCCTTCTTCTCTTGCCTTCAGTCTTCCCAGCATCAGGGTCTTTTCTCATAAGTCAGCTCTTCGCATCAGGTGACCAAAGTATTGGAGCTTCAGCTTCAGCATCAGTCCTTCTAAGGAATATTCAGGGTTGATTTTCTTTAGGGTTGACTGGTTTGATCTCCTTGCTGTCCAAGGGACTCTCAAGAGTGTTCTCCAGCACCACAGTTTGAAGGCGTCAGTTCTTCGGTGCTTAGCCTTTTTTGCTGTCCATGGAGTCGCAAAGAGCTGGACACAACTGAGCAACTTTCACTCACTCACTCACTTACTCACTTTTCTCCTGTCCAGCTCTCACATCCATACATAACTACTGGAAAAACCATAGCTTTGACCATATGGACCTCTGTAGGCAAAATAATGTCTCTGGTTTATAAAATGCTGTCTAGATTGGTCATAGCTTTTCTTCCAAGGAGCAAGCATCTTTTAATTTCATGGCTGCAGTCACCATCTGCAGTGATTTTGGAGCCCAAGAAAATAAAGTCTGTCATGGTTTCCATTGCTTCCCCATCTATTTGCCATGAAATGATGGGTAGTAACTTTAATACTTGACTCTCTTTAGTTTAGTTTTCTATATATTTATCCCTAATTCTTCCCAAATTCTCTAGCAGAACTGTAAAATTGCTCTCAATCTAATTTTCCAAACGGTCAAAGATAGTTCCTTTTTTTTCCTCCTGGACCATAATCCTTCTGGAACTTTCTGTTCTCCTGATACATTCTGAACTGACTCTCCTCTACGGTTTACAACACCACTATCTTGCTGGACATCTCTTTATCCTCATCCTAGGAATTTTTTTTGCCTCTCTTCTCTTAGTTGCCCTGTGTTCCCATGCCCTAGATCCCATGATTTCTTCTTTCTCGTTTATATTCTCATTTTGCTGAAGCATATTCTGTAATAGCTTTCTAAGGAAGGATACATAGTAGGAATATTTTTGTAATGAGTATCTGAAAGTATATATTTTAAACTGTCACAGCTGATAATTTGGCTGAGCATAAAACCCTAGGTTAGAAATCAGTTCCTCTCATGAAGCTGAAAACACTGCTCACTGCTTACTAATTAGATTCCATCCTTGTTGAGTACAGTGCCATTCTGATTTCTGATGCTTGTATGTAAACTTAAAAAAAAAATGCCAGTTTAAAATTTCTCTATATCCCTAGTGTTCTAAATTTTCACGCTGAGTTGCCCTAGGGTGTGGTATTTCTATTGGTTGTGCTGGGCACTCAGTGGGCCCTTTTGATTTGGAGACTCTTCTTCAGTTCTGGGAAATACACTTTTACTCTTTCTTTTCTTTTTCGTAACTTTGTCTCCACTGACATTAAAGATTTAGAAAGAAGAGGAATTAAACGATGAAGCAACATCCTGGAGAAGTAGTTAGGCGCGCAAATTCTCTATATTTCTATTCTCTTAAAAAATTTTAAAGTATACAGGCAATATTGCTAACCATAAGCATAGTGTACAGCAGATCTGTAGAACTTTTTCTTCTTGCATAACTCAAACTTTATACCAGTTGAACAGCATCTCATTTCCCCCACCCCCAGCTCCTGGCAACCACCATTCTTTTTCCTGTATCTCTGACTTTGACTATTTTAGATTCCTCATACAAATGGAATCATGCAGTATTTGTCCTTCTGTGACTGTGACTGACTTATTCCCTTGAAACTAAGATCATAATAGGAAAATGGGCAGGATATGAGCAAACATTCCATAGAAGAGGGAACAGAATATCGCTAATAAGCATACAATAAAATTTAAAACACTATTAAAATATTGCTTTTTGTTCATCAATTATCAAACAAAATAGTAACAGTTAATCCTGGTGAGGACAACTAAAACAGACATTTTCACACTTTGTCAATAAAAGCATATTTGGGTACCTTCATATTGAGGTTAGGGGAAAATGTACATATATATCCAGTCTTCAGTTCAGTTCAGTTTAGTCGCTCAGTCGTGTCCGACTCTTTGCGACCCCATGAATCGCAGCACGCCAGGCCTCCCTGTCCATCACCAACTCCCGGAGTTCACTCAGACTCACGTCCATCGAGTCAGTGATGCCATCCAGCCATCTCGTCCTTGGTCGTCCCCTTCTCTTCCTGTCCCCAATCCCTCCCAACATCAGAGTCTTTTCCAATGAGTCAACTCTTCACATGAGGTGGCCAAAGTACTGGAGTTTCAGCTTTAGCATTATTCCTTCCAAAGAAATCCCAGGGCTGATCTCCTTCAGAATGGATTGGTTGGATCTCCTTGCAGTCCAAGAGCCTCTCAAGAGTCTTCTCCAACACCACAGTTCAAAAGCATCAATTCTTTGGCGCTCAGCTTTCTTCACAGTCCAACTCTCACATCCATACATGACCACAGGAAAAACCATAGCCTTGACTAGATGGACCTTAGTCGGCAAAGTAATGTCTCTGCTTTTGAATATACTATCTAGGCTTAAAAATATTCAAATAACTCCACCTCCAGAATTCTATACTAAAGAAATTATCAAGGATTTTTTTAATAAGGTTATTAATCTGAACATTTTTCAGAAAAGAGAAAGCCATTTTTAGAAACCTCAAATGTCTAACATTTGTGTTAAGTAAATTATGGTAGATTCAAACAATGGATTTGTTACCCAACTGTTAAAAATTTGGTTTCCAAAAACTGTTTGATGATATGTGATATGTTGTCATTTTATACTTGTCTGTATTTTTCTAGATTTTCAACAGTGAAAATATATTTCACCTGTAATTACAGAAAGAGACAAACACTTTCTCAGAAAATATTTTTAAACAAAATAGACAAGATCTATTTGTTTCAAAGGAAAATATCATAGTATCCTTCATTTCGTCTGTCTCCATAAAAACACAGTTAAGTTTAAACATTTTCTAGGTTAAAATCTGAGCAGCGAATAGCATTTCTTTGGATTGTATTCTCCACAATCTCTTAATCTTAAATGAGTAATAGGTTTATAAACCTAATCTCTTAAGGAAGAAACACAGTGTGGAAATGATATGCCCTAAGTCACATTCTTAGTGGCACTATTTGGCCTTTGATTCCTGGGTCTTATGCACTAGAATTTTTTCATTTCTTTCAAAACCAAAACAAAAATCTTTATGTTGATTAAATCTGAGAACTGCATCTTTTAATTTCATTGCTGCAATCACCATCTGCAGTCTCATGTATATATCACTGTATAACAAACATTTCACAACTTAGTGGCTTACAACAATGACTGATTATATTTCACAGTTCTGTGAGCTGGCTAAGGGTTTTTTTGCAGTTCCAAAAGATGGGTTCTGGAAATGTTTTGAATAGAAGCAGAACAGCCCTGTCCCACCAAATAAGAGAAGTCCTTCAGAGTAATCTCCTTGGGAGACAATTCACCCAGCAATGCTCCTATTCAAAACATTTCAAGAATTCATCTTTTGGAACTGCCAAAAACCCCTTAGCCAACTCACAAAACTGGATCAATCAGTCATTGTTGTAAGCCACTAAGTTGTGGAATGTTTGTTAAACAGTAATATATAAGCAAGACAGAAACGTTTAAATTACTATCCTTTTGGAGCAGGAGATTAAAAGGTGGTACCCAACCTTTCTGGCACCAGAGACCAGTTTCATGGAATACAGTCTTTCCATGGACCCGGGGGATGGGGTGGTGGCTGTGGTTACAGGGTGATTCCAGAGCATTATATTTATTGTGCATTTTATTTCTATTGTTATTACATCAGCTCCACCTTAGATCATCAGGCATTAGATCCTGGAGGTTGGGACCCTGATTTGGAGGATATTTAAAAGGAAATAATTAGCCTCACAGAAAAAATCTAGCTAACTAGAACCTGCAGAGACTAGGTTGGTCTGATAACAGCTTGGCTGTATCTTTTTTAAAAATTTTATTTATTTGGCTGCTTCACGTTTAGTTGTGGCACACGCGGGATCTTTTTTTGCGGTNTTAGCCTCGCAGAAAAAATCTAGCTATCTAGAACCTGCAGAGACTAGGTTGGTCTGATAACAGCTTGGCTGTATCTTTTTTAAAAATTTTATTTATTTGGCTGCTTCACGTTTAGTTGTGGCACACGCGGGATCTTTTTTGCGGTGCTCAGGCTTCTTTTTAGTTGTGGCTCTAGGGCTCCAGAGTGTGAGGCTTCAGTAGCTGTAGGGTATGGGTTTAGTTCCCCAACCAGGGATCAAACCCACATCCCCTGTATTGTAAGATGGGAAGTCCCTGGCTGTATCTTTAAATAAACAGATCCTTGTTATCCTTCAGATAACAAGAAAATAACATTTTGGAAGTGAAACAACTCTCAGATGAACAGGATCAGCAGTGGGTTCCCAACTCTCCCATCTGGAGTTTTTGCTTTTTTCCTTGGGGTCTTCTGAATCCTATCTATACTGACTTTAGGAATACTCTGATCTTTCTTTTATCTGAATATGGGTAAAAACAAATTTTCTATTTTTCCCTAAGGACACTAAATATAAGGTTCTATTTTCTTCCTTAAAATAATTATACAAGAAAAGAAAGGAAGTACAAAAGTATAAAAACAGATAAACAAGTTAAATATAGATTTTAGGATCCTAAGATAAACTTAAGTATAAGCTTTGTATCCTAAAATAACTAAATCTAGCCAGAAGTTGGCTGACTCTTTTTCCCTCTCCACCCAGGTATCAACTTGTCGTCCTTGACCACAGGATTTTCACACAAGAAGCCAAAAACAGCATACATTTCAGAGCTCAAAGTCTTATCTTCCAAGAATTCCAGAGAACAGCAATTTCCTGCTTTAAGTATCAAGAGTAATTTTTTAAAAACAGGTATTTCAGTAAAACTTTTAAAATGTACACTTTTACTTACACACTTTTGTTTTATACACAGTATATAGACTATAACTTAACTTTTCTTTGGTGACTCTGCTACCAATGCAGGGACATGCCACAACTAGGAGTCTGAGAGCTGCAACTTAAAGATGCCATGTGTTGCAGCTGAGACCAAATAAATAAATTAATAGAAATAAATAAATATTTTTAAAATAAATAAATAAGGATGAGAGAAAAAAATTTTAAAAATCAGTTTAATGTTTCTAGACAAAATAATGAACAATCTGAAAAGGAAATTAAGAAAATAATTCCATTTACAACAGCATCACAAAGAATAAAATACTTAGAAATAAACTTAACCAAGAAGGTAAAGGCTTGTACACTGAAAACTATAAAATGCTACTGGAAGAAATTAAAGAAGTAAGTGGGAAGATATCATGTATTCATGGATTATAAGACTTAATATTAAGATGTCAATACCTTCAATATGCGACACCTGTAATATGGATGGACATTATGCTAAGTGAAATAGGCTAAAATCACAGAATGACATAGAATGACAAATACTGCCCAATTCCACTTATGTCAGGAATCTAAAATAGTTAAATTCATGAATCAAGAGTAGAATGACAGTTGACTGGGGAAGAGGGAAATGAGGAGTTGTTGTTCACTGGGTATAAAGTTTCAGTCAAGCAAGATGAATAAGCTCTAAAGATATGCTGTAAAACAATATACCTACAATCAACAATATATTGTAAACTTAAAATTTGTTAGGAGGGTAGATCTCATGAGAGGCTTCCCTGGTGGCTCCGATAGTAAAGAATCTGCCTGCAATGAGGGAGACCCAGGTTCAATCTCTAGGTTGGGAAGATCCCCTGGAGAAGGGAATGGCTACCCACTCCAGTATTCCTGCCTGGAGAACCCCATGGACAGAGAAGCCTGGTGGGCTACAGTCCATGTGGTTGCAAAGAATTGGACATGACTAAACACTGTGTTCTTTCTATAATAATGAAAAGATGTCACCTGCCCAAAGCAATCCACAGATTCAACGAGATCCCTTTCAAAATCCTAATGATAATTTTTACAGAAATAGAACAATTCATTCTAAAAGGGATTCTGAATAGTTAAAAAAAAAATCTTGAAAAACAGAACAAAGTTGTAGGATTCGTACTTCCTTACCACACAGCCTACAGTCATCAAAAGAGTAGGGTACTGCCTCATGAGGGTCAGAATGGCCATCATTAAAAGTGGGGACTTCCCTGGTGGTCCAGTGGCGGAGATTCTATGCTCCCAGTGCTGAGTGCTAGGGTTCAATCCCTGGTTGGGGCACTAGGTCCCACATGCTAAGAATTCACATTCTGTAACTAAGACCTGGTGCAGCCAAATAAACAAATGAAAAAAAAAATTTTTTTTAAGTCTACAAGTAACAAATGTTAACAAATGGTGAAAGGAACCCTCTTACACCATTAATGGGAATGTAAGCTTGTGCAGTCACTGTGAAAACGGTATGGAGGTTCCTCAGAAAACTAAAAACAGAATTACCACAAAAGTTGAAAGTGTTAGTCGCTCAGCTGTGTCTGTTTGCGACCCTATGGACTGTGGCCCACCAGGCTCCTCTGTCCATGGGATTTCCCAGGCAAGAATACTGGAGTGGGTTGCCATTTCCTTCTCCAGGGGATCTTCCTGACCCAGGATCAAACCTGGTCTTTTGCATTGCAGGCAGGTTCTTTACAGTCTGAGCCAACAGGGAAGCCCATGATATGATCTAGCAATCCCACTCCTGGGCATATACCCAGACAAAACTATAATGTAAAAAGATACATGCATTCCTATGTTCATAGCAGCACCATTCACAGTAGCCAAGACATGGAAACAGACTAAACGTCCACTGACAGATGAATGAGTAAAGAAGGTGCGGTACATATATACTATGAGGCACTGTTGCTAAGTTGTGTCCGACTCTTTGTGACCCCATGGACTGCAGCACACCAGTCTTCCCTGTCCTTCACTGTCTCCTGGAGTTTTCTCAAACTCATGTCCACTGGGTCGGTGATGCCATCCAATTGATGCCATGAAGTACTACTCAGTCATAAAAAAAGAACAAAATAATGCCATTTGCAACAACATGGATGCAGCTAGAGATTATCATACTAAATGAAGTAAGTCAGAAAGATAAAGACAAATACCACTAATATGTGGAATTGAAAATATGACTCAAATGAATCTAAGAAACAGAAGCAAAATCAGGGGCATAGAGCATAGACTAGTGGTTGCCAAGGTGTAGGGAGTGGGAGGGATGGATTGGGAGTTTGGGATTAGCAGATGCTAACTGGTATGTACAGAATGGATAAACAACAAGGTCCTACTGTATAGCACATGGAACTATATTCAATATCCTGTGATAAACCATAATGGAAAAGAATATGAAANGCATAGACTAGTGGTTGCCAAGGTGTAGGGAGTGGGAGGGATGGATTGGGAGTTTGGGATTAGCAGATGCTAACTGGTATGTACAGAATGGATAAACAACAAGGTCCTACTGTATAGCACATGGAACTATATTCAATATCCTGTGATAAACCATAATGGAAAAGAATATGAAAAAGAAAGTATATATATGTATAACCAACTCACTTTGCTGAACACTGTAATTCAACTATACCTCAATAAAAAATAAATTAAAAAAAAAAAGAAGGTGGTATTGGCATAAAGATAGACATAGAGACCAATGAAAGAAAATAGAGAGCCTAGAAATAAACCTGGCATTTCCGGTCAATTGATAGTCAACAAGAATGGCAACACTATTCAAAGGGGAAAGGACAGTCTTCAACAAATGGTGTTAGGAAAACTAGATGTCCACATGCAAAAGAATGGGCCCTTTTCTTACACACCATACAAAATTTAACTCAAAACAGATCAAGACCTAACCATAAGAGATAAATCTATTCAAGAAAACTTGGAAGAAAACAGGGAAAGAGCTTCATGACAGATGAATGGATAAAGAAGAATTGAATTTGGCAATGATTTATTGGCTAAAACACCAAGAGCACAGACAAATTGAGAAAAAATAGGTAAACAGGACCTCATCAAAATTTAAAAACTTTTGTGTATCAAAGAATCACAAAAGAGTGAAAAGGCAACCCCATGAAATAGGAGAATATATTTTCAAATCATAATATCATAATAAGGGACTTCTAAATATATAAAGAACTCTTACAATTCAACAATAGAAAGATATAACCCAATTAAAAACAGGCAAAGGATTTCTAATTGACTTTTCTTCAAAGAAAATATAAAAACAGCCATAAGCACAATAAAAGATACTAAACATCACTAGCCATTAGAAAAATGCAAATCAAAACCACAATGAGACATCACTTCAGACCTATTAAAGTAAGTAAAGTAAAGTCGCTCAGTAGTGTCCAACTCTTTGTGACCCCATGGACTGTAGCCTACCAGGCTCCTCTGTCCATGGGATTTTCCGGGCAAGAGTACTGGAGAGGGTTGCCATTTCTTTCTCCAGGGCATCTTCCCGAGCTAGGGATCAAACCCGGGACTCCAGCATTGCAGACAGACGAGTTACCATTTGAGCCACCAGGGAAGCCCTCAGACCCATGAGGATGACTATCATTAAAAAAAACAAAACACAGAATAAGTGTTGGCAAATTTGTGGAAAAACTGGAATGCTTGACATTGCTGGTGGGAATGCAAAATGGTACAGCCATTGTGAAAAATGGTATGACAGTTCCTCAAAAAATTAAATGTAAAATTACCATATGATTCAGCAATTCCATTTCTGGATATATATCCAATGGAATTGAAAACAGGGACTCATATCTGTACACCAATGTTCAAAGCAGTTTTATTCACAATAGCTAAAAAGTGGAAGCAACCCAAGCTTTTATGTGGATAAAAATAATGTGATATATACTTACAATGGATATTATTCAGCCCTAAAAAGGAAGGAAATTGGGATGCAAGCTACCACATGGATGAACCTTGAAGACATTTTGTTAAGTGAAATAAACCAGTCACAAAGAGACAAGTATTGTATGATTCAATTTACATGTAGTACCGAGAGTAGTCAAATCATAGAGAAAGAAAGTAGAATGGTGGTTGTCAGGGGCTGGGAGAAGAGGAAATGAGTTATTGTTTAATGAGTATGCAGTTTCAGTCTGAGAAGATAAAAAAAAAGTTCTGGAGATAGATGGTGGTGATGATTAAACAACAATGTGAATATACTTAATGACACTGAACTGTATATTTAAGAATTGTTTAAACAGTAAATTTCATGTTATATATATTTTACCACAACTTAAGTAAAAAAGAATAAATGTAATAAATACCAGAGAGATTCTGCTATGAGTTATAATTTTTCATTAGAATGCATCCCATTCTCCACCCTCACCCTCTGAAGTCAGTCTTGGAGCAATGTTTATATGTGGTCATTCAAAACAATACAATCATTTTGCATGACAGACTCATTTGACAGGAACTACCATATCACATGTCACTGTTTGAGTGGGTGTTTTCTGGGTAACCTCAACACTGATCGACTGGACTATCTCTACAGAGCCTGCCCTTACCCTAACATGCAGTCAGTGAGCCATCTCAGTCAACTGACTTTTAGTAAGTGCTCAGTCATTGTGTATGAGCAACCAAAAAAAAGGGTGAGTTATTGTCCTAAAGCTGCACAGAGAAAAGTAGAATATATAAACCTTCCTATGAACTAGGGAAGCAAATAAAAATACAGGATACTCTGTTATTTATCTGAAATTCAAATTTAACTTGGCATCCTGTATTTTATCTGGCAACGCTCTGCCATATTGGAAGTGAAGAGAAAATAACTAATCCAGAGTGTTTTGGGGATACTGAGGTCTTAACAGGGACCTAGACAGAGTAGCGTAGAAAACATATTGATAAAAAAAAAAAAAAAAAGAAAACATATTGGTTAACCAAAAAAAAAAGTACTGGTCTCTAGACTCCATGCTTAATTCTGCTCAGGAGCCCCTTCCTGCTTTGAGTATCTGTGATCCAAGACTTACTTTCTAAAGTTACAAAGTCAGAGAATGGGAGAAAAAAAGTAGAGAAGGATAAACCAAAGCTAGAAATGAGTGAGAGCATACCCAGCTTCCAGTCAGAAGGACTGGCCTCAAAAAGGGACCTTGGAGTCCACTTAACATAAATATCAGAGGAAATCAAATTTTGACCTGGCTCAAAGCAGAAGAGAAACAATGATGGTGAATGCTCTACAGCCATACAGTAGGAAGGACAGGCAAAGAGTCGAACATGACTGAGCACGTATGTGAGTGAGGAGGGACTGGCATAGCAGAACACCAGAGACAGCGGTGCGATCTCCCAATTCCCTGAAACCATTACCATTAGTAATTTCCATGGAGCCCCTCAGGAAACTCCAGTCACAATTTTTACCTACTAATACTCTGAACTGACACTTTCAAACTGCGGGGCTGGAGTAGACTCTGGAGTAGACAGCAACAAGATCAAACCAGTCAATCTTAAAGGAAATCAACCCAGAATATTCATTGGAAGGACTGATGCTAAAGCTCCAATACTTTGGCCACTTGATGCCAAGAGCTGACTCATTGGAAAAGACCCTGATGCTGGGAAAGATTGAGGGCAAGAGGAGAAGGNTCAAACCAGTCAATCTTAAAGGAAATCAACCCAGAATATTCATTGGAAGGACTGATGCTAAAGCTCCAATACTTTGGCCACTTGATGCCAAGAGCTGACTCATTGGAAAAGACCCTGATGCTGGGAAAGATTGAGGGCAAGAGGAGAAGGCAATTACAGAGGATGAGATGGTTGGATGGCATCACTGACTCAACGGACATGAGTTTGAGCAAGCTCAGGGAGACAGTGAAGGACAGAGAAGCCTGGTGTGCTACAGTTCATGGGGTCGCAGAGTCAGACACGACTTAGTTGCTGAACACCAACAGTACTCTGAGCCCCAGTGACCACAGTGCCTCTAGTACTCAGGCCACTACTTCTTATAAACTCCTGCAGCTTTCCAGCCATTGTGTCATCAGTCAGCAACATCATCTATTTCCCATGGACCCTGGGCCAAAACTGAGATTGCCAAACCCCGTCTTAGCTTCAGGAAATTGAATCTGTTCATGTCATCCTCTTAGGAATCAACAAAAACAGATTTCAGGCTCTCTGTTCTTTGAGAATCCCATCTTTTAAAGGCCTGTGTTCTTGTTTATTACTGACACTGTTCAGATAGTGGTAATCCCTGCCTGATGCTGGTCTACTGAGATATAAATGGCTCATATGGCCTGATCATACTATAGTGGTATTTAGGAATCTTTGATAAGTCTCACACTAGGCCAGGCTGGGATGTCTCCCCTCTCCAGTGGAGGAAGGAGGAGGGGAGGTATTCAAGAATTAAAAGGGTAAAGTAACTGAGGTCATTCCTCCAACCTGTCCTGAAGCACCAGCTGATCAGGTACACTAAATCAGGTTTGAAGGATGTAGCTAGCCTCCACAATTCTTCCCTAGAGGGAGCAGTTAGTCTCTAGGGCAAGAGGAGGGGGGTCATCTGGGTAAAGCTCTTTAAAGATTATCTGGGCAGCCACTGAAGGACTGACCAATAAAAATCTGCAGCCTTGGACCTTAATTTTTTCTTTTTGGTAAGCATAACATAAAGGTAAAACAGCTAATAAAAAGAAGCTTCTATGTAAATGAAATTAGATGCATGAACCGAGAGACTGAGTATGTTCAATTTTATGCTCCCACCATGAGCACCGCAAGTAATCCCCGGACGCCCTTCTTTTTCCCCCATTCATGTAATTAGTGACACGTCTTCCCATGAAACACTGCCTCACAGCCTCTGCATTGGTTTCATTCATTCACTCACCCATCAAATATTTACCGAGTCTACCATGTGCCAGACACTGTGCTGGGCACTGGAGATACAAACGAATCGTGTACGGTCCTTGCCTCCGGGGCAGCCCCCTGGTGTCCCCAGGGCCAGCCTGGCATCCCAAGGCAGCCCTGGGCAACGGGATCACGGTACCCTTTGCAGCAGGTAAGAGTGGTAGCAGGGGGCTGGCAAAATGCCAGGCCACAGGTTTTCCCAAGGTAAAACTGGATGTGAGAGAACGATCCCAGCCCGGCTCAAACAGGCATCAAGGTGGGAACCAGGGGCCAAAGGGGCGCAGGGTGCCAACGACCCGGCGTGCAGAGGACTCCCGCTGCAGTCGCCGGGCTGGGTGCTGAGCGGCCACGCGCGCTCCTCCAGGGCCGTCACAGGAGATGTGGGGACAACGATGACCCCTGGGCGCGAGTCAGCTGAGGGGGTGTCTCGAAGGGACAGTCTGAGGAGACGGTTAGGGTGGATCTGCGGTGACGCCCCAAAGGATGGCTTGTCCTGGGTGACTGAGGATTCAGTGGATGGCGGAACTGAAAGGACAGGACTGAAGATGAGGTTGGTCCAGAGGGTCAAGCAAGACCGAAGGGTGGGGCTGACGGGACGAGGGGGAAGGGCTGAAGGGAAGGGAGGGCGCGCTAAGGACTGGATAGGTGAGCAAGCTGAGGGCCTTTCTCCCAAGGGATCGTTTGGAACGCGAGGACAGCGGGTCTCCGGGACCTCGCCTGCCCCAAAGACGCGTCCTACCTGGTTTCTCGCCTCGGCGTGGTCCTACCGCGCAGGAAGCGGCAGCGTCTCGCGCCCTGCAGCAGGGACAAGCAGTCGTCCCCCTTCTCTCAGACAGCTTGGTAACGCCCGGTCCTCCCCTGCAGCTGTGGCGCCGATGGTCCGATCTGAATTGCCCTCATGCCGCCCCTTGGGATGGCCCGCCGTTCGGCCCGCTGGGCCAGTGAGGGTGCTCGCCCACCTCCTGGCACCCTCTGGATGGAGCGCAGCGAGTCACGCGCAGCGCTTTCCCGCGAGGCGAGCCGAGGCGTTTCAGCCGTGGCCCCGCCTGCTGCGGCCTGTGCCCCGCCCCTTCGGGGTGGTGCCGGCTAAGTGGCCGGGCTGTGCTGGAACCCAGAAAATCCTCGCGCTTGGCTTAACTGGCGTGTGGAAGGCAGGTGCATTTGCGCATCCGTCATCGCCTAATGGAGCGATTCTCTGCGTGACACCGCAGTGGAACCTCTTGGGAAAAACAGAAAACAAAACTAAAGCCTGACCTCAGCAGAGACCAATTGACCCAGAAGCACGGGTAGGGTGGAGTAGGGGTTGGGTGGTGCCCAGCTTTGATATTTTTAAAAGCACTCCAGCATAGCCAGGATGAAGAAGCCTGGTAAAGTCTAGAACGGAACAAAGACTGTCTCCTTTGGCCAAAAATTTAGTCAGGTTCTTCTGAGTCGGCCCTGGACCAGGCTTGACTTTGGGCTTCCTTCTTTGTCCTTGTAGAATCCAGTTTGAGGAAGAATCCTATTAAATCAGTTCATTGGAAATTCTCCGCTCTTGATATCTGACCGGCCTTGGTATTTATCACCTTGGCCTGCTTTCATAAGAATTCTGTTGAGTTGATCTAGCAAGAATCCCCCTTTCCTCTGATGTTTCCTCTTAGTAGCTGCTATGCTCATGTCCCTCCAAAATTCTTATGTTGAAATCCTAACCCCCAAACATTAGTAGGGGGGCCTTTGAGAGGTGATTAGGTCATGAGGATCTTGCATGATTAGGATTAGTAGCGTCACAGAAGATATCTCATGGAGCTCCCTAGCCCAGTCCTTCAGATGGGGAAGTAGCTGACCAGAGAGCACCTAGTGGCCATGCTGGCACCTTGGTCTGACTTATAGCCTCTAGAACTCTGAGAAATTTGTTCATAAGCTACCCAGTGTGTAGTGTGATGTGTATTTTAGCCATGGCATGCAGCGTGCAGGACCTTCGGTCCCAACCAAGGACCAAAGCCCACACAAAGGCTAACCACTGGACCACCAGGGGAGTCCCTGTGGTGTTTTATTATAGCAGCCAGAATAGATGAAGGCTGTAATTTTCCAGCCACTGACCTCTACCCTGCTGCTTGGCTAATAAATTATCACTTGTCTTTGTTGGGGTCTGAGTTGAGCTCAATCTCTTCTCCACTGCAGTATCTCATTGCAGTGGTTCCTATAGCTATTCCATGATCCCCAGCCCACTCCCTACCCTCCTCCCCGCTCTGCCCCTGCAAATAAAGTTTGCCTTGCCATCTTTAACATGTGTAATGAATATTTTTTTCTTTATCAGAACTCATGTGCTTTCTGCTCCCAGGCAAGGTGTATGTGAGACACTGAAGACTGTTGTCTTCTTATATCCAAAGGGGGGTGGGGGCAGGTGGTCTTTCAATGAATAGTTATTAGAACCTCACTAGGTTCCATCCTCTGTGAAAGAGAGTCTGAGACCCTGTGCTCTAGGCACTCCCAGGCTTGTTAGTTCACAGTCAAGGAAGCAGATAAATGTCATATTGTGTAATACATCCTCAGGCCTGACAAAAGTCATGTAAGCTGAGCTTTGAATAATGAGTGGGAGGTAAAAGGTATGGGGGAAGCAGGTACATAAGAACAGTGGGGCAAAGCAACTGATATGATGGAGATGTGGGACCGATGCAGAGAGTACAGCAAAGATGGTTAGGGCTATGATAATGAAGAGCCTTTCATGACAAACTAAGGAGCTGGGACTCCTCCGGTAAGCAGTGCAGAAATACTTTATCTGGAGGCAGGATGGTAAATCAAATATGAATTTTAGAACTACAATTCTTGGGGCAAAGTGGAGAGCGCTTTAGTCAGGGAGACCAGTGAAAAACTGCATGTTTGTACAGATAAAGGGTCCAGGGTGGGGTCTTAGCCTAAGCTAGACCAATTGGAACCCTTTCCCTGAGAATTTGGACTTGGGGAAGAGAGAATTACACTTTTACTCATGGTTAGACTTACCATGGAAATTTGAGAGTGGTGTCAAATTTTACTTGTTAAATGGCCTGAGTTGCAGAAAAAAACAATTTGCTGAGAAGTATCAGTTTGTTGCCTAGAGAGGAGTCAAGTGAAGACACAGACTACTCTCCAGATTCTTGGAG
This sequence comes from Oreotragus oreotragus, assembly GCA_006410675.1. Taxonomy (NCBI): domain Eukaryota; kingdom Metazoa; phylum Chordata; class Mammalia; order Artiodactyla; family Bovidae; genus Oreotragus; species Oreotragus oreotragus. Next base: position 524,159 of record SJYX01022527.1, on the reverse strand, counting down.
CCTCCAGTAGCTGATTCCACTTCTCACTGAGGCCGTTTAACTCTTACCCTGGGTTGATGATGCATCCTTCTATCCATTCATACGGTCTTATTTTTGACCTCAGCAAATGTGGGTTATTTCCTGTTATTTGTGTTATTGGATCATTTTCAAAAAGTTAAAATCATGAGTCTTATACAAATATAAGAGTCTTATACAAATATAAGGAGAGCGAAAAGGTTGGCTTAAAGCTCAACATTCAGAAAACTAAGATCGTGGCATCCGGTCCCATCACTTCATGGCAAATAGATGGGGAAACAGTGGAAACAGTGTCAGACTTTATTTTGGGGGGCTCCAAAATCACTGCAGATGGTGACTGCAGCCATGAAATTAAAAGACGCTTACTCCTTGGAAGAAAAGTTATGACCAACCTGGATAGTATATTCAAAAGCAGAGACATCACTTTGCCGACTAAGGTCCGCCTAGTCAAGGCTATGGTTTTTCCAGTGGTCGTGTATGGATGTGAGAGTTGGACTGTGAAGAAGGCTGAGCGTCGAAGAATTGATGCTTTTGAACTGTGGTGTTGGAGAAGACTCTTGAGAGTCCCTTGGACTCCAAGGAAATCCAACCAGTCCATTCTGAAGGAGATCAACCCTGGGATTTCTTTGGAAGGAATGATGCTAAAGCTGAAACTCCAATACTTTGGCCACCTCATGAGAAGAGTTGACTCATTGGAGAAGACTCTGATGCTCGGAGGGATTGGGGGCGGGAGAAGGGGACGACCGAGGACAAGATGGCTGGATGGCATCATGGACTCGATGGACATGAATCTGAGTGAACTCCGGGAGATGGTGAAGAACAGGGAGGCCTGGCATGCTGCGATTCATGGGGTCGCAAAGAGTCGGACACGACTGAGCGACTGAACTGAACTGAACTGATACAAATATAAAATAAAGCCATATTTAATTCACTAATTAATGAGAGAACCAGTAAGACACTAAGACTGGTTCACAAGGGTATTTAACTTTTAGAAATGTAAATTCTCTTCCAGACAAAATTAATTTGCATCACCGAGAGAAGGAATTATTTGCATTGTTAAAGGCAGAAATATTCTGCAGTATTATCAGTATTTGAACAGATATGAACTTTATTAACCTCACTCCAGTCACAGTGTGGATACTGAATTAGAGGAAGGAGACCAGTTAGGAGACTGTGGTAATTGTGATGAGAAATGGGAGGGTGTGAATTAGGGCAGTGGCTAAGGGGTTAGATATGAGGATATAGATTCAAGAGACATTAAGGGTATAGATTCTATAGGACTTAATGATTAATTTAATGTGTCACTGGGGGTTGGAAGTAAAGAAGAGCAAATAGCCTCAGACGACTCCCAGGATCCTCTAAATGCTGAGTTTTCTCCAAAACCCTTTGTACACCTCTTAGAAGATTTGGAGCTAGAATCACAGGGAAATGTTGGATCTAGGACAATGCTCCCTTGTTTCTGTTTCTGGTAGTGGTAAATATGGTCTTTCCCCAAAAGTTCTTAAAGATCCAGGATGAGCCAAATCGTCCCACGATCTCTCCCTATTCCTGAGACACTGTAGATGAGGAACAAGTATAAACCTGGCCTATGTATGCTAGAATCACCTCTCTGGTTTTGCTTTTGGCAGTTATTCCATCTAGTGCAAGTGAAAAGATCTCATAACCCATCCAACTTCAGAAAACCCCTCAAGGGGTGTTCTTCTGAAATGAAATAATGTCTCATCTGTTTCTCTTTATGTTTTATTCTTCTCTCTAAAAACCAGACACATTGCCCCACTCATCTTAGAGCAAGTCATGACCACTTCTCTTTCCGAAACTATATGACCTTTGAGCAACTATTCTCATCACTGACTTAATTTCTCAGAATTCTAATTACAAGAAAGATAACATAGATTGGGGTCACATATCCACTCTTGGCCAACTGTGGCTAGAACTAGTGGAGTCAACTGGCATGGACACGACTCATCCTATCACCAACTGAGTGGGAAGAGCCAGTAATCTATGGATTTAGCACTGTTGAGTAAATAAGGGGCTTATTTGACAAACCAGTGCCTGCATCTTCTGCAGCTAACCCAGAGTCCTTTGATTTTCTCTTCAAAATGTATCCTCTACTCATCCACTTATTTCTTCACTGCTTCCATAGTCTAAGCCACCACCACTTCATGCTTAGGCAATTGTAACTCCCTCCTAAATAGTCTCTCTGATGTCACTTTTACAGTCCTGTTGCCCACAGAATGGCTTAAACAATCTTTTCAAACTGGCTTTAAAGTCATCTATTGCATCTTATCATACTTCTCCAACCACTCTCCCCCCCTTTGCTCACGATGTTTTATCCACATTAGACTTATGTTTCTTACATACAAAGCTTGCTCCTATCTTAGGGACGTGAATGTCCTTCCATTAGATTTTTGCAAAGCTAGATCCTTTTAGTCATTCAAGTCTCATGTCACATGTTACTTCCTCAGAAAGTCCTTTTCTGACCACCAGAAAAGGTGGTAAGAAAGTTAGCTACCCCTCCCCACTCACAGTCTTTCACTGTTAAACAGCCACTGTCGTATCTTCATAGCACTCACTATCTGAATGATCTTGGTTATTTTGATACTGTCTCTTCTTCTAGAAGGTAAGCTTCATGATAGTAGAAATCTTTTTTTGTTGACTTTCACTGTATGGGCAGCATATAGAACAGTGCTCAGACACTCAATAAATAATTGTATATGGATGAATGTGATAGAAGGCAGTGTGTGTGTGTGTGTGTGTATGTGTGTGTGTAATTGGAACTTTGAAAGAATGGCATTTGTGGGGTCAGTGTCAGATTCTTTACTATCTGAACCACCAAGGAAGCCCATATCCAGGAAACCATTTTATATTGTCTCCTACTCTTTTAACCTATTGCGTGAGACTTTATGAATTTTCTGGTCATTTTAAGGTAGCAATCAGTACTTGTTACTTTGAATATTTAAGATGCCTGAGGTAATGAAAATACTTTTTAAATTTCATACTTATTAAAGTTTTTCTTATCTCTCAGCTTGGCCCTATTGCAGATGGCGTCATGTTCAGTGGGGCTTAGTAGATATCTATTGTTCCTCACTTATCTCTTTTCCATGCCCTAGTTTGCTAATCTTTCTCCAGTGTTTAGCAGGGTGGAGGGAGAAGAAGGTTCTTACTTGACTAATACTGTCACAAACTAGTTTCAGTGTTTGGCAGGTATCTAAAATCACTTGTTTTTTGGCAGAGAATTCTTTCTTTGTTGGTGTAGATATTTCTCCTATACCAATTTACTTTAAGATGAGTGAATTCAGCTCCCCTCAGTCAGTTCAGTTCAGTCGCTCAGTCGTGTCTGACNTTTCAGTGTTTGGCAGGTATCTAAAATCACTTGTTTTTTGACAGAGAATTCTTTCTTTGTTGGTGTAGATATTTCTCCTATACCAATTTACTTTAAGATGAGTGAATTCAGCTCCCCTCAGTCAGTTCAGTTCAGTCGCTCAGTCGTGTCTGACTCTTTGTGACCCCATGAATCACAGCACGCCAGGCATCCCTGTCCATCACCAACTCCAGGAGTTCACTCAAACTCATGTCCATCGAGTGATGCCATCCAGCCATCTCATCCTCTGTCATCCCCTTCTCCTCCTGCCCCCAATCCCTCCCAGCATCAGGGTCTTTTCCAATGAGACAACTCTTTGCATGAGGTGGCCGAAGTATTTCATCTCCTCTAGCTGATCAGTTACAGCTCCTTTAGAAATCTCTGCTGCTGCTGCTGCTAAGTCACTTCAGTTGTGTCCGACTCTGTGCTACCTCATAGACGGCAGCCCACCAGGCTCCCCCGTCCCTGGGATTCTCCAGGCAAGAACACTGGAGTGGGTTGCCATTTCCTTCTTCCAATGCATGAAAGTGAAAAGTGAAAGTGAAGTCCCTCAGTCGTGTCTGACTCGTAGCGACCTCATGGACTGCAGCCCACCCGGCTCCTCCGTCCATGGGATTTGCCAGAGTACTGGAGTGGGGTGCCATTGCCTTCTCCATAGAAATCTCTAGGCAGTTAAAAAAATCAACTTTATTGAAGTATAATTACACAATAAAATGCACAGATTTTAAGTTGAGTTTTGACAAATGTATACATACACCCATGTAACCACCTCTGAAATCAAGATATAGAAAATTTACCTCATGTTCTTAGACAGGCAATCAAATCAATCCCACCCTCAGGCAACCTTCTATTTAGAAGTATCCAGGCATTTGACACCATGTCTCTTGCTTCCTTCTGGGAAGTCTCCTCAACCTTTCAGATAGTCTCTCCGACAAGATAAAGAAACCCTAACTAGGTTTCTTTTATGGCTCATATCTGATCTATGGGGAGCACTCATGAACCACTAGTCCTGAAAAACAATGCCAATCTCACCACCACTATTAACATCTCCTCTTGCTCTGCTGTAGAACAGATAGCTAGCTCTTCTCTCGCTTTTGAGATTTTCCAGGCATGAGTCAGGCATGAGTTCTCTGTATTCCGCCCCCACCCACCCATTAACTGTATCAATCTCGGCAAGTTATTTCCTTATACTCTTTCAAAACTGAACCGAGGGTGGGACTCAAAGCCCACTAGTAATTCTCTCCAAGGATACTTACTTTTCCAATGTCTGAATTTCTGGCCCCTTTCTCAAGGGAATTAAGACTTTGAGACTTTTCATATCCCATTTTTTGGCAAGTCTTACATGGTTATCTAAAACTTCACCTTGGAAAGAAGCATCTGCTGTTTTGGATCCTTGAAAAAAAAGTCATGTTCAATTCTTTGTGACTGAATGGACTATACCCCACCAGGCTAATCTACCCTATGGAATAGGAATTCCTATATGGAATTCTCCCAGCAAGAATACTGGAGTGGATTGCCATTGGCTCCTTAGTAGAGACCAAGACTCAACTCTCCCAAGATGCATATGAGCCATCAGGGAGAGTGCCAAATGTTCAGGAGTTTGGGGGATATTATTGACCTGAAGAGGTGTCAGCTCTTGGGTCAAAGAAAAGTTCAGTTCAGTTTAGTCCATCAGTCATGTCCGACTCTTTGTGACGCCATGGACTGCAGCACATCAAGCCTCCCTGTCCATCACCAAATCCCAGAGTTTACTCAAACTCATGTCCATTGAGTCAGTGATGCCATCCAATCATCTCATCCTCTGTTGTCCCCTCCTTCTCCTGCCTTCAATCTTTCCCAGCATCAAGGTCTTTTCAAATGAGTCAGATCTTCACATCAGGTGGCCAAAGTATTGCAGTTTCAGCTTCATCATCAGTCCTTCCAATGAACATTCAGGACTGATTTCCTTTAGGATGGACTGGTTGGATCTCCTTGCAGCCCAAGAGACTCTCAAGAGTCTTCTCCAACACCACAGTTCAAAAGCATCTTCAGCAATTCAGCTTTCTTTATAGTCCAACTTTCACATCCATATATGACTATTGGAAAAACCATAGCTTTGACTAGATGGACCTTTGTCAGCAAAGTAATGTCTCTGCTTTTTAATATGGTGTCTGCTACTGCTAAGTCGCTTCAGTCGTGTCCGACTCTGTGCGACCCCATAGACGGCAGTCCACCAGGCTCCCCCGTCCCTGGGATTCTCCAGGCAAAGTACTGTAGTGGGGTGCCATTGCCTTCTCCATGATATGCTGTCTAGGTTGGTCATAATTTTTCTTCCAAGGAGTAAGCGTCTTTTAATTTCATGGCTGCAGTCACCATCTGCAGTGATTTGGGAGCCCCCAAAATAAAGTCTGCCACTGTTTCCACTGTTTCCCCATTTATATGCCATGAAGTGATGGGACTGGATGCCATAATCTTAGTTTTCTGAATGTTGAGCTTTAAGCCAGCTTTTTCACTCTCTTTTCACTTTCATCAAGAAGCTCTTTAGTCCCTCTTTACTTTCTGCCATATCAGTGGTGTCATCTGAATATCTGAGGTTATTGATATTTCTCCCAGCAATCTTGATTACAGCTTGTGCTTCATCCAGTCCAGTATTTCTCATGATGTACTCTGCATATAAGATAAATAAGTAGGGTCACAATATACAGCCTTGACATACTTCTTTCCCGGTTTGGAATCAGTCTGTTGTCCCATGTACAGTTCTAACTGTTGCTTCTTGACCTGCATATAGGTTTCTCAGGAGGTAGGGTCAGGTGGTCTGGTATTCCCATTTCTTGAAGAATTTTCCTCAGTTTGCTGTGATCCACACAGTCAAAGGCTTCGGCAAAGTCAGTGAAGCAGAAGGAGATGTTTTTCTGGAATTCTCTTGGTTTTTCGATGATCCAGCAGATGTTGGCAATTTGATCTCTACTTCCTCTGCCTTTTCTAAATCCAGCTTGAACATCTGGAAGTTCACGGTTCACGTATTGCTGAAGCCTGGCTTGGAGAATTTTGAGCGTTACTTTACTAGCGTGTGACATGAGTGCAATTGGGTGGTAGTTTGAGCATTCTGTGGCATTGCCTTTCTTTGGAATTGGAATGAAAACTGACCTTTTCCAGTCCTGTGGCCACTGCTGAGTTTTCCAAATTTGCTGGCATATTGAGTGCAGCACTTTCACAGCATCATCTTCCAGGATTTGAAATAGCTCAACTGGAATTCCATCACCTGCACTAGCTTTGCTCGTGGTGATGCTTTCTAAGGCCCACTTGACTTCACATTCCAGGATGTCTGGCTCTAGGTGAGTGATCACACCATCATAATTATCTGGGTTGTGAAGATCTTTTTTGTACAGTTCTTCTGTGTATTTTGTCACCTCTTCTTAATATCTTCTGCTTCTGTTAGGTCCAGACCATTTCTGTCCTTTATTGAGCCCATCTTTGGATGAAATGTTCCCTTGGTATCTCTAATTTTCTTGAAGAGATCTCTAGACTTTCCCATTCTATTGTTTTCCTCTATTTCTTTGCATTGATCGCTGAGGAAGGCTTTCTTATCTCTCCTTGCTATTCTTTGGAACTCTGCATTCACATGCTTATATCTTTCCTTTTTTCCTTTGCTTTTCTCTTCTCTTCTTTTCACAGCTATTTGTAAGGCCTCCCCAGTCAGCCATTTTGCTTTTTTGCATTTTTTTTCCATGGGGATTTTCTTGATCCCTGTCTCCTGTACAATGTCACGAACCTCTGTCCATAGTTCATCAGGTACTCTATCTATGAGATCTAGTCCCTTAAATCTATTTCTCACTTCCACTGTATAATCATAAGGGATTTGATTCAGGTCATAGCTGAATGTTCTAGTGGTTTTCCCTACTTTCTTCAATTTAAGTCTGAATTTGGCAATAAGGAGTTCATGATCTGAGCTGTAGTCAGCTCCCGGTCTTGTTTTTGCTGACTGTATAGACCTTCTCCATCTTTGGCTGCAAAGAATATAATCAATCTGATTTCTGTGTTTACCATCTGGTGATGTCCATGTGTAGAGTCTTCTCTTGTGTTGTTGGAAGAGGGTGTTGGCTATGACCAATGCGTTCTCTTGGTAAAACTCTGTTAGCTTTTGCCCTGCTTCATTCTGTATTCCAAGGCCAAATTTGCCTGTTACTCCAGGTCTTTCTTGACTTCCTACTTTTGCATTCCAGTCCCCTATAATGAAAAGGACATCTTTTTTTGGGTGTTAGTTCTAAAAGGTCCTGTAGATCTTCATAGAACCGTTCAACTTCAGCTTCTTCAGCATTACTGGTTGGGGCATAGACTTGGATTACTGTGATATTGAATGGTTTGCCTTGGAAACGAACAGAGATCATTCTATCGTTTTTGAGATTACATCCAAGTACTGCATTTCGGATTCTTTTGTTGACCATGATGGCTACTCCATTTCTTCTGAGGGATTCCTGCCTGCAGTAGTAGATATAATGGTCATCTGAGTTAAATTCACCCATTCCATTCCATTTTAGCCCGCTGATTCTTAGAATGTCGACGTTCACTCTTGCCATCTCCTGTTTGACTACTTCCAATTTGCCTCGATTCATGGACCTAACATTCCAGTTTCCTATGCAGTTTTGCCCTTTACAACATCGGACCTTGCTTCTATCGCCAGTCACACTCACAACTGGATATTGTTTTGCTTTGGCTCCATCCCTTTGTTCTCTCTGGAGTTAATTCTCCACTGATCTCCAGCAGCATATTGGGCACCTACCGACCTGGGCAGTTCCTCTTTCAGTATCCTATCACTTTGCCTTTTCATACTGTTCATGAGGTTCTCAAGTCAAGAATACTGAGGACTTCAACTTGACTAGAAGCTTTAGGGGTTAAGGAGTCAGTGGTTTGAGGCTCAGTTGTCTCTGATTCTTTGCGACCCCATGGACTGTAGCCTACCAGGCTCCTCTGTCCATGGGATTTTCCAGGCAATAGTACTGGAGTGGACTGCCATTTCCTTCTTCAGGGGATCTTCCCAACCCAGGGATCGAACCCAGGTCTCCTGCATTGTAGACAGACGCTTTACCGTTTGTGCCACCAAGGAAGTCCTCAGCCTGGGGACTGTCATCAATGGCCATGCTATACCTCCTCAGGAGATACTCAGACACAGTTCTGTCTCAGTCTCTGTGGGGTCTCTGGGTCCTGATGCACACAAGGTATGTTTGAGCCCTTTCAGCATCTCTGGTGGGTATGGGGTTTGATTCAAAATGCGATTTCACCCCTCCTACCATCTTGCTGTGTCTTCTCCTCTGCCCCTGGACGTGGGGTATCTCCTCAAAGTCACTCTTCAAAGAGAAGAGAAGGCGGCAAAATCTTGAGCTGTCCTACCAAGGCGAGAACAATCTCCATTCTTTTTCTGGTCCAGAAACTCTCCTTTGGCTTCTTATGACCAACTGTTCACAGCTGCCTCCTCCTTTTGGTATCTAGGCCAGCAAAAGACTCTCCCTGAATCCCTCAGATAAACCTGCTAAGGGTGCCTGGGTGAATATGCTTGTGCTGGGCCCTGGCAAATTTTATGGTTGCTCTGGGTATAGGAACGATTATTAGGTCCTTCTTTTCCCTTCCTCACATTCCCCCTCTTCACCCATTACTTCTTTAACAGGAGGGAAAGGGGTAGGGCACAACTTTTGAAAGAATTCACATAACATAAACCAATTAGAATCAAATGGAATCAGACAAAACTAGATCTTGATCCTCAATCAGCAAGTGGAATGCCGCACCCAGAAGTGCCATGACAATTCCAAGGCACTGCTGAGAGGTCAAGGAAAGGGCAGTGGCCCAGATCCTGGAAATCTCCGACCCTTGTGGCTCAGATGGTAAAGCGTCTGTCTACAATGCAGGAGACCCAGGTTCGATCCCTGGGTTGGGAAGATCCCCTGGAGAAGAAAATGGCAATCCACTCCAGGGCTATTGCCTGGAAAATCCCATGGACAGAAGAGCCTAGTAGGCTACAGTCCATAGGGTTGCAAAGAGTCGGACACGACTGAGCGACTTCACTTCACTTCACTTCCTCCAAATAGCTGGAATCCTCCCACTCATTAGCATATTAAATTGCCCAGTCTATAAAAACTAACCAGGCCACATTTAAAGGCTGCATTCATCTTCTGCAGTAGCCCACACTCTGTGGAGTTTGCTTCTTTCTGTATCTGAATAAATCCACTTCTTACCTATCACTTTGTCTCTCACCAAATTCTTTCTGCGATGAGATATCAAGAACCTGAGCTTCGTTAGGTCCAGAAACCATGTACTGTGGGTTTTGGCTGGGTTTGAGTCCCAGCCATGTGGGTTCAAGTCCCAAACTGGATTTTGGATGGTTCGAGTCCCAGCACATGGGTTCAAGTAGCAATCTGTGGTAAACAGTTTCACTTCCACATGTGCTTGTCCTGATTAGAACTTGGAAGGGTTGGTAGAGGGAGGCCTGACATGACTTTTTCTTGAAATGCTGTAATTCTGACAGATGTCTGGGCTTATCCTTTACCTTGCTTTGCCTTACCGGGGCACAGCCTTTTAGGGAATGAAAAGGCTGAGCCCCTGGAGTGAGAGTGGAAGTGTAGTATTACACTGGTTTCCACGGGCTCTGATCTCTCCTTAAGTTGCGTAAATCCAAGGGAGGAAGAGCAATGACTCTAATCAGGAGGCCATGAGTGACCGTGTTTCATAAAAAGAGGCCTGCAAAGTATAACTGGAAACTAGATCCTGAAGGATAAAATTCACATTGAAAGGACAGGTAAAAGACAGTTTTAGGAAAAATAAAAGGTAGCAGATTTCATTTACTTACTAATTGAAAAACATTAATAACCCAAGCATTAGCATTTGCTTAGTTATTCAAATTAAAAAATAAAACAATTGTTATCCTCAAAGCGATCATCATGGCCTAGCAGAGGAGAAAACCACAGTAAAATAGGCATGTAAATGATACACAGTCAAATCATGGAAACCAAAAATTAGAAAATGTATAAGGTGGTCTTTTGCAAGGAAGAAGCATACAACTCAGAGTAGGGAATTGGGTGTCATTGAAGGCTCCCAGAGGAAGCAACTAAAGCTACTGAGGTTGAAGATCAGATACACCTTAGCTAGACAAAGGAAATAATGTATTCTAAGAGGAGAGAACAGAAAGGGCCAAGGCACACTGGCTGCTAAAGATACTGGGACCTTTGGGGGAATTGCAAATAATTTTGTACATGCATCACAAAGTGATAACGAAGCTGGAGAGGTAAACACTGCCAAGGAAGGAAAGCTCTGATGATTCACTAATGGACTTTAAACTGGCAAATGACATGAGCTGATTTGGATTTTTGAAAGATCATTCTCTGTGGTGTGGATAATGGGTTGGGAATAAGCAGAATCAGAGGCAAGGAGATCTGAGAGGAGGATTTTGGCACAGTCTAGGCAAGGAACAATGAAATCTATGGGATTGGGAACAAATATGAGGAGAAAGACTTAAAGATATTTCTAAGACAAAGTGTATGGAACTTGGTAACAGGATAGACTGGATTAGAGGAATGGAAGGGAGCTGTCTAGAAAGTTTTCTAGTTTTTTGGTTTGAGCAACTGGGTGTTAGTGCTATCAGGGAAACAAAAATAAAGAAGCAAATTTCAATATTCTTTCATTTTATTTGTTCATTTATTCAACAGATATTTATTAAAGACCCATTATATATTGTGCACAGACAGGTAAATTAGTGATTATAATACCTTGTGATCACTGACAGTGACATTTATATACAGGGGAGTAACTGAATACACTGGACAGACATATAGAAGTCACACTGAGGAATTAGGGTAAACTCTTACAGGAGACAGTGCTTAATCTGAGTGTTTATTTTTTAAAATTGAGGTAAAATTCTCCCAACACAAAACATTCTCTTAACCCTTTTTAAGTATACAATGCAGGGGCACTTGGTACATTCACAATGTTGTTCAACCATCACTTCTATTTAGTTCCAACTATTCTGAGTTTCTGGAGGGTGACTAGAAGTTTGCTAGATGAAGAAGGGAGTAGGGAAAGCATATTAGGATATGACAACAGTATGCTGATGACAAGAAGACCAGAAAGAGCATGACTGGAGTGAATGCAGATGGGGGAGAAGTAGAAGACAGTGCTAGAGAGGGCCCAATAATAAAACATGCAAATTTTAATTAGATCCTGAGGTGTGTAAGACTCTTAAAGGATGCTAAGCTGGGGCTTGACACAATCAAGTTTGCAGTTCAGAAAGATGACTCTGGAAATGGTACTGGTGATACTTTAGACAGGGGAAAGCCATAAAGATGAGTGGGGAGATTTTCTGCAGTAATCCAGGTGAGAGACGATCCAAATATGAACAAGGGCAGTGGTAATAAAGGAGGGAACTGAAAGCAAGGCAATGGAGATGCTGAATTTATATTACTCGATGACTTAGACATCAGACTATACAGGAAGATTATAGTGTTCTGCCTTGGGTGACTCGGATGACAGTAATGACATCCTGGGGTGAAATTTGGGAGGAATATATTTAATACAGGTTGGTGAGTTTCCTGAGATTCAACTAAGTTAAGTGTCTTAGAGTCAGTTTGATAAATGAATCTGGACCTCAGAAGAAAGATGTAGGATAGAAAGAGAATTGAGAATCTTCTTTTTATTGGTAAATAAAACCATGACGTTATAAGAAGTCACTCAGGAAAAGTGTACAGAGAAAAATGAGCAAAGAACCTAGGGTTGAGCTTTGGGAATGAATAAGGTGTGCAAATAGGATATAAATATACAGTTAAAAGATGCTGAGGCCAAGACAGAGTTTAGTAACAGCGGGAAGAAAAGTGGAATGGAAGTAAAGAAGTAGAAAAAGAGTGGGGGAAGGGAAACACTGGTCTCATTTGAAAGGGGGCAGGTGTCAGGAGTCTACAGACTGATGCTATTGCTTGGCTTGAGTTACTGTCACTGGGGCCCAAACAGACCATGCAAATCTTTCCACTCTAAAATAAGCAGTTTATTACTTATCTACAAACTTATTAGAAACAGTTTCTCAAGTACATACAATTTCTTCTCAAAATAATTTTATGGAATGAAGACAAATGTTCACCAGTTATGGCTTATGTGCCTCAAGAAAAGATTTTTTAAATCCCCTGCATTTCCCCTGTCCCAGTTCTGATGCCTGAAAAGGTGTCAGTTCTTGGGTCAAAGAGAAGAGAGGGTGGCAAAATCTTGAGCTGTCCTGCCAAGGCAGGAACAATCTCCATTCTTTTTTTTGGTCCAGAAACTCTCCTTGTGACCAACTGTTCACAGCTGTCTCCTTTAGGTATCCAGGCCAGCAAAAGATTTACTCTGAATCCCTCAGATAAACCCGGTAAAGGTGCCTGGGTGAATCTGCTTGTGCGGGGCCCTGGCAAACTTTATGGTTGCTCTGGGTGTGGGAAGGATCTTTGGATCTTACTTTTCTTCTCCCTTCCTCTGATTGCCCTTCTTCACTCAGTATCTCCACATGTGCTTTTCCAGATTAGAACTTGGAAGGTAGGGGGAGGCCTGACATGACTTTTTCTTGAAATGCTGTGACTCTGACAGATGTCTGGGGCTCTTTCTTTACTTTGCCTTGCCTTACTTGGGCACAGCCTTCTAGGGAATGAAGAGCCTGAGCCCCTGCCGTGAGAGTGGAAGCGCAAGTTTATGCTGGTTTCCAGGGGCTCTAGTCTCTCCTTATTAAGTTTCGTGAATCCAAGAGGAAGAGCAATGACTGCCTCCTTTGGGGCTTCCCCAGAGACCTCTACCTTTTTAATTAGAGCTGTTTCTCTTGGGCAATTTGGCCTTCACGGTCTTGCCAGAAGTGATGAGGGCCCCAAAGCCCTGTTTGTGGGAAAATGCGTAGGCAGAGCGTCGAGAGGCTGTGTGTTTCAGTTTGGTCTGGATTGGGTATGGCAGTGGATGTCTCATGCAGTGATGAATTCTGTCAATAATCTACAGTCAGAGCATGGGGGACAGGATTTTTATCCACAGAGGCAAAGGCTAAGAGGGTCATGAATTCTATTTGGGTAGATTCCTGTTGCACTCACCTGGTCCACGCTGACGGGCCAGAACAGCGGTTTGAGAAACTGATACCCAACCACAGGCAACATGCAGAGGATTATGCTGAGGACAACACTCAGCCACATCTGTGGCAGGTTCAGAGTGTTCCTGGCCACACCTGTAAACAAAGAGCCAGAAAGGGAAGGCGGGACCAGAGCCTGGAGGAAGGGGGCTGCCAGCCTGAACTTCAGTCCAAAGAAAGAAGTTAATGATTTGGAAACAGTTTAGTCTCCTGAGAAATAATATAAGTGCTAAAGTACTGTACTGAGGTCCTTGGCGTAGCCAGTCACTGTGAATTCACATGTCTTTGTCTCCCCCTAAAGGCCAGGCCAGGCAGCAGCGGTGAGGGTAGGTTCTAGGAGTCCTAGAGCACCGACCGGGACACAAAAATGGGATAGGGGGTTTGGAGGGGAAAAATAAGTGGCTTGACAAAAAACAGGAAGCAGTTATATAGAGTAACATCTGTCTGTTATTTTGTCCTCATCAGAGTGGAGATTAACAAGGGCAAAATTAATACAGGAGCTAAGAAGGCATTATGTCATAGTAGGAAGGACATCTGGCTGGGAATCAGGAGGCCTAGATTTGAGTCATTAAAAAAAACTTCCGGTCTCTAAAGTGGTGCAATAATTCTTGCCCTGTCTATCTCTCAGTCTGCTTGTAACGCTCAAATTAGGTAAGAAACTTAAAAATATCTTAAGAGACTCTAATAAGGTAAAGTATTTTCCCTAGCTAGATTTTGAGTCCTTTTAGGGCTGAGATCATGTCTCAATCATATCTATATCCATGGAGTCTAATACATAGCAGTAGCTGCTCAGCAAACATTTAATAAACAAATAGACTTGGTTCACACTCCCACCCCCAGCCCCAGCCCCTTGCCACACTGGGCAGAATATTACCTAGGAACTGGAAGATGTCGGGGAACAATAAGCATAGGCCATCGCTGTACAGGAAGAATAAGATGCAAAAGTAGAAACCCAGGCTACCCCAGGTAAAGACGTGGCTTATCATCGTCCAGTAGGTTGTCTCCAGTGAAATCTGAAAAGCACCTTCTTATGTACATTAGTCTACAACTCAGGATCTATCAGTCACCTCCCTTCTCCCATTTCATAAAAGAGGACACCCCCTTCCTGCCTTCCCTCCCTCCTTCCCTTCCTCTCTTCCAGACAGGCTCCCCACACAATCCCCTTACCCCACCACTGGCCACACCTGCATTGTGACCACACAGAGCAAGGAGGTCTGCACTATCAGGGAGAAGGACTGGTAGTCGGAGATCTCCTTCCCATCTTGGCGCACTGAATTGTAAACAGTCCCCATAGGGATAAAGAACAGCACAAAGGAACTGTAGATCCCATGCAACAAACACTTCACAAATTCCTTCTTGTTGAAATACAGGTTGTGCTGGCCTGGCTCATACAGCTCTGGGAAGCGTAGGCTCCATGTTTCATTCACGTCCTGGAAGCACCAGAGGGTAAGGAGGAAGGCTCAGGGTCTCTCCAAAGGTCCCATCTCCAGCAGAGTAGAGGCTTCTCCCCTCACTGAGTTTGCTGTTAGGCTGCCTAGGAGATTCCTCATGGATTACTTGAGATGTGGAACCAGAGAACAGAGCAGTGACCAGAACCTTTCTAAAGCCCTGCTCTCTAGGCAGGGATATACATGGTGGAAGAAAGCTAGGTCAAGATGGGGAGTTAAGAAAGGGGGCAGTTAGGATTGGGAGTAGAGGGAGGGAAGGACTGGAGCTTGGGTGGGGAGGCAACTGGGACATGAGTCCCTAGTTGTAAGTGTTTCTTTGGCTGAGTATCTGTCAAAAGCCAGTGGGAGGCAAGATGAGGCCAGTGGCATTCAGTCAGTCCACTAGAGGTATTTCTGTTCTGTGATGCTCCTCCCATCCCCATAGCCACTGGGGAACTCAGCTGAGGGAACTGTCTATGAGGATGGCATGGGACCATCTTCATCTCCTAAATCTAAAACTCTGGGTAACAATAATTGAGGCTTGTTTTGAGAGGCTGTGGGTCCCTAGATTTAGATCTCTGAAGCTGCATAGGACTGCTGAATGACAGAACTCATCCTCTTGCTGCTCTGAGGCTGGCAGCTACTTCATAGTTTCCTTCCTACCCTGATGGAAACCAGGAACCATGATCCCATGGTTTCAGCTACTTTATTTCTCTTTGGAGGCTCCCTTTTTATTCCAGGTACCCAGGACTGGAGGTTGGGTAGAAGAGGGAGAGGTAGGGCACCAGGACCCTCGATGCCCAGGGAAATTTCCGAGAGGACGAGGCAGTACCCCCCAGGCTGACTCCCTACGATTTGAGGAATCATACCTATACTCCAAGCTTGGCCTTGAGGATTCTCGCCTAGGTCTCACTGCACTGGCTTATCCCATTATCTCTTTATGGGTCTATCCTTTCTGGAGCCCCTTGATTTATCTAGTCCTGCCCCAACGACTATTTCCTTCCACTTTTGTACAGACTCCGTTTACTGCACAGCACAATGTCTGTGTTTCTCTCTATGAAGAAAAACTTGACACAGGAAAATTTGGGTTTCTACAGTCGATGACTATTCTCTGTGGCAGAGGATACTTTACTTTGTCCAAGGATACCTCTCCAGGTGGTGCGCTCCCTCCCTTGCTCTAGAAATGATTCTATTTACATTTGACTTTGGAGCCTATCTCTTGGTTGCTGCTGTCCTCTTCATTCCGGGGAATACTCTTCAAGGGGCCAGGGGCTTCAGCCTTGACTAAGAGGTTTGTTGCTGGTCTTACCTGATCAAACAGACTCAAGCCCAGGACAGGGAGGGAGGTGTAGACCAGGTTGTAGAAAGTGATAAACCAAGTATCATAAACTGTCTGGAAGAATACCAAGGAGATTTCTTAGGAGATTTCTCTTCTCCAAAGTCTCAGCTCTACCTCCCAGCATTAAGAGAAACCCCTTCTGCCCTCTACCTGCCCATCACCGTGATAAGCTAGCACATGGCTTGGATTTCTGAAATCTGACCAAGAAAGCTGACTGCAGACTCTATTTGGTCCCTGGGTCCTAGGCTGGGGCAAGGCCACATTACGCTTGTTTGGCCAATTTGATGAGGCTGATTTGGACCATCTCTACCATGACCTGCACTGCTCCTCTCTGCATGGAAAGGACCCAGAGCGGCTGCTAGGGGGTGCTGAGTGTGCCCCTGCACTCCCAGGCATGTAAGCCTCTGCGTTCTTTATCTGCTTGACGGCATTCAGTAGTTCCTATAACCCTGGACACCTTCTAACACTGGCAAGCAGAACAGACCCAGGAGCCTACAGTAGGCTACTTTCTTTGCTAGCCACAAGAGGTCAGCAGTAACATGTACATATACATACACCTCCCACAAGCCAGACTGGTGTTACTAGACACTGGGGGCAGACAAGCCCGCTATTGTCTGCTGACTGGTCTGTTTTCCTGGAGCCTAAGGTCACAAAGGTAACAGGGATCTCCCAAGATGATCGTTCCAGAGGTTGTTTCTCTTTGGGAATCCTGAGAAACTTCTTATAGGAAAAAGGGAATTCTCATAGAACATCAACATCCAAGGGGACTCTCCCCACTTCCGTGGAGATTTCATACTCATTAGAGCAACAACAGTGTTTGGCAGGGTGGTATGTCTGGGTGAGGAAGGAGAAGTAAAGAGAAGCTGTGTTTCCAACTGTGGCTACAGGTAAATGCCAGAACTGGCCCTTCTGGCAAGACCCAAAGGCCTCCTGAGGCTTAGCCTGTTCCATAAAGATCACTCTGGATCCTAAAAAACTCTCAGATCCAGGAGTCTCACCCCCACCACCCCACCTCCATTACATATGTTTGGAAATTCTAGGTCTCTATGTCATGGGAAAGATGAAAATATCCTCTGGGAGAGTTCTGTGGGTAGAAGTCCAGGCTGAGTCAGAGCCAGGACAGAGTTTAGAAGTCTGAGGTTAAGTGCAGGGTTAGGAGATGGGATCATCATGGGTGAGGAGTATAAAGGGTGGATGGTGCCACGTCATACACAGGTCTCTAGAAGTGAAAAAGGGTCTGAACTGGCTGAAGTGGAGGAAGATCGAGAAGACCCACTTGAACAGAGAGGAGAACGCCACTGGAGCACTTACCTGTGCAGAGAACCCACTGTAGAAGGCATACCAGATGTGCACCAGCGTGAAGGCAAAGTTTTTGTAAAAGAAGTAGCTTAGAAACTTGCACATGCGATTATAGGACCAGCGGCCATGAACCAAGAGCAGACGCTGAAGATAGCGGAACTGGGAGAAGGCGTAGTCGCTGCTGAGCATGGCCTGCATGCCTTCCTGGCCACTGATGCCGACTCCAATGTGGGCAGCTGTAAAGGAACCCCAGGAAATTCTCAGCCTAAGAGCTTGCTCTCTGGGCTCCCAGCCTGGGAAGTGTGCGATTAAGGCTGAGATCACGTTTCATGTACCTCTTATTTTACACCTGAAAAGCACTGGTAGGCCCAGCTGAAGTGGTATTTACTTAATGGAGTCTTTTCTCCTTAGTGGATTTCCCTTCCCCCACAAGTCAGAAAACAGCCCCTTCATTCACACTTTGTTTTGGATGCTGCCCCTCGAGATTACCAGGTATGGCTAGCATTATTGTAGAAGTCTGTCCTTGATGGTCTTTGTACTTACTATAGCCATCTGAGCTCTCCCCTACTGCCCAGATCCTCAGGTAAAAAATTTCTTATCTCTTGAGGCCACTTAAAATAAGGATTCAGGATGGATATCAACCTAACACATCGTTTATTTATCTAAGTTTGTCTAAGGAGCCAAACTCCAGCTGTTGGGAGAACAGTGATGGACATACTTTGTTAGTAAGAAATGAGTTCTTCAGGAAGCTTAAGGCGTCTTTTTCTGGATAAAGCAAGGGAGACTCAGGTTCAATCCTTGGGTTGGGAAGATTCCCTGGAGAAGGGAATGGCTATGCACTCCGGTATTCTTGCTTGGAGAATTCCATGGACAGAGGAGCCTAGTGGGCTACAGGTCATGGGGTCGCATAGAGTCAGACACATCGAGCAACTAACACTTTCACTTTTATGCTTGATGGAAGACAAGACTTAAATTTCCTAAAAGTTTTAATTGGCCTGTGATAGTATAGATTAAATTCTTTGATCTTCTGGTACATACCGATTACACTGCTTAACAGAATAACTAAAACCTCTAAGGCCCTAAAAGTTAAAGAAGTTCCAGAAACTGGAGAAAGAGAGCAAGAACACTTCCTAGTGTTGAAACTGAGGCTGGCATATATGCTAGTGTCTTCAGTATGGGAGAGAGGTTGGGGTAGAGGACCCCTAGATGTGATCATAGCTCACAGAACTATAAGCTGCTGGAGGCTAACAGCGTTCAGCTGAAATTAACACCAGTTTCATCCATTCGCTTCTATTACTCTGAAGCATCAGTAAGTTTGCTATTCTTCTCCAGCCAGGGGGGGTCAGGGAAAGCTCTTGGGAATAATGCCTCAGAGAGGAAAAGATCCCTGGATCAGGCTGCACAGCTAATTCCCCGGTTGGGCAGCCCTGCTGTCTGCCTAACACTGCTCAACTCTGCAGCCTTCAAGAAAGGAACCAACCATGCCTCTGGCCCCAGGGTCTTCTCTGTGGGCTGTGATGCCATCTCAACAAGATGGGTGTTGTGGTTGCACGGCTTGTTCTCTGAGTATGTGCTTGTGTTCTTGTTGGAGCCATGGGTATCTGAGTGCATGAGTGTTACATGCATGAGTCTGAATGTGTGTGCATGACTGTATGTAATGATGTATAAATAAGTGGGTACTCAGGTGCCGAGGAACATGAATGAAGTTGCAAAACAGTATAAATGTACAACACATATAGGAGATACGCAGGAGAATGAACCAGAAGCACAGTGCCACGCACATCCGTTTTGCCCATGGAAGAAGGAAAGGGTAAGCCCATGGCTAGGCACTACTGCCCCCGACCCCTCACATGCCTTTGATCATGTTGACATCATTGGCCCCATCCCCGATGGCCAGTGTCACCGCCTTCTTGTACTTCTTCACCAGTTCTACCACCTGGGCCTTCTGGAGGGGCGTCATCCGGCAGCAGATCACCCCCTTGCACATGCACGCTGTCCGCAGCAGTTCCAACTCCAGGTTTCCTTCTAGAGCGTGGGCCTGCAGCACCAGGTCACATCTACATTTCAGGCTGCCCCAAAAGCTCTTGGGACAGAACCTTCCTCGGCCCTCTCTTTCCCCTCCATTCTCCCCTCTCAGGCAGAGCTGCTCCCAAGATGCTCCATTCCCAGTGAAGCCAAGCCCCCAAGTCAGTTCTAGGCATCCTGACCCAGCTTCCAGTGGGAAACCATGAGAGTCTCTCACTGGGTCAAATTGGTTGACTGGGTTAAAAGGCCCAGAGACCTTTTGGAGGACCTGGTTCTGCTCACTTCCCCTCTTCCTCAAGTAATGGGCCACATCAGCAGTGAAGAATTTGGAGAAGGAAGGAATAAGCCCTTGGCTTCTCTTTCCTCATTACTCCTGCCTAGAGAAGGCCCGGGAAAGGTGTCTGACAGGGACGGGGACTAGGGGAACTCAAGAAATAGCAAAAGGATCTTGAAATTTCCCTGAAGTGGATTGGACCTAGGAAAAGAGTTCCTTGGAAGAAGAGAACAGAGTTGTAGATCTGTGTTGCCCACCAGACTGTAGCCATTGATGATTAAGCCATAGCTGCCATTGGGCACCTCCTCAGGCATTTTGAAGGATGGTTGGGGCTTTGTGGCGAGGTAACTGTTTACGGGGTCTGATTCCAGTAGAGAGTCGGGTTTCATCTTTTCCCTTGCTGACCTGTAAGCCAAGAGTGATGATTAATGTCTGACTGGAAGCCCTAGAGCTTAGGAAGGAAAAGGTGTCCCAAAGTGAAAACGGGCCAGATGGATGCAGAACCTCTGCAGAGTACCTCCCAGGGCCACAGACGCAACCATCTTCTGAGACCCGGCCCCACCTTGCGTGTTATCTACCCATGACACTTCTCTACTTCTGCACACTCCTTGAGCTCTAATGCTTCTTCACAAAATTCTCTCAGATATTTTAGGATTTTTGTTTTACCCTCCCCCACTTCTTCTCTGTCCCTTCTGGTACTGTGGGAGCCAAACTGAGGGAAGAGATGGGTGGGAAATCTTGGTTCCAGTGACAGGCTGTGGCGGTTCTTTCCTCATACCTGAGTTCTCCTCCAACAGTCTCACCGTTGTTGCCTTCCACGATAAATATCTCATCCATCTCATCCTCGAATATGTTACAGGCATAGGCAATGTTCACGGCAGTCTCTGCAGGGCAAGGAGGAACACAGGTCGCATTTGGCTGGGACAGGGTCTTTACAGTTTACAGGCATAAAGTGCAGACACATGGGCTGCAGACCCTATGTGTCCACATTTGCCATGGATGCATTTGAACGTGTTTTTCATGAGTCAGTAGAGACTATATTCAAACATCCACAGGACATACTTGTAAGTTATCGATCAATAACTAGGATCATTCTGGCTTAGCTTCCTCTAGGAAGCTTTCCTTATTACTTAAAGCAATTCCAGTCTGTACTCACTTCTCCAGGCAATCTGGATATACTTCCTTGAATAGTACTGTGCCCATTTCTATGCTAGATTTTATGGGAGACCGAGATATATTTAGGCTGTAGCATTGGTCAGGCAAGGAACTCCCCTTACCTTGCTTATCTCCAGTTAAAACCCAAATTTTAATTTTGGCTTTGTTCAGGGTGAGGATCGTCTCAGGTACTCCATCCTGCAGCCTGTCTTCTATGGCTGTGGCCCCTAACAGCTTCAAACAGAGATATCAGTGAGAGAGGAAAAGGAAGAGACTCGTGGCACTTTGTTGTTGATCAGTCACTCAGTCATATCTGACTCTTTGTGACCCCAAGGACTGCAGCACGCCAGGCTTCCCTGTCCCTCACTATCTCCCACAGTTTGCTCAACTCATATCCATTGAGTTGATGCCACCCAACCATCATCCTCTGTCGCCCCCTTCTCCTCCTGCCTTCAGTCTTTCCCAGCATTTAGTGGTACCCAACAACTTGACTGGCACCTTAGTATCCTCTTTAGTAAGCTGGCTCTGTCCTGGCATGAGGGCCTCAATGGCATAAAACTCACGACCTTCTGCCCTTCAACAGACACACTTCTTCAATCACACACTGACATCAAATTTAGAAACAGAATATAAGGAATCAAAGAGGGAAAAGACTGACTAAGTCGTACATGAAGCTTTGTGCCACTTCTAAGCCCTCTGTTTCTCAACACACTTTTCCCTCTCTCTTGCTTTCAGAGCACGTTTCCTGGCTTTGGTCTCCAAAAGTGGTATGTCTGAGACAAGGGATGCCCAAATCCAAACTCTAGTTTTTCAGCTCTAAAAGAGTTTGGATGAACTTCATTTGTTTGTATCTACTGAGAGTTTCTAAGGTTTTCAAGGTCTTTCCCACACTAGATCAAAAGCATGTTGGTCCACACCATGCCTTCTTCTCAATGATATCCTACTGATCACAGGGATGGGCACCCACACTGAGTCTGAGGAACTGACAGATGGACAAACTACTGACAGATTGCTGCTGGGCCTCTAAAAGGACAGACTAGAAACACTAACCACAGAGCTAACCATGGAAGGAGATTTGTGACCTTTGGCATCTCTAAATTTTCCCATTTGGTAACAGCGATTTCTCTTATTTTTACTAAAATAATTTTATTTATTTATTTTTGGCTGTGCTGGGTCTTCATGCTGTCTGGGCTTTTTTCTAGTTGTGGTGCGCAGGCTTCCCACTGTGGTAGCTTCTCTTGTTGAGGAGTATGGCCTCTAGGGCAGGCAGGCTTCAGTAGTTGTATCAGATGGGCTCAATAGTTGGGGCTCCCAGGCTCTAGAGCACAGGCTCGGTAGTTGTGGCACAGGCGCTTAGTTGCTCCATGGAGTGCGGGATCTTCCCTGATCGGGGACTGAACCCAAGTTTCCTGCAATGGCGGGTGAATTCTTAACCACTAGACCACAGCAGTTTCTCTTTTTATAGCACAGCCTGTATCAATCTGGTCAAAAATTTGGGGGTCATCCTTAACTTCTTTTATCATATTCTATAAGCCACCAGCACATTCTGTTGGCTCTACTGTTTTAAAATGTACATAATTTGACCATTTCTCACCATTTCTGCTACTTCTGTTTGATCCAAGCCATTATCATTTCTCTCCGGTACTACTGCAGTTACTTCCTACTTGGTCTCCCTGTGTCTGCACTTGCTCCTATACAGCATAATCCCCACATGGCAGTCAGACTAATGATTGTAAAAGCTATCACATCGCTCCTCTGGTTGAGCCCTTCAGTGGTTTTCCATGTCTCATGGAAGTCTTTACACCAGCCTGTCAAGACCTGCTGCTGCTTCCCTGTTTCATGCCCTTTTAATGTCTCTTCCTTGCTTACCCTGTATCAGTCACATCAGCTGCCTTGCTCTTCAACTAACAAATTAGGTCTGCTCCTGTTTCAGGGTCCTTGCTTTTACTATTCCTTCTTTCTGGAAAACTGACTCCCCAGAGATCTGCTTGGCTTGCACCTTCTTCAAATCTCTGTTCAGATGTCTTTTTCAGAGTGAAGACCAAGTGCCTTTTTTAAAAATAGCAGTTATGCTCTGTCTTCTATAACACACACAAACATGCATGTGCTGATACTCCCAACCTTTCTTCCTGGCTTTATTTTCTCCAATAGAACTGTCACCACCTAACATACTATGTATATATATTTACTTTTTGGTCTGTTTTGTCTACTACTACATGCTCAGGGCTTAAAACAGTACCTGGAATAGCACTTAATAAAATATTGTTGAATGAAAGAGTGAATACTATTGTCTTGATTATTCCATCAATTAATTCTGTATTATCTAGTTTGTACATCATTCAGACCTTGATTTCTTCCAGATTACTTAGCTTCTGTGGACATCTTTGGGATAAGAAACACTGCCAGAACGATGAAATTTCCAACCAATGCATTTTTCATTATTTATGGATTTCAAAGATCCACAATATCCTGAGTCAGCTTGGATTCCAGTATCCAGAGACAGCCTGAACCTATGACTTGCTGCAAGCCATTCTCAGAGTTCTTGTTCAGTCTCCCAACTGCTCCCCTGCCCCCAATCTGTCCCTGATTTTCACACACTAACCATAAGGTCTCTTTCAATTTCTTCATAGACAATTGATATTTTATTTTCCCGATTCTCCAAAGACAAGCAGGCTTCACTGTGCTTCCTGCTCCAGTCCTGGAAGAATGTACTGTCCAGTTCTCGGTAGGCCACCATGAGGGTGCGAAGGCCATCACTGGCAAAATCCTGGAAGACATGTGCATGCACTGAGTGGACTTGGGCTGAGTTAGGACTGAGTCAAGGAATAACAGACTAGCCCCACAGGCTCCCTCTGCCCGCAAGAGAGGGTTTATTGCCTAGACAGGGCTACTACCTAGCCTAACCAGAAAACACCTGTTTTCTCAGTCTGATATCCTAAAGATAAGGCCAGCATAGCTGGGTATAAAGTCCAAGAATACTTCTGAGAGACATTAGATTCTAACTTCTACCTATGATTAAGTAGTTTGCTGTGACCATGGTAAAGAATGAAGCCTTCAGATTTCTTCTAAAATTGGGATAGTAATTCACCCTCCACACAGAAGATAATGATGTTTATAATATGAGAAAAAAGGGAGTAATAAAGTAAAAAGGAATTTTTATAAAAAATAAGGGTGTTACTGTTTTTTTTTTTTTACAAGCATACATTCATTTATTTTCGTTTCTCCCTGCCTTCCTTCATCAAGTATTCAGTGGACATCTTAAATAGCAAATTTGTGTATCTGTCTACAGCTGGTTGGTTTCCCAGGTGGCTCAGTGGTAGAAAATCCACCTGCCCAAACAGGAGACGCGAGTTCATCCCCTGGTTTGGGAAGATGCCCTGGAGAAGGAAATGGCAACCCACTCCCATTCTTCCCTGGGAAATCCCATGGACAGAGAGGAGCCTGGTAGGCTACAGTTCATGGGGTTGCAGAGAGTCAGACATGACTTGGCAGCTAAACCACCACCATCACCTACAGCTGGTTGGCTAAGCTGATTAGTCATGGCCAAGAATGCTAATGAGGCCTCTGCTGAAATGCTCTCGGGTACGTAAGTACCTTTTGTTCTTTGGCCACCAATGTATCCTGCTGCTGCTGCTGCTGCTGCTGAGTCGCATCAGTCGTGTCCGACTCTGCGCAGTCCCACAGACGGCAGCCCACCAGGCTCCCCCGACCCTGGGATTCTCCAGGCAAGAACACTGGAGTGGGTTGCCATTTCCTTCTCCAATGCATGAAAGTGAAAAGCGAAAGTGAAGTCGCTCAGTCGTGTCTGACTCTTCTCGACCCCATAGACTGTAGCCTACCAGGCACCTCCGTCCAGGGAATTCTCCAGGCAAGAGTACTGGAGTGGGTTGCCATTGCCTTTTTTTTAATGTATCTTAACTAACCACAACTATCTTGCAGAAGTATACTCTTGGTTACAAGGAAAGCAAGGTGACAGTGTGGGTAGTTTGGGGAACCATCCATATCTAACTGAAAGTGGGTTAGAAGCAGACTTTGTGTGTTGAGAACTGCAAATGAATAACAATTAGAGCTTTAAAATAATTCACTTTGGCATCATAAGACCAAAGAGAAACAGAATTTATCACCTTGATATTTTGTTATTAGTTCTCTGTATAACTCCTGAGTACTTGATGTTAGCTGTCAGATAAAAATAACATCCAGGAATATCTGTAGAGAACCCTATCTCTTTAAAAAATTAATTAACTTATTTGGCTGCGCCTAGTCTTAGTTGCAGCATGTGAGATCTAGAGTCTTAACCACTGGACCACCAGGGAAGTCCCAAGAATCCTCTCTCTTAAAGCTCTTTACTGTTGACAGGTGAAGCTATAAAAAAGGCTGAGAGATGATCTCAAGAGATTTTTTACAAAGGAAAAATCTTCACAGGGCTTTCCCTAATGGTTGCACCCATTTATATTCCCACCAACAGTGTATGAAGGTTCCCTTTTCTCCACATCCTCACCAACCCTTGTTATTTCTTGTCTTTTTGATAATTTAAAATAGAATTACCATATGATCCAGATCTAGCTATTCCACTTCTGGGTATTTATATTTATCCAAATGAAATGAAATCACTAATTCAGAAAGATACATGCACCCTTATGTTCACTGCAGCAATATTTACAACAGTCAAGACATGGAAACAACCTAAGTGTCCGCTGATGAGTGGAAGACCACACACTCATAAAAAGTAAAAATCTTGCTATCTGTGACAAATGGATGGACCTTCACAGTATTATGTTGTTTGATATAAATCAGATAAAGACCAGACACCATATGATTTCACTCATATGTGGAATCTAAAAAACAAACAAATGAACAAACAAAACAAAAACAAACTCATAGATAAAGAGAACAGATTGGGGGTTACCAGAGGGGGAAGGGGTTGGGGGTGAAAGGGGTCAACTGACGGGGATGGGTGATAACAAGACAAAGTGGTGATCACTTTGAAGTATATGCAAGTATCAAATTATAATGGTGTACGCCTAAAACTTATTTAATGTTACATACGAATTTTACCTCAATAATATAAGTACATATACGCACATATATATTCAGGCATTAAAAGTATACATCAGCCATTTAAAAAAAGAAGGAAGAGATATGGCAGAAACTGATCTTGCATGGCGTACTGATGAGAGGACTTGGCAAGCTTAACAATACATTGACAGATACTTAATCCATTCAACAAATACTTTAGCAGTCTGTCCTTAACGTTATTTCCTACATATCTCTTACTTGTATGTTTTTCTTTTCCCTTGTGGGGGGCAAATTGGGGTTCTGGGGTCCTGACTGCTGCTTGTTTTGGTGTGATCTGTTTGCTGGATTCCTGTCTGAGAGGGCTTGGATCCGTGCTTCTGCATGAATGGCTTTCTGGAACTTGACTCTTACAGAATATCCTCAGTGGTTAATAGATTAATGTAGTCAGGCTCCACTATGGGTATCTGTTAAGGTTGGTTTTAGGTCAAAAGGTCTGAAATGGTTTTATGATTCCCCTTTGAATCCAGTCTGTGGAAATGCTGAGAAGATCCCTAATTCATGTGCTCTGGACGGTTAAAAGATAAGGGAGGTTTTCAGAGTAGCCTATAACACACACACACACACACACACACACACACACACTGAAGAAACAAAACCGTAACATCAGGAAACCAGTATGAGAGTTGTACTATGAGGGACACGTCAGTGGTTTTTTTCAAAAACTGGAGGTACAATGTATGTACCATAAAAATCACCCTATTAAAGTACACAATTAAGTGTAATATATAGGTATACAATTAAGTACACAATTATGTATAATATACTGTATATGTATATATATGTATACACCTGCAATGTGGGAGACCTGGGTTCAATCCCTGAGTAGGGAAGATCCCCTGGAGAAGGGAACGGCTACCTACTCCAGTATTCTGGCCTGGAGAATTCCATGGATTGTATAGTCCATGGGGTTACAAAGAATCGAACACGACTCAGCAACTTTCACTTTCTATCTATCTATATGTATATATACTGATAAAGTTGTGCAACCATCACTACTATCTTAATCTCAAACATTTTCATCATCTCTGAGATGATGAAACCCCATTACCTATTAGCAGTCATTCCCATTCCCTTTTCCTATAGCCCCTGGTAACCACTAATCTACTTTCTCTTCTACAGATTTGCCTATTCTGTACATTTCATATAGTGAAATCATAAAATACTGGCCCTTTGTGCCTGGCTTCTTTCACTTAGCATAATATTTTCAAGATTTATCATGCTACACATTGTAGCATGTATTAAGTATGTCATTTCCTTCTGTGACTGAATAGCATTCACTGCAATGGCACCCCATTCCAGTACTCTTGCCTGGAAAATCCCATGGACAGAGGAGCCTGGTGGGCTGCAGTCCACGGGGTCGCTAAGAGTCAGATACGGCTGAGCGACTTCACTTTCACTTTCACTTTCAGGCACTGGAGAAGGAAATGGCAACCCATTCCAGTGTTCTTGCCTGGAGAATCCCAGGGACAGGGGAGCCTGGTGGGCTGCCATCTATGGGGTCACACAGAGTCGGACACGATTGAAGTGACTTAGCAGCAGCAGCAGCAACAGTACAGATTTATCACATTTTATTTACTCATTCATCCACTGATGGGGATCTGGGTGGTTTCTATATGAATAATGCTGTTACAAGCATTAGTGTACACGTTTTTGTGTGAATGCAAGTTTTCATTTCTCTCGGGAATATACCTAGGAGTGGAACTGCTGGGTCATATGACAACTTTGTGCTTAACTTTTTCAGGAACTGCCATTGCCAGACTGTTTTCCAAAATGGCTGCACCGATTTACACTCTCATCAGCAATGTGTGCAGGTTACAATTTCTCTATATTCTTGGTAGTACTCATTATTATCTGGTCATCTGTTTGATTTTAGTTGCCTTAGTGATGTGAAGTAGCATCTTGTGATTTGATTTGCTTTCCCCTGATGGCTATGACATTGAACATCTTTTCATGTGCCTATTGACCATTTGTTCTCTGATTTCCGACTATGTGTTAATGTAGGGCCATGCCAAAATGTCCTAATAAAATAGCATTTCCTCCAAACTCTTTCTTCCTTAAAATACTTCTCTGATCTGCCTCTTCCCCCATCACATCCCTTGTCCTATCCCCCCTCCAACCCTTGATCTATCCAGGTTTAGGGGTAGAAACCTCAGTGAGCATGAATATGGTTTTCCTTTCTAATGTTAGCAAACTGGAGCCATTCTCTCTGCTACATCTCAAATCCCAGAAGGTGGAAGTGGAGTGGGGCAGGTAGGTACCCGTGGGGATTCTAACGCTATAAATAACAGAGGATGGTGTCACACAGTCACCTAAGCAGTCCAGGCCTGGTGATTTCTGCTCCATACCTAAAAGCAGTCTGTTCCTGTCATGACTGGGCCAGGAATCACAGAGTGAACTGTCCTGATTGTAGTAAATGTTCCTACAACACATTCTCATCATGCCCTCTGGGATCCTGGTCCATTCAACTCCTCACTGCAGAAGCTGGCAACGTGGTCAACGAGAATCCCACAGAAGGAGGTAGTTTTTACTCTTCTATCAATTAAAGAGACACAGATACCAATCTACCTCATACTGAAACACGCTGACATGGGGACACACATGCGGACACGCATCCAGATACACAGAGCCACCTGCTGCTTCCTGCCCCGCAGCCTGAACACTTACATCTAAATGGTCCATGGTTATGTCTTTGAGGGATCTACAGGATGGATGGAGGAGCTGACAGAGGATCGTGTCTGCACCCTTGCAGAATAACAGTATGCGATTTTCAGGTGTCCTCACTGAAAATAAGCAAAGTAAGCAAAGTAACCACGTGAGTCCGTTGTCACAAGAAAATGTTGGAGCCACTGAGGGATGGCAGAAGGCTGTTCCCATGACGTTTGCTTCTGATATCATGGGAGGCTAAGCACTCATTGAGTGGTCACACAGGGTGAATGATGAGGGCTGGTGAGATGTGAGAGAAGATCTTTTGGAACCAGTTTTTCCATGGGTTCAACATCACCTATGGAAGACTGATACAGAATCACATTTAGCTTTTCAAGTCCAAGTTCCAGACCAAGGCCCATACCTAGTGAGGACCAAGGAATAAAAGTGATCTTCCTCTTCAGTCTGAGGCCCAAACTAAGAGCAAGATAGTATGAATTTCCCCCATAAATGTCCGCCCTCATTTCTCATTCCAAGTTCAGGCTTTATGAGTTTATTCTCCATTCTTATCTTGGCTTTGAAAGTTCTGACAAGTCACTATTCAGGATCACTAAATAAGGGGCTTAGCATGTGGTTATTAAGATTATATATGCGTATAGAAGGAAATACCAAGAATTATGTGAGAGAAAGTGGGAATGGCTGTGCTTGTATTTGTGGCAAGAGTGCCTTGGAAATGGCATGTGGATGAGAGAAAATATTTGTATGCAGACAGAAAAGAAAAATCAATGTATGAATGTATATGGAAGACAAAGAAGGGGAGAAGACCGACAAGGAGGGGCACCCACCAATAACTGACATCCTCTTGCGCATATTGCTGAAGTCCAAGATAGCCAGCAGTTGGTAGATTCTCGTTTTCCCCATTTCGACTACCATGATTGTCTCAGACGTGCGGGAACGGAATACAAAGCCAAAGTTCCTGGCAGCAGTGACCAGGGCACCTTCATCTGGGGACTGAGCCTGGTAAACCAGTTCACCTGGCAGGAGACAAGAGGGGATCCAGAGCCCATAGAGATGTGCGGATGAAGTCCACCCAGAAGTTAGACTGTCTTCCAAGTGGCTGACATAAAGATGGAGTCCAGGAGGGGCATCTTTCTTCAAAATTTCCTCATAGGTCTGGCCCTAAAAGGCCAGGTTGCATAGAACAGGTCAGTTTCTTTTTTCTTTCTAATATTTTCACCTTATTTCACAGACCTGAGTTAGTATTATAGAGGTACACAGTACATGTACACAAACAAAACAGGTAGCTACTTTCCAAGAGGGTAAAGGTGGCTCAGGAGGTTGTTAAAAATGGATGACCCAGAGGGATGGTACAGGGAGGGAGGTGGGAGGGGGGTTCAGGATGGGGAACACGTGTACACCCGTGGTGGATTCTTGTTGATGTATGGCAAAACCAATACGATACTGTAAAGTAATTACCCTCCAATTAAAATAAATAAATTTAAATTAAAAAAAAAAATGAAGGTTCCCAGGTCCGACCCAAACTACTGAATCCAGAATCACAAAATCTGGGAGGATAGCCCAGGAAATTGAATTTTAACAAATCTCCTGAGTGAGTCTCATGCAGATGGGTTTATGTAAAGTGCTCTTGCATAAGACTGGCTGCACTTTGATGAACACTGCTACAGGGTAATAAGATTGATGGTTTAGTAAACAATTTAAAAATATATATGAATGAGTATTGTCGCCTTTGAAACTCTCATCCTGGGAAGCTAAATGACTTACTCTGTTGAATCAATCTTTCAACCTGATATTACTCAAGACATTTCTGGAACTCTTCTTTTAGGATACCCCCATAACCTGAGCTATATTTTGGATTATTTCTCTTTTGAAGGCCAATTTAATTTTGAAAAACAATTATGCGCCACCAAAATATTATACTTGGGAATGATGTAGATGAGGCAGTATAGTTTTAGGTCAGACATAAAATGTGTCCATGGGATAATAAGACTATTTTCTTGTGTGTTTCCTACCTTGTCACTCAAGGAAGTAAACAAAGGTAAGACCAAATATGCTTCAAGTCATAGCAATTTATTGCTATATCCTCAGACCTGGAGAGGCCTTGGTGGGGTGGGAGCTTATGGGGCCAGATGACACAAGATTTGGGTTCTTATCCCATTTTTGCCTTTCTTAGCTATAGGATTTTAGTCAAGTCACTTAATTTCTTTTAGCTTCAGCATGCTTCGCTATAAAACAAGGATCATTCTTCTTATTCTGCAGAGGGCTGTCGTGGAGACTGTGAGAGGTAAAATAAATGAAAGCAACTTGTAAAACTATAAAGTGATGTAAAAATATAAGGTGTTACTCATGGTAGTATTCTCTTAAGTCAATTATATTGACTTTAAAAGATGTGATTTACTTGGCTGCCTAAATTCTTGTTTGTTAAGGAAAAAAGTCTTTTTAATTTAAAATCAGTCATTTCTCATTATTTCTAAAAAAGATTTCAATAAATTCATAGATGACCTTGTATTTGGTGACTGAAGAAATTAGGGTATACAGGGATACATTTAAATTGTGAAGCAACAAGAGGATGACAACTCATCCTTTAGGAAGTCTTGTTAGAGGTAGTGGGGTTGATCTTGGCAATATATTAGACAAACTCTGTGACAGAACATTAGAGAATCTCAGGTTCCCCAGACAGCACCAAGTTTGACCCCTATCCAATGACTGAATCTTCTTTAAGATCAAGAGATTGTTTTCTAACTTGAATATATCTAGGGACTAGGAGCTCACTACTTACCTTGACTATCCATCCCATTGCTGGACAACTCTCCCTATTACAAAGTTCTTTCTTAGATTAAGCCATTACAAATGATATCAACTCCCACCCCCAAATCAGCCTAGACTGGACATATTCTGTCAATGAGGCCTCATGATTACTCACCTTCTACTTTCTCTTCTGATATCACGGTATGACACAATGAGAGTGACAGGAAAAACAAATGTACCCAGTGATCTCCCCTTTTCACCACTTCGACCAAAGTCTTGTCATAAAATGAAAACTTAGGATCAGCCAGTTTGTTGTAGGAGAAGTCAACCTTTTCTCTTTTCTGGAACACATAAGCCAGAATGAACTTCTCAACAGCAGCTTGATACTTTATAGAAGGTCAATTGATTTAGGGGCAATTTCTGGGATGTGATGAGAACTCTCAGGAGGATGGGAAAAGAAAAGCAAGATAATTGAGAGAGATCCTGTGCTGACTTCTGAGGGTCTGTACTCTGACCTGGACCATCCAGCCATTCACTCAGAAAAGATCCTTCACACAGGAGAGAAGCTGAGCACTTCCTGGCAGACCCTTCTTGCCCCCTTTCAACTCCAGCTGTCCTAAATGATCAATGGGCATCTTCAGGCTCTATTCTTCAAGTCCCAAATCCATGACAAATCAAACCTGAGGATACAAGAGGGTAACTGTTCCCTATGAGTAAATGGTTAAGTCTTGTCTCTAGCTGTCCTCTACCTGATTTGGGGAGCTGGGGAGGGAAGGAGTAAGGTACAATGATATCTCTGTGTTGCACTATTCCTATTTGAGCCCACAAGAGGGCTAGAGAGGAATATTACAAGATAGAGGCAAGGATGTATAGCAAGGAAGCTTCAGTATAGATTTTTCACTCACAGACTTAATTTTGAACCATTTTACTTGACCCATCAGCACCCCTGATTCCTTCCTGCCTCTAGTCCTCAAGGTTATTGATCTTGCCTCAATCTTTAGACCTAATATTCACTACCATTTTCTTGGCTATGGGCTTGGCTCCTTTAAACGTTGACTGTCATTCATTTCAGGTCGGCTGCTGGTAGCCACCTTGGGTAAACATTCTTTTCTGGCTCAGTTTGGTCCCAAGACTCTCTTATGCCTACCCTGGAGTGCAGTGTTGTTAACAGACTTCTCCAGGCCATACCAGAACTCTCAAGGATATATAACCAGTTTTTTGTAGTTGTGGTACTATTACACCAGAACTGGGCTAGGCCCCAATGTGTCAAGTACAGACACAATTATCCTGCTTGGTGCTAAGTTGGGGAAACAGTAGTCTGCAGTGGTCTATACTGGCTCTTTTTGATGTCCCATCTAGAGGGTTTTTTGTCATGACAGTGAGAGAGTATGGTCAGATCCAGAGCCAAGTTCTACAGCTGGCCAACCACAGAATTGCGAGTTCTGGTAAGTTTGTGGGTTCAGTAATTTAAGATAACTCATTACATAGCATCCTCTGAGGCTTTTCTAGAACTGGGCTCTTGTACTGGTACATTCTTTGAGACTAGAAGCTGGTGAGTGATGACAGAGAAGTTGGAGAGGTAGGTATGAGGCAGATCCTGCATTATCATATTATATGCAGTAGGGAACCACACTAATTTTATGCTGAGAGTCATAGGATCAGATAGTCCTCTGGTAGCACCATGAAGAATATATTGGAAATAGCAAGACAGGAGGCTGGGAGACCAGTTAGTAGGCCACTCAGTAATTCACAAAAGAAATCACGAAGTAGTGACAAAATAAATATTAAATTCAGGGCATGGTTTGAAAATGTTTTTGACAAATTGACCTGGGGATACCTGAAGGGCATACAGGTAGTAATGAAAGCAGGTACATATAGTTTTGAAGCTCAGGTAAGAGATCTGAGCTAGTTTCTAATCTCCTGTTACAGACAAGTAATGTTTGAGAACACCAGACCTAGCTGGGTACAAGACTGGGGCAGGGATGGTTTGGAGCTGCAGTACAGCATGATCTGAGAGGTATTATTCATGAATTACTCTGAAATTGGAAGTCAAACATTCAGTTGAATAAGACTGAATGGCAAATCCAAGTCCCAGACAAAAGGATGGAAACCAGATAAGAGGAAATGAATTTAGAATAGAGGGTAGATGATGCAGTAATGAATTGAGGAAGCTCTCTGAGATGCTGTGACACAGCTATAGATAGTTATCACAGGATATCTTTAGCCTTGGTCATGAAAGGGGAGGGAGATAAAAAGGGTTCCTGGATACGTGGATTTGGAGTGCATTAGTAAGTAGGCAGTAAGGTCAGTAAAAACATGAGACTATAAAGATGGAAAAAGAGGTACAATAATAGAGCCCTGGGGGAGAAGGGAGTGAGATGTGGTAGAAAGCCTGAGGGTGGTGAATTTGGGAATAGCTAATAAAAAGAATTAAGAATTAAACTGACCATAAATACATTAAAAAATTATCCAAGCAGCACTGGAAACCCAAAAGAAGTTGGAGTCTCTGAATTTGTAAAGGTTTTGTGATCTCCAAAAAGTACTTGGCATTCTGAGATTAGAAACAGAGAAGCGTAGATGGCTTGATTAATTCCAGACTGAAATGTATTGGGAGATCAAAGAGGGGAAAAAAAGGAAGGTGTTGAAGATGCTTGTGATCTTGGGTACAGATGGGGGAAAGGAAGCAAAGTCACAAGGGATTGACAGACTGGAGAAAAAGGAGAACAGAGAGTTTGTAAATTTTCCTAGGATAAGAAAGCAGGTATACTAGGAGTCAAGTACGAAGAAAACTGGAGGAATAAGGTTTGTGACCAGAGATCATGACAAGGGAGTTTACAGTTTCATAGTACAATTTTGGATGGTGACATGATGACCCAGAAATGGATGATACAGATTTTTTTTTGAGTCCAAGAAGTAATCTGAAAGATAATTTCTTTCAGACACCTGAAAGCATCTATGGTGCTAGATCACCCATAAAGAAACCAATATCACCAAGATGACAGCAGGGATAGGGCAGAGAGGGAAAACATGAAAAAGTTTCAAAGTCCTCAGGATGAAGTGGAGAAGCCAGGAGATCTGAAAATGTCAATGAAAGGAAGAGAGAGGAGGATAGCCAGAAGGCATCACAACACACTGTATCACAGGAAGAAAGATTATATGAGGGAGAAAAAGTAATAGCTTATAAGTGGCACAGGAAAGAATGTCCCTGGTGGTCCAGTGGTTAAGAATCCACTTTCTAATGCAAATCAAAACCACAATGAGGTACCATTTCAAGCCAGTCAGAATGGTTGTGATTCAAAAGCCTACAAGCAATAAATGCTGGAGAGGGTGTGGAGAAAAGGGAACCCTCTAACACTATTGGTAGGAATGCAAGCTAGTACAGCCACTATGGAGAACAGTGTGGAGATTCCTTAAAACACTGGAAACAGAACTGCCTTATGACCCAGCAATCCCACTGCTGGACATACACACCGAGGAAATCAGAACTGAAAGAGACACATGTACCCCAATGTTCGTTGCAGCACTGTTTATAATAGCCAGGACATGGAAGCAACCTAGATGTCCATCAGCAGATGAATGGATAAGAACGCTGTGGTACATATACACAATGGAGTATTACTCAGCCATTAAAAAGAATACATTTGAATCAGTTCTAATGAGGTGGATGAAACTGGAGCCTATTATACACAGTGAAGTAAACCAGAAAGAAAAACACCAATACAGTATACTAATGCATATATATGGAATTTAGAAAGATGGTAACGATAACCCTATATGCGAGACAGCAAAAGTCACACAGATGTATAGAACAGTCTTTTGGACTCTGTGGGAGACGGAGAGGGTGAGACGATTTGGGAGAACAGCCTTGAAACATGTATAATATCATATAAGAAATGAATCACCAGTCTAGGTTCGATGCATGATACAGGATGCTCGGGGCTAGTGCATTGGGATGACACAGAGGGATGGGATGGGGAGGGAGGTGGGAGGGGGTTCAGGATGGGGAACACATGTACTCCCGTGGCAGATTCATGTCAATGTATGGCAAAACCAATATAATATTTTAAAGTAATTAGTTTCCAATTAAAATAAAAAAACAGATACATTGATATATCTGGATATGACAGTCACTCAAAATGATATAGATGTAGACATAAATTTACCTAAATACACGGACATGGAAGGAGGGCCACAATATATACTGTGTCTGATGAATAAAAAGAGGCTGAAAATAGCATGGATGCTGTGATCCATCCATCCTTCCTTCCTACTTACCTACCTATCAGACCAGATGTATATGTGTGTATATATACATATGAAAAGCATCTGAAAAGATAAATACTCCCAAATTTGACACTGGTTATCTAAATAAGACTAAATAATTTTTAACTTTCTTCTTCATACATTTCAATATTGTTTGAATTTCTTTTATTATGAGCACAGATACCTTTCTTAAACAGAAAAAAAAACCAATAAAGCTATTTTCAATTTATTTATTTACTAATAAGTAAATAAATGTTTTAAAGGAATTTTAATAGTACTATTGAGAAAACAAGTAATATTTATAAGATGTGTATAAGAGACAGATTATACACAGTGAAGTAAACCAGAAAGAAAAACACCAATACAGTATACTAATGCATATATATGGAATTTAGAAAGATGGTAACGATAACCCTATATGCGAGACAGCAAAAGTCACACAGATGTATAGAACAGTCTTTTGGACTCTGTGGGAGACGGAGAGGGTGAGATGACTTGGGAGAACAGCCTTGAAACATGTATAATATCATATAAGAAATGAATCACCAGTCTAGGTTCGATGCATGATACAGGATGCTCGGGGCTAGTGCATTGGGATGACACAGAGGGATGGGATGGGGAGGGAGGTGGGAGGGGGTTCAGGATGGGGAACACATGTACTCCCGTGGCAGATTCATGTCAATGTATGGCAAAACCAATATAATATTTTAAAGTAATTAGTTTCCAATTAAAATAAAAAAACAGATACATTGATATATCTGGATATGACAGTCACTCAAAATGATATAGATGTAGACATAAATTTACCTAAATACACGGACATGGAAGGAGGGCCACAATATATACTGTGTCTGATGAATAAAAAGAGGCTGAAAATAGCATGGATGCTGTGATCCATCCATCCTTCCTTCCTACTTACCTACCTATCAGACCAGCTGTATATGTGTGTATATATACATATGAAAAGCATCTGAAAAGATAAATACTCCCAAATTTGACACTGGTTATCTAAATAAGACTAAATAATTTTTAACTTTCTTCTTCATACATTTCAATATTGTTTGAATTTCTTTTATTATGAGCACAGATACCTTTCTTAAACAGAAAAAAAAACCAATAAAGCTATTTTCAATTTATTTATTTACTAATAAGTAAATAAATGTTTTAAAGGAATTTTAATAGTACTATTGAGAAAACAAGTAATATTTATATGTAGAACTAGAATTTATTCTTGAATAATGTAATGTCTTCCAAAAAAGTATCTTAAATCACTATTCATTTGCTGTCCTAGATCATTTTTATGAGCTCAAGGATTTATCCCTTTGCTCGCTTCTTCAGACATTCTTGACTTTAAAAATATTTATATATCATTTGCATGTAATTAAATACATAATAACCTTCTTATAAAAAGCTATTTTCATTTAAAAACACAAACCCAAATCTGCTCAAATAGACAGAGGTTATTTCCATAATGCATTCTGATATTACAGGGCCAATAACAACTAGGGTATTTCAGGGGCTCGGGGAGTCCCAGTCTGTACTGAAGATGCTGCTGTAAAGCACAGCCTCGCTCAGCTCCCGCATGCACTTCACAGACAGGGAGCTGTAAACACTCACCTTCGAGACTTCTGTCCTAGGTCCGCTTTTGTCACAGACATCACCTGTTGGTAAGGAAACAGAGGACACACTTGGCAAAGGTTTTAAAGAAGGATTTACAATTCTTTTTATTGTGGCAAAAGATATATAACATAACTTTTCATTTTAACCATTTTTTAGTTAAAAAATTAGTATCATTCACAATGTTGTACAACACTCACCATTATATATTTCCTAAACTTTTTCAGCATCCTAAACAGAAACTCCTTACTTTCCCTTATTCCCAGCCCCTGTTAACCTCTAATCTGCTTTCTGCCTCTATAAATTGGCCTATTCTAGATGTTTCATACAAGTAGAATGATACACTATTTCCTATTTTGTCTGGCTCATTTCACATAGCATAAAGTTTTCAAGAATCATTCATGTAGCATGTGTCAGAACTTTATTACTTTTTATGTCAGAGGTCGTGACATTGTACAGGACACAGGAGTCAAGACCATCCCCAAGAAAAAGAAATGCAAAAAAGCAAAATGGCTACCTGGGGAGGCCTTACAAAGAGCTGTGAAAAGAGAGGCGAAAAGGAAAGACATACCCATTTGAATGCAGAGTTCCAAAGAATAGCAAGGAGAGATAAGAAAGCCTTCCTCAGTGATCAATGCAAAGAAATAGAGGAAAACAACAGAATGGGAAAGACTAGAGATCTCTTCAAGAAAATTCAAGATACCAAGGGAACGTTTCATGCAAAGATGGGCTCAATAAAGGACAAAAGTGGTTTGGACCTAACAGAAGCAGAAGATATTAAGAAGAGGTGGCAAGAATACACAGAAGAACTGTTCAAAAAAGAACTTCATGACCCAGATAATCATAATGGTGTGCTCACTTATCTAGAACCAGATATCCTGGAGTGTGAAGTCCAGTGGGCCTTAGAAGCATCACTACAAACAAAGCTAGTGGAGGTGATGGAATTCCCGTTGAGCTATTTCAAATCCTGGAAGATGATGTTGTGAAAGTGCTGCACTCAATATGCCAGCAAATTTGGAAAACTCAGCAGTGGCCACAGGACTGGAAAAGGTCAGTTTTCATTCCAATCCCAAAGAAAGGCAATGCCAAAGAATGCTCAAACTACCACACAACTACACTCATCTCACACGCTAGTAAAGTAATGCTCAAAATTCTCCAAGCCAGGCTTCAGCAATATGTGAACCATGAACTTCTAGATGTTCAAGCTCGATTTAGAAAAGGCAGAGAAACCAGAGATCAAATTGCCAACATCTGCTGGATCATCGAAAAACCAAGAGAATTCCAGAAAAACATCTATTTCTGCTTTATTGACTACGCCAAAGCCTTTGACTGTGTGGATCACAATAAACTGTGGAAAATTCTGAAAGAGATGGGAATACCAGACCACCTGACCTGCCTCTTGAGAAACCTATATGCAGGTCAGGAAGCAACAGTTAGAACTGGACATGGAACAACAGACTGGTTCCAAATAGGAAAAGGAGTACATCAAGGCTGTATATTGTCACCCTGCTTATTTAACTTCTATGCAGAATGCATCATGAGAAACACTGGGCTGGAAGAAGCACAAGCTGGAATCAATATTGCCAGGAGAAATATCAATAACCTCAGATATGCAGATGACACCACTCTTATGGCAGAAAGTGAAGAGGAACTAAAAAGCCTCTTGATGAAAGTGAAAGAGGAGAGTGAAAAAGTTGGCTTAAAGCTCAACATTCAGAAAACAAAGATCATGTCATCCGGTCCCATCACTTCATGGGAAATAGATGGGGAAACAGTGGAAACAGTGGCTGACTTTATTTTTGGGGGCTCCCAAATCACTGCAGATGGTGATTGCAGCCATGAAATTAAAAGACACTTACTCCTTGGAAGGAAAGTTATGACCAATCTAGATAACATATTCAAAAGCAGAAACATTACTTTGCCAATAAAGGTCCATCTAGTCAAGGCTATGGTTTTTCCAGTGGTCATGTATGGATGTGAGAGTTGGACTGTGAAGAAAGCAGAGCGCCGAAGAATCGATGCTTTTGAACTGTGATGTTGAAGAAGACTCTTGAGAGTTCCTTGGACTGCAAGGAGATCTAACCAGTCCATCCTAAAGGAGATCAGCCCTGGGTGTTCATTGAAAGGACTGATGCTAAAGCTGAAACTCCAATACTTTGGCCACCTCATGCGAAGAGTTGACTCATTGGAAAAGACCCTGATGCTGGGAGGGATTAGGGGCAGGAGGTGAAGGGGATGACAGAGGATGAGATGGCTGGATGGCATCACCGACTTGATGGACATGAGTTTGGGTAAACTCCCGGAGTTGGTGATGGACAGGGAGGCCTGGCGTGGTGTGATTCATGGGATTGCAGAGTTGGACACAACTGAGCGACTGAACTGAACTGATGCACAAAATAAAGGCAAATCTAGAGAAGAAGGTGAAGACACTTAAATATTCTCTGTTTTTTTTCAGGATTTTATGCATTCACTTATTTCCTTTGGGATAGTCTTTTGTGGATAACCCTTGGGTCCTTTTTCTATCCAGACTTGGCCTAAATCCTTTTCAAAAATGTTTAAAGCAACCGAAAAAAGAGCAATTCATTTTCAATTTATAGGCTGGGCTCATCTTTGTTTGCAGAGCACAGGTTGATGGGCCCCTGATGTTGAGTGTGTTGTTCATTTATGTCTGACAGCTTTCAAGAAGGATGCCTGAGGGCTGCCTGTTTCTGGAGGGATCACAGGCTGCTCTGTGAGATGTATGTGTGCAGAAGTGCCTCTCTGCTTGGCTGGGGAGGATCTGTTTGTAGGCAGAGTGTTGATCATTCTCCTTTCTGGAAAGTCAACCTTGGGGAAGGAGGTGCTAGTACATGATGTGCTTTGATTGGTACACGTGTAAGTTCTTTATCAGTTTGTGCTTGGTGTACCTAAACCATGATGTTCTTTCTTATGGGAAAGTATGCACAACATTTGCTCTCATATCAATTCTAGAATAAAGGGTCTGCTTTGTTGAAACATGCCTAGTTCAAAGCAACCCTCCAAATCTTGACTTTTATAGTTAAAACTGCTTGAGTGGGAAGGTGCTTTTGTGCTCATTCCCTCTTCTTCCATTTTGCTGTGGACTTGCTGTCAATTGCTATGATTCTAGACTTGCTGTGTAGGAGTTCCTCTGATGAGGCCTTATTTAGTAAGATGCATGCACCTTTCTCCCTTAAGTTACTGAATTTGTGTGCAGGTTGACCTTGAGGCCTGGCTCTGACTTTTGCCATCTGTGGGTTTGACAGAGTGTCATGGCTCAAACTAGGTGAGGGGGAAGGCTTTCCATGCACAGCTACAGGGTAGGGTGGTGGTTGCATAACTAAAGTGTCAGGAGCTTCTTGCTGCCTTTGGACCTGCATCTGCTTAACATGCTATATTTAGGTTACATGCTGGGAGTTTTGTTTTATGTTTTAAATGCCTTGTTCATCTGAGGTTCTCTGTTCGGTGATCAGGGCATGAAATACCTTTATATCTTGTGAGATAGCATGTGTGCCAGGGACCACAGTGCTTGTGTTGCAATGACTCTTCTGAAAAAAATGATCTTTGAGCTATCCTCTCCACTCCCCATCACCCACAGTGATCACTCTTAAAAGGGATGGAGAGAAGTATTCTTGCATCTGTGGTAGCCTAAGAGTGAAAACCCTAAGATACCTCAACTTTTCTTAAATTAATGTAGAGCCTGGAGGTTAGGAAGAAAGATAGGAGTTTTTGTAGAAGTGAAGGGACCCAGGACTTCCTCCGTAGAGGAGGAAGACTCTCTTTGGAGAGATTTTTATTTATGCTTAATTAAGAGAGAAGCTAGGACTGGAAAACAGGGAGAGGAGTTTGAAGACTCTATTTTGAGAATTTAGGGGCCAGGAAGTGTGCTTTCGTTCTGGAATAAATTCTCTTGTGAGTAGTTGCCGAGAGGACCCACAAACTTTTTCATTGGATGGTTATTTCTTTTTTTTAAATCGCCAAGTGTGTGGTCAAGTTATTTAAATGCATGATTTCACTGGTGGAGTAGCCTTACCTCTGAACAGGAGGAGGCAGAAGTGAGCTCTCAGGCTATTTAAGGTAATATCTGAGCAGTTGTGTTCATTGTTGAAGTCACTCAGCTGTCTATAATGGGAGTCCTACAAGGACAGCCAGGAATTCTGTGCCAGATAAGGTGCAGGGTTAGCTCAAAGCATGGGTCAGTAAACTTTGAGAAGTAGCAAGTACAGTTTTTGTTTTGCTGGAAATAAGTACATTTTATTTTGTAGCGAGTTTGTCTGTCGGTTCTAGGCAGAAGATTCCCCACACCATAGCTTTAGCTCTGAAGGCTCATATGAGTTTGAGACTCACCTATCTGTTTGCAGTTTTCTCTCTGTTAGGTGTTCTGTCCAGATCTTAAATATCTTTGGTTCCAAATGAGCTCCTCTTCTTCCTTAAACTTGCTACACTTCCTGATTCTTAATGTTGTAATGCTGGGGAAAGTCCCCAGTTACCCAGGCTAAAGCCCCTTTCGCTATTCAGTCTCTTCCTATTTCCTTCCACAATCCCTTGTCAGATTTCTGCAAAGCATCTTTGTCTACATTTGTATTTTTTGATGTTGTCAGATTTGTGCAGAGCATTGTCTGCATTTGTACTTTTCGATGTTGTCCTAAACCAGACTTTCATCTTCTCATGTGGGAACTATTACTGCCTTCCACTTGATTCCTCAGTCTTCATCATATGCTTCAACACAACAGTCTACTTGAACATTCTTCATGTCATGAGATGCAGCAGCTTGCTTCGCTCATCTGCAATCTCAGCTCATGATCAACAGAATATCATAGAAAAATACCTTATTTACATGTACAGAGTCTTATCTCTTGCTGTGAGCTTTTTTTGGAAACCTCACTTCCAAATGAACATCATCTCCAGGCAAACCAGATAACATCTTGCATGCCTCCTGAATATTACCGCGAGGTTCCTCTTTCTCCTCCAGATCTTTCTCAGTCCAGACCTGCCAATACTCACTCCCCTCCACATCCTTTTTTCTTAAAGAGCCTGTTCAAGTATCTTCTCTTCTGAATTAATTGACCATGTATGCATGGGTTTATTTCTGGGCTCTGTATTCTGTTCTATTTACCAATGTATTTCTTTTTATGCCAGTACCATATTGTTTTAATTATAATAGATTTGTAATATAGCTTGAAATCAGAAACTGGGATGCCTTCAGCTTTGTTCTTGCTTTGGCTATTCAGAGTCTTTTGTCTATCAGAGTATGAATAACATTCAGTGTAACACAACTAGTTATAAGACAGCAATAAGACAAATTTTGTTATTTAAGCTTTCGAATTCATTATAAGTTCATTGAGGGCAGTTGATAACCTCACAGATATATTTAGTTGAGTAACTTTAGTTAGGGTTTTTTTAAGTTGGCCTAGTGTTCTCCTTGCAAGAATTAGAGGGCTGGCATTGATCTGTGCAAATACAGAAGCCAGTCCTAAGTCAACATACATATGATTTATTCATAGGCTTTTAAACCTGGACATCATGCTCTGATAACTAAGCTAATTCTATTTTTGGATGATTTTTCTACGTCTGGTTTCCTCACACTTAGTTGCAGTAGGTGATTTATTGGCATTT
The DNA here is from genome assembly GCA_006410675.1 of Oreotragus oreotragus. Lineage (NCBI taxonomy): Eukaryota > Metazoa > Chordata > Mammalia > Artiodactyla > Bovidae > Oreotragus > Oreotragus oreotragus. Next base: position 481,193 of record SJYX01022527.1, on the reverse strand, counting down.
TTGTTTTCAGTCTTTGCTATCTTCCTGGTTGCAACTTTTATGTAAAAGAAAGTAATCTTTTCCTCTTTGTAAGCATTGTGAAAACTTTTTTTTATAATGGAATGTAAATGGGTACAAGTAGTTCACAGCTTATGGTTTTTAATCTGGTGTTGCATTGCTTTCTTTCAACATTAAAACAGTTTTACCTTATCTGGCAGGTTACTAGTAGTACTTATACTAATGGTATTTTGTCAGAGTCTTTTTCATTGCCTTAGAGAAACCCTAATGTTGAGGCTCTGTACACTTTGGGTGAATGCTTGAGAATAGGGTTTTCTTGGAGGAATAATAGCAAAATATGGTGTGAGTCTTGGGGAGCAGTTACCTTTTCAGAGCAAAGGCAGGGCAGAACCACCTCGTGATTAAGGGCAAAAATTAAGTTGTGGTTTTGTCACTTACTGTGAGTAGCCTAGTACAAATCTATTCCCTTTGAACTGCAAGTGCCTCTTCATTAAAGCAGGATGTTGTGAGAGTGATATGAGCTGATCTATGAAAAGAATGAAAATCATGGTACCTATTACCTAGCAAACAAGTCAGTGAATGAGAGCTATTGTCATTATAACATAAATAATGATGATAATGACAGTGACGATTATCATCATCTTAGGAGAGCCAGGTAAAATCAATTGCTTCTATGTTTTTATTTTTGAATTATCTCTAAGAGTGACTTAATTTGTTACAAATTAAATCTACTACTTAGATTATCTTATGGATACATTTGATCACAATAGAAATAATATTACTTCAGCATAGTTCTTTTATGAAAATACTAAAAAAAGAAACTTTTTATTATAGCCAATTATCACTAATTCTGCAAAACAATATGTCAAAGCAGTTTTCCTGTAGTATTTGTGGCTCACTGAGAAAATCCATGAAGATAATCCTCCTTAGCAAGTTTTGGTTTCAGGAAAATCAAACTGAAGCAATATAATAAGGTGAGCAGGGAATGTGAGGATCTACACAATTGGAAAAGCTAACCCCAGACTTAACTGGCTGAATGACCACTTCTGCTGAGACCCTTGATGACTGTGTTGTATAACGTCTCTTAGTTGGCAGTTTTGATGTGTGGTGTCCTTTGTGAGGTCATCAATGACATTATCAAGAAGACAGAAGCAGTACTGAGCTAAAGTCAACCACCTGTCAAACCCAAGAGACTGCCAGGCTGCTATCTGTATGGGATGGCCACTGGCATTTTTCAGGTAAATAGAACTATCTCTCTATTCTGTGCCTCTGATTGTTCAGTTCAGTTCAGTTGCTAAGTCATGTCTAACTCTTTGTGACCCCATGAACCGCAGCATGCCAGGCCTCCCTGTCTACCACCAACTTCTGAAGTCCACCCAAACTATAGGGTGACTGCATGGGGACCTGGCCTGAAGTGAAGCTGACGAGCTCTTGTTACTGGAATGAAGTCATTTCTTTAAGCCAGTTTGAGTTGGGGACTTTTGTAACTTTCAGTCAAAGGCATCCTAATAAAATATCCTATTGTACTAACCTTTATGAATACTTATAAAACCATATTGACATTCAGGATTCAAGTTCCAAAACACTATCATTATGCTTATTTCCCCCCTAAAACTTCTTTCCGCTGCTTGCAGCATTCCTGTCATCATCCTCTAAATCACAAACGATTGTCTAAGTACCATTAGGAAGTAACCGAATGGCTATAACTCCAGTCTTCTAGACAATATTTAAAAATATGTTTGTTGTTGTTCACTCTCCCTGTCATGTCCAACTCTTTGCGACTCCATGGACTGCAGCACAACAGGTGTCCCTGTCCCTCACCATCTCCCAAAATTTGCCCAAGTTCGTGTGCATTGCATTGGTGATGCCATCCAGCCATCTCATCCTCTGATGCCCTCTTCTCCTACTGCCCTCAATCTTTCCCAGCATCAGGGACTTTTTCAATGAGTCGTCTGTTCATATCAGATGACCAAAATACTGGAGCTTCAGCACCAGTCCTTCCAATGAGTATTCAGGGTTGATTTCCCTTAAGATTGACTGGTCTGATCTCCTTGCTGTCCAAGGGACTTTAGGAGCCTTCTCCAGAAAAATAATAATAACAAGAGGTTAGGCTAAATGAGAACTTAATGAATTATTTTCTTTCTTTTTTCAAGGTTAACAAATACAAGAAGAAAAAGTAGGTGTGGTAATAATTTTTAAAAAGAGAGAACGCTTCACCAACTTTATAACTTCAGTTTTCAGATTGAAAAGCTTTATTAAGTTGAAGACAGATTTGCATTTTGAGAATAAAAGGGCTCATGTCGTGGACATTAGGTTTTGCTTAGGATTGATTGAATGTTGAATGGAAGCCTCAGCCAGTATACAGCAACTCTTTTGCATAACTTGGGAGAGAGGGGATAGTTGATACAGTGAAGGGGTGGAAAAGAAAAGACCTCCAGCTGCAGAGAACATACACATGTAAAATATTTTTCTGGATAGAATCTTTTTTTTTTCTAGTGAGAATCTTAAAAATTGACATATTGAGTGCAGCACTTTCACAGCATCATCTTTTAGGTTTTGAAATAGCTCAACTGGGATTCCATGACCTCCGCTAACTTTATTCGTAGTGATAGGGGAAGTCCAATTAGTCCATTTACTAGATAGCATGCTGTCTCTGGGCTGCTAGGATTTCACTGTGCAATCGATTGGCCCCATTTGAACGTTTACAGCCATACTAGGAGTCGTGACGCTGAGCTGTGACAAACGAATGCCTTCCAAATTGGTCAGGTTGTGGTTTTCACTGTCAGAAAGTCGTGGACATTAGGTTTTGCTTAGGATTGATTGAATGTTGAATGGAAGCCTCAACCAGTATACAGCAACTCTTTTGCATAACTTGGGAGAGGGGATAGTTGACACAGTGAAGGGGTGGAAAAGAAAAGACCTCCAGCTGCTGAGAACATACACATGTAAAATATTTTTCTGGATNGATTGAATGTTGAATGGAAGCCTCAGCCAGTATACAGCAACTCTTTTGCATAACTTGGGAGAGAGGGGATAGTTGATACAGTGAAGGGGTGGAAAAGAAAAGACCTCCAGCTGCAGAGAACATACACATGTAAAATATTTTTCTGGATAGAATCTTTTTTTTTTCTAGTGAGAATCTTAAAAATAAAGATGAGTCTTAGAATTTAGGAGTTTGTTAGGAAAAAAAATGAAGATTAGAGAAACAATAATACTTTAAGAAATTCCATTTTCCCCATATATATAGTATTCCAAAATGGATTTTACTGTAGAGTCATTGTTACCAACTGTACTGAAATTCTTTGATTTAAGATAGTTATGCTAATTTTCTATTCATTCAACATGAACTCAAAACATTTTAATTGTGTCTTAATTTACATTGAGACAGTGTGTGTTTTTTACTATCCTAGGTTAAAACTGGCCTCACATTAAATACTTTGAGTCATGAGATCTGTAGAGTAGCAGGTATGAGTCTAGATAGGTCAGAATTTCACGCGTCTGGCAGTAGGGTGGTGGCCCACTGTAAGATTTGGATGTGCCAGGCGGGTCAAATTGCTCAATATTAACTCTCAGTTAGAATTGTTTTTAAGTGATCACACAGTGTTATCTTTTTTGTTTGTTTAGCACAATAAAAGGGAATAGGTTTTTCAATGGAATTTTCTTTCTTTTTTTTTTTTTTGTTTCTGGAAAATGTTACTGTATAAGGCCTGAAACAAACAAACAAACAAAAAAATCAAGAAATTCTATCAATCCAAATGAGCAGACAGAAAGTCGATAACTAACACAGTGCAAGACTTCATTTAGAAATACACAGTGAGCAGGAAGGAGTGCTGGATCTAGAGGGTTTCCCCTTGAAATTGTGGTGCCATGCAAACTCTGACTAGAAGAAACCTTCTTTTTCATTCTTTTAAAAGTTCCCTTAATGAAAGAAATCATAGCATTGTTGGACCTTTCATTTTGTAGAAGGGTCAAAGCATGGTTTTCCTTTACTTTTTAATCTGTAAAGTGTAGACTCTTCCAGGGCTAGAAATGTAAGTGTGTTGGCTTTCAGTTTTAGTGAGAAGTTTATTGGGAAGGGGAAAACTCAGGAAGAGAGTTGTACCAGGGTGGAATTAAACACTTGCCAAAGAATGCGGAGCAGGCATGAGATTCATTGTGATATTGAATGGCAGAAGACTTCGACTAGTTCTTTTCTGTGGAGGGGATTAGTGATTGAACAAATTTGCAAGTACAGCTTGCAGTTTTGTCAGACACACAATGACATTTCTTTTCACAGCTCTCTTGACTTTATACTATTTAAATACCCTCAGTTGTCTCTGAGTTTTCCTTTTTGTAATTCCTATTGGACGGTAACCTTTATGTTGTCGGTTTCCTAGGGGTTTTGTGTGCTGTTTTTGAATTGTGGTATACAAATCGGCATGTTAATAAATTCCTTATGATTTGTATTTCTTTTTGGTTTAACATAATTTCATAATCTGTACAGTTTCTTTTTATTATTGGATTATTATGTGATAAAAATCGCAACTTTTTTGTTTCCTTTTTTTTTTTTTTTTTGCCTTTTAGGCTAAGAAATGGCATTTCAAAAGGCAATGAAAGGGACTATTCTTGTTGGAGGAGGTGCTCTTGCCACTGTTCTAGGCCTCTCTCATTTTGCTCATTACAAAAGGAAGCAAGTAAGTAATTATCCATGTATTGATTATATTATGAAACAAGTCTGTTAAAAGTACTGTATATGAAACGAGTGTAATGGTATTATTTAGAAATTACTATCTCAGCTTGATCTGAAAGACACTAATTTAGAATATTGCCTTAATGATCATTGAGAACTCATGTGTATCTCATTTTTTTAAAAAGTAAATTTCTTTATCAGAAAGCATTATATTACTTAGCCTCTGCTTTGGCTCTTTGCTTTTAAAAGACTGCTTCATTTCCGAGTGCCATGGTTTATTCACTTAGACTTTCTTTGTCTAATTCATCCAAATGTCTGGATACCTTCTATGTTCCTGCCAAGAGTTTGTCTTATTAGCAGGCAGACAGCTGAGAAAGGAAATGGGAAAAGAAAGAGCCTACACAAAAGACCCAACTCAAAATTTTGGGTTTATTTCTGAAAGGTTTAGTTACTTATGTAGCATTATTACTTATACTGGGTAAAATTTTTAGTGGGAGAAAGCTATGAAATGGAATTGGCATGAAGTTTCCAAATAATTCAGAGTGTTGGCTTCTTTTCTTCTTTTTCCTCTTTGCACTACAACTATGCCTTCCCATAGTTCAAGGTGATGCCAGGAAATAACTTTTGGTTTTGTTCTTTTCAGGACTGAAATACTAACTCAGTAATTAGTGTTAACCTCCTGTCTCCTCTTCCCAGCGTCATTAGGACGTTTTGTGATACCAGCTGGTTGGTTCATTCCAGATTCAAAGACAAAGGTGAAGCAATTTGGGAAACTGTTTGCAGTTGGGCTGTGAACTACTCATATCCTACATTTTTGTGAGAACCTTTCAGTCCTGCCTGGGTTGTCTTGTTCTTATTTCTGTTCCTTTGTGCTCCAGGGTAGTAGCGCCAGCCACACTGCTTGGAGTCTCATGTCCTGAATGGGAACTGCCATGTAAAAAACACATATTAGGAAGAATCAACTTGTTGGCTTGTATATTAAAAAAAAAAAGAAGCTGATTTTTAGTGCTGCCTCTAAAAGATGGACAGTATTGGATATAGGTTGTGCTGTTTATTTCCATTCTAACTGTGAGCACATTACTCTTTTTTTCCTCCTTTGAACTTTTTATTAGCTGATTAACAATGTTGTGATAGTTTCAGGTGAACATGGAAGGGACTCAGCCATATATATATACGTGTGTCCATTCTCCCCTGAGCCCTGCTCCCCTCCAGGCTGGCACATAACACTGCACAGAGTTCCCTGTGAGCGCATTGCTCTTAAGGTTTCCCTAAATATACATGTCGCAGGTATTACTGGCTTTCTATTGAAGCTCATTCTCACTCCTGAACACACTTGATGTACTATTTCTTTTAAAATGTTTCCTTGGTTCCTTAAAATAAGTGTGAAAAGATGATGTTGTTTCTACTGAGGCTATTTTAGAAGTGCAGTTCTGTTTGGGACATGGACTTTAACAGATTAGATTTCGTCTGCCATCTTTACCAGTACACTCTGAAACGATACAGGAAAATGCCAGTGCCAAAGGTCCCGATATCTAATATGATGAGTTGTTGCTAAATTTGTACATGGTTCATGTTTGTTAACCATAGTAAGCATGTTCTGTTTCAGAATTTATAACTTAACTTTGTGCCCGGGGAATACTGTTTCAGAAATATGTTTTGTTGTTGTTTGAGTTCTCTTTTATTTCTCAATAGAATAAGCAGTCGATGCTGCCTCCAGTCCATCAAGTTAGGAGTTAATTTTAGTCAGGAAAATCAAGTCAAGCAAGGGTCTGTTGATTCCTGGACATTTTGTCATTTTCTCCTTCCTAAGTTAGACATCCTGACCACCCTAATAGCCAGTTGAAACAGATAGCAGCAGTTTTGAGTCATTTATAATTTTAATCTGACAAGTTCTTCTGAGAAAAATCACCATAGGCATATTCTGTCAACGAGTCGCAGGAGACACCCGCCCAAGGGCCTGTGTCCTTTTGTGGTGATTCCTGTCCCTTAAAGCCGCTGCCATGGGCATGTTTTGGGGGGCAGGTTTGGATCCAGCCATAGGGATTGGCAGAAAAAGAGAAAGGGGTATGTGTGGAGGGAAGGCCAGCTCAGTTGACCATTGACATAAAATGACCACAGGCCTTAGCTGTCCTCTTTCAGAGAGTATCTGCCAATCAGACCCATTCTAGGGGAGGAAATTTTCCTGACTTCAATAGTCAAGAAAAAGCTGTCCCTTGATGCCCTTTATTTGGCTACATTTTACAGAACCTGTGGCCTTAAATGTGACTAGGTGTGCTTTTATTCTTCTAGAGAGCAGTGCTTAAAAGTATTGGCTTGTGTTTTTTGCGTTTTTTTTTTCCCCCAGTTTTTATGAGATGATGCCAACCAATAAACCGTCCTCCTTTAATAAGTTAGTGTGGAAAGCCCAAGGTACTGACGACTGAGAAAGCAGTCGGTTGACTTTTAAGTTCAGGCACATTTTGCTGGCAATCCTGCACTTGAAGCACTGGCCCCAAGGTGGTCCTTATTTGATATTCCTGGTACAAAACTTCCTTCCTAAAATACAGACAGAGGTCGTATTCTAAATACAAGTGGGCTGATTCAGCACCTTTGGTGGTGGATACTTTTGTAAGTGTTTGGTGCTGAGTCCGCTCACAAAACTCTTTGAAATTAGCTTCTATTTGCAAGGAAAGGAATAGAAGGAGAACTATTACATATACCGTTTTTTGATTAATTAAATGGAAAACAGTAAAATTCACTAAAATGTGATTCACTTCCCTTTTACTCAGTTGCTTGAATAAAAGCTGCTGTAGGTGAGGAAATAGAGATATTTGTGAAGACTGGCATTTTAGGGGGCAGGTTGGAGGTTATAGGTGATAGTAAGGATTTTTTTGTTCCACCCTACTTTGTGGTGTGACTTTTCTTCATGCAAGCATATTATTAACACTTGTGTTTTTCAGTAGTGAATAGTCTCCACAGTTGACTCAAGTCAAGAGAATTTTTTTCTTCTTTTGAGATAAATAAGGTCACATTTGGAAAAGGTGGAGATCATGGCCTAGGGAGAGAGCTGTGGTTGTTGTTATTATATTTTGGAGCTGGCAAACTAAATCTTCCATGCCAGTGAGAAAGCTGATGGGGGAAGAGATGAATGGGAAGCTGGCCTCTTTTGACTGTGTCCACCTGCAGGGAAGGAGGCTTGTGGCCACAGATGGCGTCTGTACTCCGGGCTGCTTCCAGGGGTGCATGCAGGATTTCCTTCTTTTTGTTCAAATATTGGCTGTTAGAGCAGTGACTTATTTGTTTTTTGTTTGCACTGGGTAACCGCTGCTGCACGGTAGCCTTTCTCTTGTTGCCGTGAGCAGCAGCTTCTTTTGTTTCAGAGCCTGGGCTCTAGGGTGCACGGGCTTCAGAGGCTGTGGCACGTCGGCTCAGTTGCTCCTTGGCAGTTGGCATCTTCCCGGACCAGAGATTGAACCCATGTCCTCTGCACTGGCAGGCAAATTCCTGTCCACTGTACCACCAGGGAAGTCTGTAGGATTTTTTGGAGTGGTCTTAGAAAGGCTTAGTCATTCCATTTCTCCTCTCATTTCCTCACCCACCTAGGTTACCAAGTTTCCACAAACCTTCTTGATGTGTCTCTCTCCCCAGACTATCCATATACCAAGGAACAGGAGGCTGAGTATTGGGATATAAACATCCCAGCACTGTCTTAAATCCCACTAGTATGTAGTAAGCAAACACCCCTGCACTGGTGTGCAGATTTTCCAGAGCAAGGTATTTATCATTCGTTGTTTAATATAGGGGGCTTCCCTGGTGGCTCAGAGGTAAAGAATCTGCCTGCAATCCAGGAGACCTAGATTCAGTCCCTGGGGGGAAGGTCCCCTGGCGAAGGGAATGGCTACCCACTCCAGTATTCTCACCTGGAGAATTCCATGGACAGAGGAGCCTGGTGGGCTTCAGTTCGTGGTGTTGCAAAGAGTTGGACATGACTGAGGGAGTTTGGTATAGGTGTGTTTAATAATAAACTTTAATTGGAAGGGACCTGGAAGACTTCCAGTCTTCTTCTCAGGACAGTTTGCTCTTCTAGGGTTTCCTTGCTGTCTAGTGAAAGGTAAGTGTCACTTCATGGGACAGCTTCCTTTTCTAATTCCAAGCTGGAGGGAGAATGGAGTTTAAGTTATGAGCTTAAGAGGTGGTAACTAAGAGGTAGCTTAAGGAGCAGCATGGGGAGCATTATAGTCAGGGCTGCAAGAGGGTCCTCAGGGCAATGGGGAGAATGGGGCCAAAACTAGGGTAGGAATGCAGAGTTTTCACAGAGGGCTGCCTCAGGCTTTTGTCTTTGCAGTAGAGAGTGAGGGTATTTTTCTGGAAACTTAAAACAAATTTAAACTCCACATTTCTTTTATACCTTCTAGGGCCTGGCTGGAAACTGGTGTGACAGTGTGGGCTTCTTTTTAACCCCAGCAATGTGGCTGATGTAACAAAGATCTATTTAGGTCTGAGGGTGGCCCTCTCACGTACGCCACGCTTGGGTGTTCCTTCCATTACCCATTCTGGAGGTGTGTGGGCTTCATGAGCCAGCTCTGAGGTGAAGCCTGAGAACCACAAACAGCTTTCTCAAAGCCCGGATGTGAACTCTTTTTATGCACCACACATAGGCAGGGAGTCTCTTTTTAGTGTGAGGAGTGATATTATTAGAATCTAGGAAATGAGAGATTCTCATTGATGTTCTGTTCATCAGCAACAGAAAGGACAGGAACACAATCTTGGGAATGTCTTTGCAGGCTGTCTGAGTCTGACTGCCAGCTCTGCTCCTGAAGAACTGAGTGACGATGGGCAATTTTCTTAAATTCTCTGGGCCAACCACCATCCCCCCACCCCCACCATCTACAAGATGGGGGAAAACAGTGGTTCTTTCCTGATAGAACTGTTGAAGACCATTAAATCATGAGAGAGTTCCTGGAATATAGTAAACTTGTCAAAAGTTTTAGCTGTTCCCAGGTGATTTGATTATGAAGTGTGGTTGTAGTTAGCAGAAAAGTTGCTCTCATCACTGGAGACCCTTGGGTTCAGGGACACCGTGTTAAGACTTTGAGGTTTAGTAGCAAGTGGCATGACCTTCACCTGAGCTTGTAGAATGGGTGAAAACAGTCACATAAACACCCTTCTGTTTTCTCTCTTCCTTGATTTCTGATCTGAATATGAGCCAATATCAAAGTAGACAACCCCAATTATTGGCTTAAACTCTCTTCCTGTTATAAGTAATAAATTCTGTGACGTTCCCATCATTTGTTGTTGGTTTTTTTTTTTTTTTTGTATGTAAGCTTATGTCAGTTATGGCAGACTTGATTTATAGGTGATATGTTCCTAAAAAGTTACACAAATATAATATTTTTGATAAATTGATAAATATAAAATACAATGCTATTTGTTATTCTATAGTGAAAAATTTTTAAAGCTCTGTTTTTTTTGGTAGGGGGAGAATCAGATTTTTGGGGATAAATCAGAATTTAGCTAGAAGGGAATGCAATTGGACTTATATTTTCCCAAAGCTAGTGATGTAGTGTGTGCATGTATGCTAAGTCACTTCAGTTGTGTCTGACTCTTTGTGACCCCATGTACTATAGCATACCAGGCTTCTCTGTCCATAGGATTCTCCAGGCAAGAATACCGGAGTGGGATGTCATGCCCTCCTCCAGGGGATCTTCCCGACCCAGGGATGGAACCTGAATCTCTTGTCTCATGCATTGGCAGGTGGATTCTTTACTGCTAGCACCACCTGGGAAGCCCAATGATGTAGTAGTATTGGTTAATGACAGGATCTTCATGCTTTGCAAAATAACCTCTCACTTTGTAAGAAATAGCAATTCATTATACTTTAAATGAATTGCTAAAAGCTATAGTTTACTTTGTTATGTGGGGTTAACTGAGGGAATAAGATAAAAATGATAGTGGTGATGTTGGTGAGCTGATAGTGTTAGGTGAGTTGAATTAGAGGTAAACCTGTACTACCTTTGTAAGTAAAAATACTTATGCTAATGATAGGCAAAGCAATGTATCAATAGTTAAAATCCGTAGGAATTTTGAGAACACTTTTAATCTCAGTCTCTCCCTCTCAATACATTACTTATAAGAGATTCTATAGACCAATCTTTTGACTTTTAGTACCAATGATTCAGAATTCAAAAGATAATATTGGGGCAACAGCAGAAAATTGAAAGATTATATCCAGTTGAAGTAAGATCTACTTTGGGTTTTATCTTAATAGATTCCCCAAATGAAAATATATTTAATTCCCTGAATGTGTCTTTATACAAGTATGGTTGGGTTTTGATGAGCGTGTTAGTATGCACAGGTTATGAAAGTTTCCAAAACTCTAGTTTCTTTATAAGATAAGGATAATGTCTCTTTACTCCCATGCCAAGCACTAACCAACTCAAAAATATACAAACCAGTCTTCACAGGACCTAACATGTTAGTAGGTCTTTAGGGTTCATTGTACTTCTTTCTTTTCTCCCATATACGATATAAAAGTTTTGAAATATACAGACCTAGCTTTGTTACGAATAATAAGAAAGATACAACACCAGGTTTCTTTAAATAGCTGAATTTTTGATTGGCATAATGCTGCTTATATTCACTGCTGACCAGAGAAACTGGTAGAGGTTAGAGAAAGTTGAAGTTAAGATGAATATCAGTCAAGAAGAAATCAAAATTATAAGCATAGTCAAAATCATGAGCACACCAAATACTAATAAGGATGTGGAGCAAAAAGAATCTCATTTATTGTTAGTGGGAATGCAAAATGACACAGCCACTTTGTAACACCACAGTTGGGTGATTTCTTACAAAAGTAAACATATTCTCACCATATGATCCAGCAGTCACACTCATGATTCATATTTACGTAAAGAAGCTGAACACTTATGTCCACAGAAAAACCTGTGCACAGATTCTTAATTGCCAAAACTTAGACACAGTTAAAATGGCCAACAGTAGGTGAATGAATAAATGAACTGTGGCCCATCCAGACAGTGAAACATTATTCAGCACTAAAAAAGAAATGAGCTATCAAGCCATGAAGAGACATGGAGGGACCTTAATGCATATTACTCAATGAAAGAAGCCAGTCTGAAAGGGCTGCATACTGTATGACTCCCAACTATATGACATTCTAGAAAAGGGGAAACTGTGGAGATAGTAAAAAGATCAGTGGTTGCCATGGACGTGTGCAGGGAGGTGAGTAGGCTGATCACAGAGGATTTTTAGAACAATGACGGATACATGTCATAATATATTATCCAAAACCATAGAATGTTTAACTCCAAGAGTGAACCCTTAAGTAAACTGTTAACTTTGGGTGATTATGCTGTATCAGTGCAGGTTTATTTTTGGTAAAAATTGTGCCACTCCGGGGATTGATGTTGATCATGGGGGAGGCTCTGTCTATGTGAGGGCAGGAGGTATGTAGGAAATCTCTGGAATGTCCCCTCAATTTTTCTATAAAACTAAAAGTACTCTAATTTTTAAAAATTATGCTTAAAATCACAAGCATACCATCTAAGACATGATGTCAATTGAGAAAATGTCAGTTGCAAAGATTCTACTTAAGTGTCACTTTTCAGTAGTATCTTTGGTTGAATATAACTACTTTTTGCATGTGCTAAATATCATTAAGAATTTAACCTCAGTTGTAAACATACTTCTGTCTCCTAAGCTAAAGAGTATGTGGATTTGAAATCAGTCGAAATCTTACCTGAGCACTGATACAGCTGCAATTATCACATGATTCATTGGCTTTGTGCTTACCAGAGGCAATTCTGGCTACCAGACTTGTTTGTTCTGAGTAAACAGTCCTCCATCTCCAGAGGCATTCTTTATAGGTTCATGAACAGCCTTTCTTTTTTTAAAAAATCTTACAGAGTGCTGTAACAGCAACTGTCCTTAAACAGTCTTAATTTTTGATTTTAAAGTTTAGGTGGGAACTGTAGTGTTGGATGGGCTTCCCAGGTGGTGCAGTGGTAAAGAATCCACCTGCTAATGCAGGAGACACAAGGGACGCAAGTTCGATCCCTGGGGTCAGGAAGATCCCCTGGAGTAGGAAATGGCAGTTGGCTCCATTCTCTATGAACAGAGAAGGTAGTGTTTGACACCATATGAAGACAGTATATTTAAGAGAAGAAAGGGCTAGTGGTTGAATAATAGGCTTCAAGGTTCATCTACCTGCTTAGAGAGCCATCAGCATCAGCATTATGGCAACCATGAAAGTAGAAATCTCTCAGCACCTTGGTTTGCTGGTGGGTTTGCCGGTGGGTTTGCTGGTGGCTTCCCTGGTGGCTCAGACGGTGAAGAGTCTGCCTGCAATGTGGGGGACCTGGGTTCAATCCCTGGGTTGGGAAGATCTGGAGAAGTAAAAGGCAACCCACTCCAGTATTCTTGCCTGGAGAGTTCCATGGACAGAGGAGCCTGGCGGGCTGCAGTCCATGGGGTTGCAAAGAATTGGACACGAGTGAAGGACTAACTTTCACTTTCACTTTTCATGGTTTGCTGGGGCTTTCATTTGATTATCTATCCTTTTAGAGATTTATCTCTGTACACACAATGGACATGAGTTTGAGCAAACTCCAGGAGATGGTGAAGTACAGGGAAGCCTGGCATGCTGCAGTGCATGGGGTCACAAAGAATTAGACACAACTAAACAACAGTGACATCTCTATGGGTTATTTTTCTATAAGTGGTGGGTCCTAAGCCAAAGCCTTTGACTGTGTGGATCACAATAAACTGTGGAAAATTCTGAAAGAGATGGGAATACCAGACCACCTGGCCTGCCTCTTGAGAAACCTATATGCAAGTCAGAAAGCAACAGTTAGAACTGGACATGGAACAACAGACTGGTTCCAAATAGAAAAAGGAGTATGTCAAGGCTATATATTGTCACCCTGCTTATTTAACTTCTATGCAGAGTACATCATGAGAAACGCTGGGCTGGAAGAAGCACAAGCTGGAATCAAGATTGCCGGGAGAAATATCAATAACCTCAGATATGCAGATGATACCACCCTTATGGCAGAAAGTAAAGAGGAACTTTTTAAAAAGCCTTTTGATGAAAGTGAAAAGAGGAGAGTGAAAAAGCTGGCTTAAAGCTCAACATTCAGAAAATGAAGATCATGGCATCTGGTCCCATCACTTCATGGGAAATAGATGGGGAAACAGTGGAAACAGTGTCAGAATTTATTTTGAGGGGCTCCAAAACCACTGCATATGGTGATTGCAGCCATGAAATTAAAAGACACTTACTCCTTGGAAGGAAAGTTATGACCAACCTAGATAGCATATTCAAAAGCAGAGGCATTACTTTACCAACAAAGGTCTGTCTAGTCAAGGCTGTGGTTTTTCCAGTGGTCATGTATGGATGTGAGAGTTAGACTGTGAAGAAAGCTGAGCGCCAAAGAATTGATGCTTTTGAACTGTGGTGTTGGAGAAGACTCTTGAGAGTCCCTTGGACTGCAAGGAGATCCAATCAGTCCATTCTAAAGATCAGTCCTGGGTGTTCATTGGAAGGACTGATGCTAAAGCTGAAACTCCAATACTTGGGCCATCTCATGTGAAGAGTTGACTCATTGGAGAAGACCCTGATGCTGGGAGGGATTGGGGGCAGGAGGAGAAGGGACAACAGAGCATGAGACGGCCGGGTGGCATCACCGACTCGATGCACATGAGTTTGGGTGAACTCCGGGAGTTGGTGATGGACAGGGAGGCCTGGTGTGCTGCAATTCATGGGGTCGCAAAGAGTCGGACACGACTGAGTGACTGAACTGAACCTGTCAGAAGATGATTCTGAACAGACAAAGTATGGGAATTGTAAATGCTGAGTTGCAGTGCTAAACGTGTCTCATATCTGTGTGTTAAGCTAACTGGTATATTAAGCATCTCCCAAAGCTCAGTGGCTTATCACAGTGAAAGTTTCTTTCTTGCTCACATTACACCTCAAAGTAGATAGGTGGGCAGTTGTTTCCTGCAGTTGTTTAGGGACCTGTATCCCTTTATTCTAGTGGTTTTGCCATGTTGTATAGCTTTTTGACTCACTAGATCATTTCTGGCCAACTGTAAGGAAGGTGGGATGTGTAGTCCAGTAGTTCTCAGGAAGAAGAGAAAAGTTTTTGTAAGAATCCAGTCATTAAATCGGAGAAGGCAATGGCACCCCACTCCAGTACTCTTGCCTGGAAACTCTCATGGACAGAGGAGCCTGGTAGGCTGCAGTCCATGGGGTCGCTAAGAGTCAGACACGACTGAGTGACGTCACTTTCACTTCTCACTTTCATGCATTGGAGGAGGAAATGGCAGCCCACTCCAGTGTTCTCGCCTGGAGAATCCCAGGGACGGGGGAGCCTGGTGGGCTACCGTCTATGGGGTCGCACAGAGTCGGACATGACTGAAGTGACTTAGCAGCAGCAGTAGCAGCCATTAAATCTGTGTCCTGACTTTAATTTCTAATCTAGTTTGACAAATGAGCTGTGTAGTTTTCTTTTTTCTTTTTCTTTTTGTGAGAGTTTTATGTCAAAGACTGTATCATCTGTTTTCTTCTCTTGTTTAGAATCCTGTACATATATTCCTGTATATAGATTCTTTTTCTCTTAAAAACACAACCAAATATGTTGGGACTGTGTCTGATATATCTAAAGTTTGATGAGGATTCTCAGTATACTATATTTTCCAGGAGGCCAGTTGAAACCATTCTTAACTCTATATGGTTAACCATTTCTCAGAGGCATGTTTCATTAAAGCACTGAAATTATGCAGACAGAGCTGGAAATGTTCTTTGAAGTGCATCCTATCACCTTCCTTTTAATTTTGGTTTTTATTTAACACTTAGCTCCCAAAGTGGGGCCATGGCGATATCTTTGAGTTATAACTCACATCAGGCCTCCAAGGAGCTAGTGATGCTATTTTATTGCTGGCATACAGAATCCGAGAGGCTAACTGCACCGTGGTGGGTCACACAGCGAGTCAGCGACTGAGCTATGATTAGCGTTGACAGCTGGTGAGCTTCTAGGCTGTTGCTCACTGAGCGACGTTGACATTCATTTTGATTTGACTTTGCATTTCACTTTCAACTATTTATCCATTTTAAGGCCTCTTTAAGAAACTTTTTAGGAATATTGTGGGACTGAGGAAACTTTCTGTAAATGCTTTGGGAAAAGTCCACTAGTTCCCCTCTTCCCATTTTCCAGCTTAACAGTTAGATTCTGTTAATGCTAGGTAAGCCTCCTTTTGGTGGAGTTTGCAAATTAAGAACATAGATGCTTTAAGATATTAGGCAGTGTTAGGCAAAATAATTTTACTTGCTTTATTACGAAATGTGTGATTTTTTTCAACAAAGGAGTTCTGAGATCCAATTATATGCTTGCAAGTATAAACTAGAAAAGTTATGAATATGTATATATCTGATGAAATAATTCACAGAGAAATGGAAAGTGTGGATCATAAATTATACCCCAAAGTATTTTGAACATTTAATTAAAATGCAGCCCAGAGCCACCTGGATTGTGAAGCTTGGAAGCGGTCCTTTGTGTCATTGGGTCAGCATTTGATTCACCTGAGAGGGTTGGGGGGCCAGTGAGTCCCGTTTTGTTTCTGGGTCCATTTCCAAGTGTATGTGTCAGGGAAATGTTTCAGGAAAAATGCTGTTAGGTGGATCCTTGGGTGTCACTGCCCGGTGTGGCTGGCCCTGGGTAAAGCAACTTCCCTCGGACTTCTCTATCCTCCGGCTGCCATCAGCAGCTCCCTGCATTGCTGGTGTCAGTGAGACTGGTGATCTAGGGCCCTCGGTACCTCACGCACGTAGGGAAAGATGACTTAGCAGAGATGAAGACAGGTGATTCGGAGTCCAACCTGGGGTTGGATTCTGATTCTGTCAGTTACTTGCCCAAGGAATAACAAAACTCAGTTTTGTCATTGGTCAGAGGATGTGCCTTGTGTGTCATGGTGAGACCCAAGGGACCTGACTTACTAGTATGTGGGCCCACAGCATCTCTTCTTCCCTTCCTGCTCTCAGGCTCCCTCTCCAGATCCTTTTATTGTCAGTATGCTACTGCAACTGAAAAGCAATATTAAGTTTGCATGTGTGTGTGTGCGCGCACGCATGCACTAAGTCACTTCAACCGTGTTTGACTCTTTGCTACCCTGTCGACCATAGCCCGCCAGGCTTCTCTGTCCATTAGATTCTTCAGGCAAGAATACTGGAATGGGTTGTCATGCCCTCCTCCAGGGGATCTTCCCCACTCAGGGATCAAACCCATGTCTCTTAAGTCTCCTGCACTGACAGGCAGGTTCTTTATCACTAGCACCACCTGGGAAACCCAATATCAAGTTTGGACACCTCTGAACACATATTCTGTGTCTTTAAAGTACTTAACTGGTAAAACATATCCCTCAGACCTCAGCTCATGTAGTGATGTGATTTTATTTGAAGTAGATTCAGACAGAGCCAAAGGGTATTTTCCCTGCTTTTCAGCTATAAAAAAGTATTGTAATTTAATGATTTGGCTGGTTGTGGTTGGTATTAAAATATCTTTGTGATTTCTCAGAGGAATCACATCCACTTAAGGGCGAGATAGCACCTTCAAGGTGAGCCAGAGCTCTTTTCTCAGCTCCCCCACCCCCAAGTCCAAAGATGGACTTGTCTTGTTTTCTCTTGTGGTCCCCAGTGGAGATAAGGGGCCACCCATTAGCCACTCTTCCTATAGAGTAATCATGACTCCCTTACCCAGTTTGTTTACTTTGAGAAATGTGAGCAACATCATTGTTTAGAATCACAAAATGATTCAGGAGGTGAAAGGTCATTAAGACATCTTAAGAGTCACTCTAAGGAGATGCTTACTGCATTTCCTTTCCAGGAATATAAAAATATAGTATTTTTCAGTGACAACAAAACATGAAACAATTCCCCTTAAATCTAACAGTTCCATTATCAGGATAGAACTGAACCACAGCATATGAGAGTGAGAGTGATAGTTGCTGTAAGAAGTGATTTGCATGAAACCCTACTTTATTCTCCAATTATTACTCTACATGATTACAGGACAACCTGGCTGTTAATTGCCTGTGGTCTTTAAATATGCACTTCTTTCAGAAATAGACACTAATTATTAGATCTTGTTTTCTGTCTCACCTGAAGTTGCAAATGTCTAGGATATATATTTTTTTAAATTTGCAAGTCTAATTGTGTACAGATATAGTAAAATCGATCTCATTCTGAATCCCATTCTGTTCTCTGAGATGTAAACTCTCAAAGATTATGAACTTGGCTTTCAATTCTATGTAAGTGCTTTATGTGCCTGTCTCTTGACAAAAGTTATATGTTTGCTACCGGAATGCTGGAGGAATTTTATCTTTTTAACATGGAGAGGAATCTTTGCTTATGAGTTAAAAAAAAACAAACTACCTACTTCCCCACAGCCCATTATAATTAAATATAATCAGAGATAACAACATCAAAGTAATATTAAATACTAGATATTCTCCTAATTGTACCAAGATAAGATTTTTTTTTTTCTGTTGGGGAGCTGCACTTGGACTTAGGCTAGGCACAAGACAGTTTGCTTTGTGTCTTGGGCTCTCATTTCTTCAGACATCAGGGGCTGAATTAGGTAATAGATCCTGAAGTGGTGCTGGGCTTGTCCTGTCTTTAGGCCAGGCTTGGCAAGCCTATATGCCTAAAGGGATCAGACTGGTAGGATGAAAGTGTCAAACGAGTGAGTGGGAATCCTGGGCTAACAATGGTGCGTGAGCCCTGCCTAAGGGCAGCAGCCACTGTTCAGTTTCAGCAGATTGATCTCAGATAGAAATCTTAATGTTTATATGAAATATAACAAATTTTGTTATTTATATCATTTTTAAGTTGAAGTATAGCTGACACAATATTATACTAGATTCAGGTATACAACATAGTGATTTGTTGTAGATTACATGCCAAATAACTGATATATGCCAACATACAGATTATGTGCCAAAATTGTTACAGTATTGTATGTCATATATAGTATGCCCATATTCCCTGTGTTGTATATTACATCTCTGTGACTTATTTATTTTATAACTGGTAGTTTTTACCTCCTAATCCTCTTCACCTATTTCTACTATGCCCCCACCTGAACTATGGTGACCTGGTTATTTATCTGAAGGAAACAAAAACACTAATTCAAAATGATATATGCGCTCCAGTGTTAACTGATGCATTATTTAAAATAACCGAGATATGGAAGCAACCTGTGTCTACTGACAGATGAATAAAGAGGATCATACATATATGTATATATACATACACATACGCAGTGAAATATTAGCCATAAAAAAAAGAGTGAAATCTTCCCATTGTGACAACATGGGTAGACCTGGAGAAAGAAAGTGGAAGTCACTCAGTCATGTCCAGCTCTTTGTGACTCCATGAACTGTAGCCCTCCAGGCTCTTCTGTCCGTGGAATTCTCCAGGCCAGAATACTGGAGCGGGTAGCCGTTCCCTTCTCCAGGGCATCTTCTGACCCAGGGACTGAACCCTTGTCTCCCACAGTGCAGGCGTATTCTTTACTGTCTGAACCACCAGGGAAGCCCTAAAGACTCGGAGGGTATTATCCGAAGTGAAATTAGATAAGGACAAATAATGTATATTTTCAATTTTATGTGAAATCTAAAAAACATGAACAAATGTAGCAAAACATACAGGCTCATAGATATGGAGAACAATTTTTAAATATTGGATTGTAACTCATGCTTTTAAGAAAGTAGTATGCTGACCAATTCACTATGGTGACTTATGGTTTTATCACATGCTGTGTCTACTTCCATATCTGGTATTGTCATCCAGCTAATGCCTGTGAATCTTTCTTGACCTGATTTAGCTATGAATCCTTCTCAGGTCTGGATCAGGGGGGATACCTCCTATGGCTCTTATAGCGTTCTCTCTCTTTAATCTACTAAGCAGTAGTATAATTTTCTCTTTGCTTTGTCCTCTAATCTCTAGACTCCTTGAGGGCATCCACTACACACTGATTGCGTGAGGAAGTATGGTGGTGAGTAAGGTGTCTTCTCAGCTGACTTAGGGCATATTGCTTTTCCAAGGCTTCTCCCAGAATCTCAGGAACAGTCTTCTAATGGAGTCTGTCTCCCAGATTTCTGTTTAATCAAGCTGTCTTGATTAAACAAGGCAGTATTATTAGCAGATCTGGGAAAATTTGGAGTCCAAAGGCCTCTTTTCTTAAAACGTGCTGTTACTTACCACTACTGATTTATTCCTGCTGATTTTCTCTTATTTCTCCTTAATCAACATATTTCTAGGGAAGGTAGAGTGCAGATGTGTTTTTGTGACTCAAAGCCATATGAAGCCCAAATGAGTCTTTCTCTTGTCATAATTATAAAGAGGGCCTTAGGCTGTGTTTACTGCCTCTAAAATAAACTTGGTGCTTAGCTTCTCAGTTGCAACACTTTCCAGCTTTTATGAAAAAAATAAACAAAAATAAAATGTTATTTTAAATGTAGTGTCAGAAATTAAATAAATTACCCTCAATAGTGCCGTATATATTTTTTTTTTTTAAAGTATTTTTGGAAGGACTATGCAGCAGAACCTCCATAACAGAACCATACTGAAAAAAAAAAAAAGCCCCCAAGCTTTCTGTTTTTGGCAACTGGTAGTATCTCATCCTATTAAAACTATTTAGTCTGTTTCTTTATTTTTTTCTCAAATTATATGTAGAATCACCAGTATTCTTGCCTAGAGAATTCCATGGACAGAGGAGCCTGGTGGCTACAGTTCATGGGATCACAAAGAGTCGAACATGACTGAGTGACTAATGCACATGCACATGCACACCTCCCCCCACACACACTATGTTGCAGCAGCATAAAAAACTCACACACACACACACACACACACACTCACACACTATGTTGCAGCAGCATAAAAACTTAGTCTCTGTCGCCAGGCTGTGTAAGTTCAGTTCCTAGCTCTACCATGTACCAGCTGTATAATCACAGGCCAGGGACTTAACTTCTGTGTCTCGGTTCCTTTTTCTGTACAATGGATATCCTAGTAGTACCTAAGTCAAAGAGTTATTGAGAGGGTTAAATGAGTAAAAAATAAAACCTTTATAATAATGCTTGGCACGTAATTGCTGTGTACATGGTTACTTATTTTTTAAGTTGATTGAGGTATCATTTAGGGCATAATTTACATGCAGTAAAATTCACTATAATACACAGTTCTGTGAATTTTGACAGGAGCATATGGTCATATAACTACCACTACTGTGAAGATATAGAACATTTCTGTCATCCTCCAAAGCATACTCTCTGCTGTCAATCCCCCTGCCCGCCCACCATTTCCAAACCCTGATAATCATAGGTCTGTTTTCTGATCCCATACTTCTGCTTTTACAGAATGTCATGTAAATGGATCGTGCCCTATATAGACCTCTGAGTCTCACTTCTTTCACTTGGCACAGGGCTTGGCAAACTTTTCTGTAAAGGGCCAGGTAGTCCATGTTTTAAGTTTGCAGGCCTTACCGTCTCTGTTGCCAAAAAATTCCATTCTATCGCAGTCGTGCACTGCACATGAAAGATTGTGGGTGGCCATGTTCCAATAAAACTTTATTAAAATAGATAGTAGCCACATTTGGGTGGAAAACCATAATTTGGCGGCCTGTGACTTAGCATAATGCTTTCAAGATCCATTCATGTTGTCGCAACTATTAGAAGTGTTCTTTTTATTGCCAGTTCCAACTCATAGATGCACTAGAGTTTGTTTAGTCATTCACCACTTGAAGGATGTTTTTAACTAATTTTTGGAAATTATACATAAAGCCATTGTAAATATTTGCCTACAGATTTTTGCGTCAACACAGATTTTGATTTCTCTTGAGTAAACCACCTTGGCAGGGGGGTTGTATGGTAAGTGTATTTTTACCTTTATTGTGTGTGTTCAGTTTCATCTGACTCTTTGCGACCCCATGGGCTATAGCCTGCTAGGCTCCTCTGTCCATGGAATTTTCCAGGAAAGAATACTGGAGTAGGTTGCCATTTCCTATTCCAGGGGATCTTCCCAACCCAAGGATTGAACCTGCATCTCCTGTGTCTCCTACATTGGCAGGCAGGTTCTTTACCACTAGTGCCAACTGGAAAGTCCTTAGAAACTCTCAAATTGTTTCCAAAATGTCTAGACTATTTTGCATTTCCATCAGCAATATAGGAGAGTTCCAGTTGTGTTGTATCACCACCAGCCCTTAGTATTGTACATTTCTTTGTTCATTTTAAGTTACTCTGAAAAACTATGAATGATCTTAGAAACTAGCATGAAGATGCTTTACCTTTAATCTCATAGTGAGCTGAAAGCTCTTGAAGGGTTTTACACATGGAAATGATGGAAATGACATGATTTGGGTTTTTAAATGATTACCCCGGCTGCAGTATGGAGAATGATTTGGAGGGAAGAATGGTAACTGTGTGAAGACCTGTAGGAGAATATCGTTTTAGTACAGAGGAAAGGGAAGGTACCTGGATTGAAAGAGGGCAGTGAAGATGATGTCACTAGATATGAGAATTCTTCAGGAGTTGGAATTTATAGAACTCAGTGACTGATCAGATATGAGACTTAAGAAAGTGGCACAAGCAACTGGATGTATAATGATGCCTTTACCGAGATGAGGGAAACTGATAGGGAAAAAGGTTTGGGGAGATAAACAGTATCAGTGGAATTTTGAGATATGTGTGAGACATTGAAATGGAGGCTCCATCTGTGTAGTTTGGTGTCCAGGTTCTGGAATAGAGGAGCACAGTTGAGAGTCAGTGTGGTATACAGCATATCTGACGATACGGAGAAAGATGAGATTCCCCAGATAGGCTTATCAGTGAACCGAGAAGAGTACATAGGCGGACCCAAGAGGACCCTCAGTGACCAAAGTTGCACAGAAGGCAGACTTTCAAAGGAAACTAGGAGAGAGTGGGTTCAGGAGCTGGAGGGAGAGAGAGAGAGAGAGAGAGAGAGGGAGAGGACGGTTCATCTCAGGTAATTGTCTTCCAGATGCTGAGATGACAGCTGAAGTGAGGGATAACAAGTGCACACTGGATTTTGCAGCATAACAGAGATTGGTCAGTGTTGGTGGTGGAGGCCATGACAGTGTGCTGGTGTACACCTGAAAATCCATGTTAAATGGAGACGGGGAGTGAATAGGAGGTGCTGTGCTAAGTTGCTTCTACAGGCTGTAGCCCACCAGGCTTGTCTGTCTACGGGATTCTCCAGGCAAAAATATTAGAGTGGGTTGTCATGCCCTCCTCCAGGGGATGTTCCAGACCCAGGGATCAAACCCATGCCTTTTAGGTCTCCTACATTGACAGGAGGGTTCTTTATCACTAATGCCACCTGGGAAGCCTGAATAGAAGGTGAGGTGGTAAAAAAAAGCAAGGGTATACAGATATTTCAGGAATTTTTAGGCTAAGTGATAGAACCATATGTAAGAGACATTTTTTACTGTTTGATAAGATGAGACAGGTTAGAGTGTACCCGTGAGAAGGATGAGGCAGGGGATGAGGCCAGGAGAAACAGCACAGTCAGTGGAGAGATGGGCAAAAGGAATGTCCGTCCGATCTAGTGTACTTGCTGAAGAGGTTCAGCTGACTTTAATATTCGCCTGTTAGCAGAGTAGAATGGGGGCTTTTCTAATGAACTCTACCATAGTAGAGCCCTTAGATTTATTTTTCAGCCATTTCTAGGAAACTTACCAAGCAGCAAATGTCAGCACAATCCTTTTGACGTGCGAAAATGCTCTAGCAGTTTAGTCACTTGTCAGTCTCATGTCCAAGTCTTATCCATCTGTCATGGCCCAGTGGAAACTCTCCAGTGAAAGACTCTCCCTCCCTGATCTGAATGGTCATAGCATGGTGCTTCCCCCCCGCCCCTTCTCTATTTTGTCATTTGTTCTTGTGTGTATTTACTCTGTGTGTGTGTGTGTGTATGTATATATTATTCTCCTTAGATGAAAGGAGGCAGAGACCATGACTGAAAGGCGTTATGTTCTCCCCAGCACCTAGCCTAGCTCGTTACATTTATTTAGCTTGTTACCCTAAATGCAAGTAAACGTGAGCATGGGGGAATGGTTATTAGCAGACAATTAGGAGGAGTTAAGTGAGGAAGCAGAAGATCTTTGTGGCTTGGAATCTGAATTAGTTACATGAAAAATTATGGAACCTGATTATAACCTTTTGTTTTTATGATACCTAGTAAAATATGTTTTGAAAGTTTCTTGTTCCCTGCTACTAGGAATCTATTTAGCAATAATCCAACTGCTCTTTGGTGTAATTAATAGTTTACCAACTACTTTCATTTCACTATATTATTCAGGCTGAGAGTAAATCAGAGATATAGAGATAGAGACTTCATAGAGGATTTAGTCCATGTTGCAAAGGAAAAAAACCAAGGTCAGAGACATAGTTAGTTAAAAATCCCTTTACTAGTAAACACAAGTGCTAACACCAAAGGAAGGACTCTCCAGTTCTAATCCAGGTTTCTTTCAATGTACTCTGTAGCTTCTAGATTTAGTTTTATAAAAATCCAGTTGGCCTGATAATTATTTAATAAAATTGTAAGGAGCAATGTGGTCTGCTTTATTTAAATGAATTAAAAAGTCACTTACCAGAACAATCTCTTGATCAGAGCTAAGATCACCTTTTATGGAAGAAGCTTGGCCTTGTGGCTCAGAGCTTTAGATGTAGCCCCTACAGCAGAATGAAGAGAAACATACCCTTATGAATTGTGTTGCTGCTATGATTTAAATGAAAGAGGATAGGAGTTACATATCTGTGGATAACTAACTGTTAGAGCAATAGTGGCGAGCACTGTTCAAAAGAGTGAATGAACCTAGTATCAGCATTTTGGAGGAAAAAACCAGATATTTACCTGTTTTTCTAAGCTTTTGACTCTGACAACTTTATTTTTTAAGACTAGTGGCATTCTTACGGACCACAGCCTTGTCTAACTCAATGAAACTATGAGCCGTGCTGTGTAGGGCCACCCAAGATGGACAGGCCATGGTGGAGAGCAAACTGTGGGAAATTCTTAAAGAGATGAGAATACCAGACCACCTGACCTGCTTTTGAGAAATCTGTATGCCGATCAGGAAGCAACAGTTAATACTGGACATGGAACAACAGACTGGCTCCAAATAGGGAAAGGAGTACATCAAGGCTGTATATTGTCACCTTACTTATTTAACTTATATGCAGAGCACATCATGAAAAATGCCAGGCTGGATGAAGCACATGCTGGAATCAAGATTGCCAGGAGAAGTATCAATAACCTCAGATATGCAGATGACACCACCTTTATGGCAGAAAGTGAAGAAGAACTAAAGAGCCTTTTGATGAAAGTGAAAGAGGAGAGTGAAAAAGTTGGCTTAACATTCAGAAGACTAAGTTCATGGCATCTGTTCCCATCACTTCACGGCAAATAGATGGGGAAACAGTAGAAACAGTGACAGACTTTATTTTGGGGGGCTCCAAAATCACTGTAGATGATGACTGCAGCCATGAAATTAAAAGATACTTCTTGGAAGAAAAGCTATGACCAACCTAGATAGCATATTCAAAAGCAGAGACATTACTTTGCCAACAAAGGTCCATCTAGTCAAAGCTATGGTTTTTCCGGTAGTCATGTATGGATGTGAGAGTTGGACCTATGGTTTTTCCTGTGGTCATGTATGGATGTGAGAGTTGGACCATGAAGAAAGCTGAGCGCCGAAGAATTGATGCTTTTGAACTGTGGTGTTAGAGAATACTCTTGAGAGTCCCTTGGACTGCAAGGAGATCCAACCAGTCCATCCTAAAGGAAATCAGTCCTGGGTGTTCATTGGAAGGACTGATGCTAAAGCTGAAACTCTAATACTTTGGCCATCTGATGTGAAGAACTGACTCATTTGAAAAGACAGACGCTGATTCTGGGAAGGATGGAAGACAGGAGGAAAAGGGCATGAAAGGGGATGAGATGGTTGGATGGCATCACCTACTCAACAGACATGAGTTTGAGAGTAAATTCCGGGAGTTGGTGATGGACAGGGATGCCTAGCATGCTGCAGTCCATGAGGTTTGCAAAGAGTTGGACATGACTGAGCAACTGAACTGAACTGAGCATCATTCTTGATTTAGGATGATAAGTTATAGTCTAATGAAAGAACTATAAATAGAAATAAGGAAGGTCATTATCCTTTAGGGGGACTATGGTCAGCTTTAATTATTGTTAAAGCTTTCACAAATTGAAATAGTGTGTATTAAATATATAATCTATAATTTTATGTTAAAGCATTTAATGGGGAAACCACTGACTAAAATCTTTATATTATTCCCATTGGCCATAGCTGATTATTAAGCAGTATAGTAACTTCTGTTGAACAGATTCTTTTTAATTGTACTGACTTAGAGATCCCCAAACTTTAGAATGTATTTTTGTCAGGGAAGTTAAGAAATTAAGAACATATACCTTTAAGAAATTGCAGAAAGGCATAAAGTGTTTTTTCTTCCTCCTTTCTACACTTTTAAATGTTATCTGAATAAATGGCTGCTACTAGGTAAAACATTTCCTTATGTTCTCCTATAAATTGTCTCAGACAGGGTATTTGGGAACTGCTGTGCCCTGTGCAAAGTAATTGAACTTGGCTGGGTATGGAATCAAAACAATCAGTTGAGATAGCAAATCTGAAACCAGGTGTTCCATAGTTAAATAGCTATGATTCAGGGGGAAAAAAAAAAAAAAGAATTTTAAGGACTTTTTTTCCCCTCCAACGCAGTTGATTCTATCATTCCATATGGACTGGGGACTCTGGTCTAGCTCTGGTTATCATCTTCATTACAAGTCGCTCTCTCTCTTTTATTTTTTTTAGTGTAATGTAAAATTTATTAAATTGGCGTTTCAGATGAACATCTGAAAATGGTCTCCTTTTATCTCAGGTGAACCTGGCCTTTGTTGAAGCAGCAGACTGCGTTTCAGAACCTGTTAACAGGGAGCCTCCTTCCAGAGAAGCTCAGATACTGACTTTGAAAAACACATCTGAGTTCGATGTACTTGTCATCGGAGGAGGAGCAACAGGAAGTGGCTGCGCCCTGGATGCGGTCACCAGAGGTGAGTCCTGGCGTGGATGGATGTAACGCAGGTAAAGGTTTCATCTTTCCTCCCGATGTAGACACAAATGTGCACTCAGTGCTGGAAAGTCACGTTACTACTGCGTTTCTTCATTTTCCGTTCTTTGTGCAGCACCTTCTCATTTTTAAAATATAGGTACTTAGACAATTTTAAAATTAAATATAGCTTGTCTTTCACATTGAAATGGGTTTATCTAAAAAGAAAACTTTATATTCCTGTGAATCATTGACTTGATGTTCTGGTTTGTGTTTTTTTACATAATAAAGTACATGTATGTGAAATAAAAATATCTACGCATCATTAAAAATCACATTTATGTCAGTGATTTATCTTTAATAAAAAGATTTGTTAAAATGAATTAATCTATTAAAATCTTTCTGTTTCTTTATTAAAATCATCTCTTCCAGTGAACCGTGGACCGCAGTTTGCGAAAATCTAGTTTATGTGTAAAAAATGAAAAAGACCTGCAACCTGTAGTTCTGTCACTCTTTTAGTCAATTTTAGGAAAGACTTTATGAGAAGTTCTTTCAACATGGCAGCAGGATATATAAAGAAATGAATTTTAGTAGGGAACACCAGTGGTCTTACATAGGATATATTTAATGATTTGATTCTGTTGCCTGTGGTTATTAGTGTGGAGTTTGGAATCAAAGAAATATGGGTACATATTCTGGCTCAGGTGCTTTATCAGATGTATATAAGTATGTGTACACGTACACAAATGCACATACATACACTTAAGTGAGTTACTTAATTTTGCTAAGTTTCTTCATCTTTCAAATAAGAAAAAAATACCTTCTGTTGATGATTGTTTTGAAGATTAAATACATAATCATGAAGAAGATTTAAAACAGGGCTTGTCACACAAAGCAAAAAACAATTAATTGTAAGCAGTATGATAGCTGACAGTAATGACATGAAGGCAAAAAGACTTTTAGAACCAGTCATCCTGGAGAAATCATCCTCTGTGGTGTCCTTAGATACAGCACGTTGGGATGGGTACTGCTGCAAGAAATTTTTACTCTGGATTATTTTTTTTAGATACTATGTAAGGTTCAATATTCGTTGCAGTTTCGTACTCAATGGTGATAATTTGTTACATGGAATAATTTTTATTAGATGAAGTTACTACCACATTTACTCTGGACTTAGTTTGCATATCTGATAGATTTTAGTCTTACATAAATGAAATAAATTTCATGAGATTAGGCATACCTAAGCAAAAAAAATCCTAGGTTTTACTAGGATTGCACAGGACCCTCACTTGAGATTTGATCCATGTAGACATCATAGCCTAGGTCCATTTTGTCACTTCCAGATAATGGTAAATTTACAATATAAGCCCTGGATCCTATTCTGGGGCACAGTATGTCAGAAGGAAAGAATGGTTGAAGATCCCTCAAGGGATCTGAATTCAACTCTCTCCCCTGGAGGCCTGGGAGAAAGAGTGGAAAAAAGGATGCATTCCCTTGTTTGGGACTGCCCCAATTGTCCTGGGACTACCCCAGAGGTAGAAGTTACCAGATGCCAATTTTCTGTGTCCAAGGGTGTCATTTTCCCAGTAGGATTCAGAAAAATGTTTCTTCATGTTGCCACTTATATTCATGCTATGTACTGAAATATATAGCAGTTCTTTTTTTTTCATTTCAGACAAATATTGGCTGAGTATTATGCATGCAATATTCAAGGTACTACGTGTGAATACAAAGATGACTGATCCAGGAAGCACACTGAGGTTGCTCCCAGTTCTGTAGTTCTTGTCGATGGGGACTGAGTTATCCTGTGTGCCTTACAGAAGCTTGGGGGCACTGTTGTATCTGGATAAAGCAAGCTGCTATTTAGCACAGGTAGAATGTTAATAGGCCAAACTTGCTTGCTGAAAGTGTGCCAGTCTGAGGGAACATGTAAAGGGACAGTGTGTGTGGGAAACAGCCGACGTTGCAGTTGGGAGCACCCAGGCTATGTGGGGGAGGGTATGCGAGAATCCTGGAAAGGCAGGATTGGACGTGACCTACCAGGAAAAGGCCTTTGGACTTCACTCAGCAGCCCACTCTGAGACTCTGAAGAGCGTTAGTGCTGAGGAAAGCGTAGGCAATAAGGAAGAGGCATTCATGGGTATAAACTTTAAGAGATCTAGACACGGGACAAAGGATGAAACTGGCTGATGTCATAGGATATGAATAAGGGAGGCAATATGTGCAAGAATTGTTTTTTTCTGTCTTTTACTTGTATAAGATAGGCACAATTTGAATATTTCTATAGACTCAGAAGGGAACCTTGATATTCAAATAATAGAAGCCTGCATGTGGACAAGGTCTTAGAAAAATGCAACGTATGGGCTAAGAAGGATGTATCTTAGCTTTGGCAGGACAGTAAGAAACATTTCTGAGACAGAAACAAAGTGAAAGATAACATGGTAGGAATAGGGGTTGCTTTGCTCTGGTTAGAAAAAGATATATGTGTGTGTGTGTGTGTGTTCCCTTATGTGTCAGAGTTGGGGCAGAGAAAATACATGATAGGGTAGAATCCCAAATTGAGAACTGACTGGGTATCAATGATGAGAAGAAAATGAGAAAAGATTCTGTGAAGGCAAGAAATTGTTTAAATGGAGACCTAGAACTAGAGGGAGGAAAGGGAATTTGTAGAGTCAACTTCTCAAAGAATTAGGGTGGGTTGGCGGATCTTGAGTGCAGTAGTAAAAAGGCAGCTGCTAATTAAGTTCATTTTGTACCGTACCTCCTTTTGAAAACTCTCACCTATATTTCCTTTTGTGAAATTTTTATATTTATCTCTTTTACAAAACATAGACAAGATCATACTGTAGTCATTACTTTGCAGTGTGTTACTTTCAAGTATGTATATGGCTTTCATTTTTTTATAATGATTCTTTATTTCCAGTGTTTTGTTCTGCTATTGGTAATAATACTACTAGTGAGTCAACCACTAAACCAGTTCTGGGAATATAAAAACTAATAACATGTGGCCTTGCCCTCAAGGAGTTTATTAATATTTGCTGAACATTTTTTCTGTGGACGGTAAAGAACATTAACTAACATTTGATTGTGGGTGATGGTAGTGATGATGATGATGAAAAGGTAAGCATTTTCAGAGCCAGAATGTTGACAAGATTTTTAAAATACTTATAGTTAGTAACAGCTAAGAAAATGATTTCATTTAATACCTCCTAACATATCAATTGCTATCTTTTTAAATAATCGACTGAATGTCTTATGTGTATGGAGTTGCAATTTATAAAAATGACGGATAAATCATAGTTTATGTGTGTGTATGAAAAAAAGAGAAGTGAAAAGCAAAGGAGAAAAGGAAAGATATAAGCATCTGAATGCAGAGTTCCAAAGAATAGCAAGGAGAGATAAGAAAGCCTTTGTCAGCGATCAGTACAAAGACTAGAGATATTTTCAAGAAAATTAGAGATACCAAAGGAACATTTCATGCACAGATGGGCTCGATAAAGGACAGAAATGGTGTGGACCTAACAGAAGCAGAAGATATTAAGAAGAGGTGGCAAGAATACACAGAAGAACTGTACAAAAAAGATCTTCATGACCCAGATAATCATGATGGTGTGATCACTCACCTTGAACCAGACATCCTGGAATGTGAAGTCAAGTGGGCCTTAGAAAGCATCACTATGAACAAAGCTAGTGGAGGTGATGGAATTCCAGTTGAGCTATTTCAAATCCTGAAAGACGATGCTGTGAAAGTGCTGCAATCAGTATGCCAGAAAATTTGGAAAACTCAGCAGTGGCTACAGGACTGGAAAAGGTCAGTTTTCATTCCAATCCCAAAGAAAGGCAATGCCCAAGAATGCTCAATCTACCGCACAATTGCGCTCATCTCACACACTAGTAAAGTAATGCTCAAAATTCTCCAAGCCAGGCTTCAGCAATACGTGAACTGTGAACTTCCAGATGTTCAAGCTGGTTTGAGAAAAGGCAGAGGAA
>SJYX01022527.1:411466-448026 GCA_006410675.1 Oreotragus oreotragus | reverse complement strand
AATCAAGATTGCTAGGAGAAATATCAATAACCTCAGATAAGCAGATGACACCACTCTTATGGCAGAAAGTGAAGAGGAACTAAAGAACCTCTTGATGAAAGTGAAAGAGGAGAGTGAAAAAGTTGGCTTAAAGCTCAACATTCAGAAAACAAAGATCATGGCATCTGGTCCCATCACTTCATGGGAAATAGATGGGGAAACTTTATTTTTTGGGGCTCCAAAATCACTGCAGATGGTGATTGCAGCCATGAAATTAAAAGACGCTTACTCCTTGAAAGAAAAGTTATGACCAACTTAGACAGCATATTCAAAAGCAGGGACATTACTTTGCCAACAAAGTCCATCTAGTCAAGGCTATGGTTTTTCCAGTGGTCATGTATGGATGTGAGAGTTGGACTGTGAAGAAGGCTGAGCGCTGAAGAATTGATGCTTTTGAACTGTGGTGTTGGAGAAGACTCTTGAAATTCTCTTGGACTGCAAGGAGATCCAACCAGTCCATTCTGAAGGAGATAAACCCTGGGATTTCTTTGGAAGGAATGATGCTAAAGCTGAAACCCCAGTACTTTGGCCACCTCATGCGGAGTTGACTCATTGGAAAAGACTCTGATGCTGGGAGGGGTTGGGGGCAGGAGGAGAAGGGGACAACCGAGGATGAGATGGCTGGATGGCATCATGGACTCGATGGACGTGAGTCTGAGTGAACTCCGGGAGTTGGTGATGGACAGGGAGGCCTGGTGTGCTGTGATTCATGGGGTCACAGAGTCAGACACGACTGAACTGAAGCGATGCTTAGTCAGTCGGTAGTGTCTGACTCTGCCACCTCATGGATTGCAGCTCTCTTGGCTTCTCTGTCCATGGGATTCTCCAGACAAGAATACTGATGGGTTGCCGTTTCCTTCTCCGGGGATCTTTCTGACCCAGGAATTGAACCTGTGTCTCTTGCGTCAGCAAGCATATTTTTTACCATAGTGCCACCGGGGAAGCCCAAATCCATAGTTTATATTTCCTTTATTTTACTGGTAGCCCTCTGAGGGTAGCATTTGTAATTAAAATGTATAGAGGTGCTGAAGTTAATCTATATTTATGCTTTTACAGCAATTTCTGATCATATCAGTAGCCCTCTGAAGTGTGAAATGATTGTGGGCATTTGGTTAATGAATTGTGCATTGTTGCTGTTCATTCATGGAATTTGCTCTTTTATTATATTTGATGCTTCACTTAACAACAAATTTTGCTTTCTCTGCATTTGATATGTTTTTACCAAATTATTCCTGATTGTATCCATTAATCTTTAGTCACATTTGACAAAAATAAATTACTGTGATCTTTTAAAGTTACCAGTAATAATTAGATTTTTCAGGACATCAAAGTTTTGGGGGAACTGCTAGATGTTAAAGGGCTTGTATAAAAATGTTTGCACAAGCTTTTTGATGAAATACTGTGCCCAAATGTGATTTTGTTAATGAATAAACAAAGACCATAGAAGGAAGAGAAAAAGTCTCGAGGTTTTCATAATGAACACTTATTTGCATTGTTACCATCTGCATTTTCTTGGGAATCAATTTTCATTTGTTTCATTTGTAATATTATTTGATAAACATCATATGCACAATTCTCCTCACGTTCTTGGGCAGGTCTCTAGGATCGATAGAAATTGCTTCTCTGTTTAACACCTCTGTGGCCAGTCCCTGAACAAGAGCACAACCTAGAAGCATGGGGATACAGGCTGCTGGAGTGATGAGGATCTGATATAGTCACTCCCTCAGAGGGCTTCAAGCTGTTTCTTTTTCAGCTCTTTTTGTTCTTTTATGTGACTACCTGCATGTATCAGGGATCAACTAGTCCCGTTCTGGTTTAACATCTTGTTTGTAAACTTAACTTTTATGACTTCAATTCAAATTCCAGAGAATACTGCCTCTTGCTAGATTGTAGTTCTCCTGTTTAAAAATGTATATATACTTCTAGCTTATGAATGGTGTCTGGCTAATAATTCCTGAATTCTCACTGCAGCCCCTTGAAGTCTAAGATAGTAGAGGATAGTGAGTAAGGACGAAGGCTATGAGATTAGAACAGAGTGGGATCAGTCAGGTTCATCATTTCCTAGCTCCATGAACTTCAGTTAAGTGTCTTAACCTTGTGGAGAGCCTTAAGGTTCTCAGACATAATGGAGGATAACAACACTCTTCTGTATAAATAAAGATTTGTGAAAAGCATGAAGTAAGAGCATTGAGTTAAAAAAAGATGCAGACTAGGGAGAGCCATGGAAAACAGTGCATTCTGGGAATTACAAACCTGCACCCCTCACCCTCTTCCACCACTGCCCTATTTTAGGGCAGTAGAATTGCAACAGATGAAAGTTTGCTATTTCCTGGACATTGCTAATTAGACTAGGTTGCAATTGCTACTAATCTGTAAATTTGATGTAATTCAGTGATTACATTAGAGTGACTGTCTTTGTCAGGAGTGGGGTGGGGTGGATTAGAAAAACTGTGCCAGAGGTATTTGGAAAAATTAGACTTTGAGATTTGCTAGATTAATTTTGAAGAAGAATAATGATAAAGGAGATAGAGGTCTGTCAATATTAAAGTGTAGAGCCTGGTACAGTCCATGGGGTCGCAAAGAGTCAGACACGACTGAGCGACTTCACTTCACTAAAGCTGCTTTAAATAAAATAGTTTGCAAAAGAAACAAGAGAGACCAGTGGAACAAAAGTAAGAGGCTAGAAATAGATCTGAATACATAAAATTTAGGATATGATAAAGGCAGCATTTCATATTTGTAATTATTGGTTATTTAATAAGTGTTGTTGAAGTATCCACTTTTCCAAATTTATGCTTATATTTACATATATTTATGTATATTTATATTCTATTTATCATGCTGTCTGTGAACCAAGGATTTAACAGTAAAACACCGCAAACCTATTAGAAGAAATTTTTTTAAAATGGAGTAAGAAAGAATGTTTTTAAGCATGACATCAGTGAAACCATTTTCTTTCAGAAAATCCTGTTTAAACTCGATTTCATAAAAGTTAAAATTTATCTGTGTAAATTTAATATATATGTTATATTAAATGTAATATATGATATTAAATGTAATTTATACATTATATTAAATGTAAATATATTTAATAATAATATAATGTAATATTTTTACGCTTCCCTGGTGGCTCAGATGGTAAAGAATCTGCCTGCAATGCTGGAGATCTGGGTTCAGTCTCTGGGTTGGGAAGATCCCCTGGAGGAGGGTATGGCAACCCATTCCAGTATTCTTTCCTGGAGAATCCCATGGACAGAGGAGCCCGGCAGGCTACACTCCATGGGGTTGCAAAGAGTCAGACACGACTGAGTGACTAAGCACAGCAATATATTATATATATAATAAATATAATAAGCACTCATGAAACTGGAAGAATACCATAACAGAGAGAATTTGTTTCATATTATTTTTAGCTTTTCTATATCCCTTTGTTTTAGTATGTCTATGATAAAATACAAATAGCAGGATTTTTCTTTATTTTTTTAGTGTTTGATAGAATCTGTGTTTCAGTAGGTATGTTTGGTCCATCTCCATTGATGTGGATGCCATGTGCTTTTAGTTTGTGTTTTTTACCTTACAGCTTTTTTTTGTTTTGTTTTTCTTTTCTCCATTTCCTTCTTTCCTTCTCCATTTTAAATCAGCTTTGTATCACTTTCTGTTTCCATACATTAAACTCTACAGATATAGTTACTGCCTACTTCAAGTCCCCCCAGAGATTTTTCTCAGAACCAAATGACGGCTTCTGCCCTGTTATGATTTGAACATCCTACAGGCCAACTCCCAGACAGCTGGTGGTGCCCTGGCCCAGGTCTCCCCTCAAGGCTGGGTCCCTCTTCCTGCCTCCTGGGCATGTCACAGTAGATGATCCACAGTACCAGGCACTGGTCAGCAGCCCCTCCTTCAGTCCTGGCATTCCAGCACTGGTCTGCCTTCTTCCCCTCTCCCTACCTCTTGCCTTTCAGGAAATCTTCGTTACGTTTGTCAGTTTCTAGACCTAAATTCCACCAAGACAGAGGCTTGGATCTAACTACTCAGCTCTGAGTTTCACTATATCTGTGGTTCATGAGGTGTTTATTTTTGAGGCAACCATGACTTAAATATGTGTGTGGTATGTGTGTACATACATATATGTATATATACACATATACTGAAAAATATATATGTAAAATTTTCTCTGTG
Organism: Oreotragus oreotragus; assembly: GCA_006410675.1. NCBI lineage: Eukaryota > Metazoa > Chordata > Mammalia > Artiodactyla > Bovidae > Oreotragus > Oreotragus oreotragus. Next base: position 443,808 of record SJYX01022527.1, on the reverse strand, counting down.
TTTAGAGAAAAGTTTAAAGCTAAACTTACAGTGCCATATTGATCAAAATTTTTGCTTATAGCAGTATTTATTAGCAAAATGAATGTAGTTTGGTTTAATAAATTGGGTCCATTCAGTTATCCAGAGAGGTTTATAAGTATTTACAGGGAAAATGGCTAAAATGTATTGTAAATTGAAAAACAAGTTGTGAAAAATGAGTTTTTTCATTGAATTTGTTCTTGAAGCAAAAAAGTACACAGGTTTACAAGCATGGGAAGTTTTTTGTAGAATATATGGTATGTTTTTAATAGTTAAAATTAGTTATGTCTGAATTTTGTAAATAGGAAACCAGCAGTGTGTTATTTTCTTTTCATAATTTTATATTGTTTGGATAGTCCTTCTCTCTTTGAACATTGGCTGGTTTTATGATAAAATAGTAAAAAGAGAAAGCAACATCAGCAACTTCCTTATTCCCCTGAAATTGTATTGCTATTGTTGTTGAGTTGCTAAGTCACGTCTTGTCTCTTTGTGACCCCGTGGACTGCAGCATCCCAAGCTCCTCTGTCCTCCACTATCTCCCAGTTTGCTCAAATCATGTCCATTGAGTCCGTGATGCTATCTTAACCATTTATGTATAACTGTATAACTATGATTAATGTTATAGCTTGACACATTTTTGTGCCTCCATAATCAAGTGTGTGTGTGTGTGTGTGTGTGTGAAGGAGCATAAAGTATGTTAATGACATGTTCTAACTTAACAAATATCTTCATTAATGGTGTATCTGTTTCTAATATAAAAAATAGAAATAGGTGTAATAACCAATCCAGTGTTATATAGCTCTGTATAATGTTAGCATTTACTGTTAGAAAACACTAGGCTTAAAGCATAGAATCTTGATCATGAGGATTAACAAGCCAGGATTGCTTTACAGCTTTACAGCTTTTTAGAAGTGTTATTCTTTAGAGAAATTTATCCTTCCTATAAAATACGCAGCCTTTGGGTTGGTCACTGTTCTTACTAATTTTAATGGCTTTCTGAAATCCAAAAGTAAGTGCCCAAAGCTTTTCTAAAGAAAGATAAACTTCCCTTTCCTTAAGTGACATCACTTTCCCTTCCTGGGGCATGTGGCTTTAATAGCTATGTTTATGGTACTAATGTACAGAGTGTCTGTACTTTTGACTTGTGTGTTATTACCTGGGTGCCTCTGATAGTTATTTCATAGCTATTACTCTGCCCTTTTTATATAAAAATAGTTAAATAATGCCATATCTGAAAACTTACTATAACGAAATAAAGATGCAGAGAGTTTAAATGAAAATATAATCTTGCAGTACTGTGATATTGAAGGTAGGAAATAACCCAAATGTTCAGAAAGAGGGAACTGAATAAATAAATCATTGTAAATATTTAATGTATTACTATTCACACATTAGAAATGAAATTATAGAAAAATATGTATTGACATGGAGAGATGTTTACAATAAACAATGTTACATGAAAAAAATGGAATGTATTATACAATCCTATTTTGATAAAAATGTGCATATGTGATTATATACATGCACAGAAAATGTGAACATTTAAACACCCAAATGTCAACTGTGTGTTATCTCTGAATGGTGTGATTACAGGAGAGTTTTATTTTGTTCTCTTTACTTCTCTGCATTTATTATATTGAGCATGTTTGCATGTATAATAAGATAATCAGTAAAAGGTATTAAAATATACTTCTGTTCTGTTTCATGTTGTGAAAGTTAAATGTCGTACCAGTCTTCCCCTTAGATGGTAATTATCCCTCTAAATTCATCCAACTGTCTTGATCCATGAATTGGTTTAGTTGGAGGTGCCTAGTAGCTAGACATTCTCACTCCGAGTAGAAAAGGCAAATCTGTAATGAGCTGTGTTTAATTCATATCCCTGTCCGTACCTTGAAGATACAATTTTAACTTCAGAGATGGGCAAAGGTAGATTTCAAGTTCCCTTTTTTCTACTGCTGTAACTAAGCTTGTTATTCCGCGTAAGAGTTTCAGAGTAACCTCACTCCCAATATTAATACTTCACCACTACCATGAAATTCACGTGAATACCTCCTTAGAGCAATCAATTATAAAAACAAAAAACTGAATAATCATACCACTCCCAAATGTTCAGGTTCATCTCAGCAGTGATAGAATATATTGGTTTCCATAAAAAGCAGCTTCTGGAAAGAGACCAAAAAAAGCTATTCCTCATAAAATCTTGAACAAGTTTAGCTAATTATTGTAAATGTACAGAGGCCAGCCCTTCACTGCTGTTCATTCTTTCCACTTGGAGAAAAGATCTTCCCTGGTGCTTTAGATCCACAGCCAGGCACAGTTACTGGAAGCCTGGGTGCATTATTTTTGACCTTCTTCAAATTTAATTACTTTACCTAAGATCCAAAATGTTAGCGTTGAATGTTGCTTATAAGTAGTGTTCATTCTCTCTGAGACGATAAAACAGCACTCTCTCGTCACTTTCTTGCTTTACACTGGGGGAAAAAAAACTAGTTAAATTCTTTATTTCAGATTGGTGGGGAAAAAAATGTTTGAATTTTTGAGAGGTGAAACAAAAGGAACACCTTAGGTAATGGAACCATGCAAGATCATTATAAGGCTTCAGAAGATTTCATTGTCTTTGCTGCCATCAGCTAATCAAAGGAAGAAGGAGTTCTAACTACTAATAATATCTTGATTTTGCATTACTTTCCTCCTTCCTCATTCCATCGTTCTCTTGCAACAAAAACGAGAAATCCAGAACATTTAGCATAAAAGCAGTTGAAAATGTTGAAATGTTTTCTTAGAGTCTTTTTTTTCCCCTTGTTTTTGAGGTTCTGAAAACTTTTGGTAATACTTTCAGGTTACATGGTGCTTTAATATTTATTAGTTTGGCTGTAACTTCACAGATATTAAATTTTTTGCTTTTTGTTGTTTGGAGTTTTTCGGTTTTTTGCTCTGGAAGGAGCAGTATCATTTCGCTTCAGAGATTCTGGTAGGTAGTTTGATGATATGCCACTGGAAATAATGAAATAAGATAAAAACAGCCTATTTTGACAGAGAAGCCCATTTTAACTTTTGTTGGTATTCACTAGGGTTTCTCACATAAGTAGATGTGAGTAACTTTTCTAAATGTCCAATTCTTGCAAAAGCAGTTTTGAGGCTTTTAAGTGTTAGCTGTCACTTAAAATATCCTGAAATATCCTCCTGAGATGGCTTGCTGATTTCTAGAGTAGTTCCCTGCCTCACGCTGTGTCAGTTTGGAAAAGAAAAGTCCGTCCTGATAACACAGCCCATAAAATTCTCTCTTCATGTTACTCCCCAGTTACCATCTTCTGCCTTGTGAGGCACTCCTGCTGTGTGGTCCCTTGAGATGGTCCCCTGCACTCCAGCCCCTCAGTGAGAAGCAGACTCTACATAAATTGGGCTGTTGCAGTCATCTGCATTCTTTTGCTTAAGCTGATCTCTGCTGATGATAATTCCCTTCCATCTCCTTCCACCCATTTGAACACGTCCTCCCCTCTAGACTCAGTCTTTCTCCAAGATCCCTCCCCTGACACAATTTAAAAAAAAAAAAAAAAAAAATCCACCTTGGCTGTAGTTATTGTTCACACAGGGACTTGTGGTGGTGACCCAAGGATGAAAGAGCAGAGGCACACCAGCTTTTGCCAAAAGCAGGGAAAGGACTCGGAGTCTCCTTAGACAGCCCTTCGTGGCCCTCAGTCAGAATCCGGATATGAGGAGCTCAGGCCGCTCAGGCCTCGTGTGCCGTTCTGTTGCCTCCTGCCCCCTCTGGCTCTCCATCAGATTTTCTAGGCGACCCATGCTTGGCCTTTCATGGCCACATGGTCTCTAGGAAAGGATTCTGAGGTTCCCTTCGGTCCCGGTCTTTCTCTTACATTCAAAAGCCTGAAGGACCAAAAACTCCTAACATTCTAAAGAATCCCCTTCTAACTATGTTTATCTCTCGGGTGGGGAGGGAACCAAGCTTCCCCGATTCCTACAGCCTACAGAATTCCCTTCTAACTACTCTAACTTCTCAGAGTGGGGAAGGGCCAAGCTTCCCTGACTCCCACAAATTCCCTTAACCCTTCAGATTCTTCTGATGGGACAAAGACCTCACTTTCCACCAAAGGGAAAATTCAAGATTTTTATCAGTTGTTCTGCCCCTGATAAGCAGAGTCCATTTGAGCGCTATTTGGTCTGTATTTTAGCTATAAAACTATGACTACAGAAAGGGAAGATGCCTTTTTGACACAGGATGGCCTTGATACTCTTTAGACTCTGGAGAAAACTGGTTAAAGTGAAATTTTTTTCTTGGAAACTGCAAAACCAGTTCTTTTTTGCATATGCAATTAAAAACAACTAGCTTGTTAAAAGGTCTGCCTAGGGAAAAGCTCCAAGAAAGCGATGGCACCCCACTCCAGTACTCTTGCCTGGAAAATCCCATAGACGGAGGAGCCTGGTAGGCTGCAGGCCATGGGGTCGCTGAGGGTTGGACAGGACTGAGCGACTTCACTTTCACTTTTCACTTTCATGCATTGGAGAAGGAAATGGCAACCCACTCCAGTGTTCTTGCCTGGAGAATCCCAGGGATGGGGGAGCCTGGTGGGCTACTGTCTATGGGGTCCCACAGAGTCAGACATGACTGAAGTGGCTTAGCAGCAGCAGCAGCAGGGAAAAGCTTGAAGGTAACCCTCTCCATGTCCTTGTTGCCTGAGACCTCAGCCTTGGGTAAATTCAATTCAGTTCAGTTCATTTCAGTGGCTCAGTCATGTCCAACTCTGCGACCCCATGGCACCAGGCTTCTCGGTCCATCACCAACTCCTGGAGCCCACTCAAACTCATGTCCATCGCATCGATGATGCCATCCAACCATCTCATCCTCTGTGGGCAAATTAGAATTTCAAAAAAAAAACGGTGGGGATCACAGAGACATTTTAAATCTCAAGCGGAAAACTATGAGATCTCTGTCTGTCTCTCTATCTGGATTTATGTATACCTCAGTGTGTGTCTTTTGGGCTGTTTTTTTTTTTTAATAATATTGCTGAAGTTGTAAATGAGTTCTACTTTAATTGGCCTAAAGAAAAGTAAGTGCTTAGAAATCAGACAATTCTAAATATAAGAGAACTAACCTAAAAGAATTTCAGATTCACATGAACTGGGAAATATTCAATATTAAATATCTAGTATTAATGTTTGTTTGCTAATCTAGTATAGACATGTCTAAGAGTCATTAACATTAAGCATAGTATTTTCATTGTACCTAGGTTTATTATAAGTTAAATATTGTTATATTATTGTATCTGTTTCAAGTTTGTCAGCAAGGAAAGTACCTCTGAAGTGAAGAGACTTCAAAAGAATATATAAATGAGATATGAGCTTTTAGATAAACTCTATTAAGAATAATTATACTTTAGAAATTTCTGTCTAAAACAGTCTCTCTAGATTTTGGTAACCTAAATTTCTATGGTTGTGCTAAACTAAGTGACGGAAGTTTATTGAATAGCTAGGTCATTTTCAAATATAATAAGATTCTGAAACATTAATTATTGAACACTAACTTCCTCTTACAGAGAAACTAGAGATTTAAAACTATTAATGAATAATGTTTGATGCCATCCTAAGATGTTCTCTAGAATTTTTTTTGTTTAGAAATTATCACTGGTATTTATGTTCACCAATCAATAGAATGCTAATATAAAGCTCAGTTCTTGGTTGCTTAAGGAAAATAGGATGTGTGTTTTCAGTAAAGAGGGTATGAGAAATGAAATTACATTTTATGAGGGGAAAAGGAAGTAGGTCTGACTTACAGGTGGCTGTTTCAGGATGGAAGAACAAAGTAATGGGTACTGAGAGTGATAAGAAGGTTTTATAGAAAGTAGACCCCAAAGGAAGAGTTTTGTGCATAAATACAAGTTTTCTTGAGATGCTGAGCTGCCTTCGATAATGAATATCAAGTTTTTTTTACCTCTGAAGTGATCTGTTCTGTGTTTACCTTTGAAATCTTTTGTTAACTTTAGCTAAGTGAATATATTGTTTCACAGTGATCTATATGATCCTATCTGAGTGTTCTAAACCTTTGTGATATTTATTGAAAACACTTCCTAAATCATTTGACTTCTGACTAACTTTGGGATACTTCACAGGGCCCCTGAAACATCCCAAAGAGAGATATTAAACTACCTGAGTTCATGTGACATGTTAAATTACTTGGAAAGTATTGTGGGAGGAGTGATGTATCATCTCAGATTATACTGTATGGTTGATGTTACTAATACAGATATCCTAGAAATTATGTGAAATTCATGAAAATCTGATATGTTCTGGTAAAATGTTGTAAGTTATAATTCTAGTTATGATATTAAAGTGTCCAGTATCACAGCAATGACCAGGCTACCTTGCCAGTTGCAATTTAATCAGATTTTAAACATGCCTTCTATGGTTTCACTTTGATGCCTTTGCAAGAATACTGCTACTTCAAGATTTATGGGAAAGACTTCTAAGATTAAACAATAAACAAATTTTTTTATCTGGTAAACTAGTAACAGACTGGAATTTAGTCTACTGTCTATCTTAAGAGAACAAAGTTTTCTTAGAATGTAGCTTTTGATAACATATAATGAATTTCTTTGCCTTTAAGTGATTTATATTTGTTTTTAAAAATTTTTGTTACTTTGGTAAAGTAAATGAACATTATTTAAGATTATGGTACATGTAGACAAAGCTCATTTTGCTTCTACAAAAAAATAAGCTCTTGTGGTTAGACTTTTGCTATCCTGATGTCTTTAAAACATGGCAATCAGTATCAGTTCAATTCAGTCACTCAATCGTGTTTGGCTCTTTGCGACCGCATGCCAGGCCTCCCTGTCCATCACCAACTCCCAGAGTTTACCCAAACTCAGTGTCTATTGAGTCAGTGATGCCATCCAACCATTTCATCCTTTGTTGTCCCCTTTTCCTCCTCCCTTCAATCTTTCCCAGCATGGGGGTCTTTTCAGATGAGTCAGTTCTTTGCATCAGGTGGCCAAAGTATTGGAGTTTCAGCTTCAACATCAGTCCTTCCAATGAACACCCAGGACTGATCTCCTTTAGGATCAACTGGTTGGATTTCCTTGCAGTCCAAAGGACTCTCAAGAGTCTTCTCCAACACCACAGTTCAAAAGTATCAATTCTTTGGTGCTCAGCTTTCTTTATAGTCCAACTCTCACATCTATACAAGACTACTGGAAAAACCATAGCCTCGACTGGATGGACCTTTCTCTGTTTTTTAATATGCTGTCTAGGTTGGTCATAGCTTTCCTTCCAAGAAGTAAGCATCTTTTAATTTCCTGGCTGCAATCACCATATACAGTGGTTTTGGAGCCCCCCAAAATAAAGTCTGACACTGGTTCCACATCTATTTGCCATGAAGTGATGGGACCAGATGCCATGATCTTCGTTTTCTGAATGTTGAGCTTTAAGCCAACTTTTTCACTCTTCTCTTTCACTTTCATCAAGAGGCTCTTTAGTTCCTCTTCACTTTCTGCCATAACGGTGGTGTCATCTGCATATCTGAGGTTATTGATATTTCTCCCGGCAATCTTGATTCCAGCTTGTGCTTCATCTAGTCCAGCATTTCTCATGATGTACTCTGCATAGAAGTTAAATAAGCAGGGTGACAATATACAGCCTTGACATACTCCTTTTCCTATTTGGAACCAATCTGTTGTTCCATGTCCAGTTCTAACTGTTGCTTCCTGACCTGCATATAGGTTTCTCAAGAGGCAGGTCAGGTGGTCTGGTATTCCCATCTCTTTCAGAATTTTCCACAACTTATTGTGATCCACACAAAGTAGTTTAGTCCTAAATCAGGGAATTAAAAATGGGTGAACAGAAGCTGTTAAATCAGAGTCAGGGCTATGGGAAACCCAAGACCTCCCTTGGCTTTTCCCTGACAAACCTCATTTTTTGATGGACTAAAACCTTCCCTGACTGCAGGGTTAATATGAAAAAATTATGTGTCACTGAATATTAAGTTTTGTTAATTGTTAAACTAAGTTTCTAGTTTTGTTAATTAGTGTCTAGTGTTTACTAAGACTTACTTCTGAGATAGTTCCCTGTTGTTATGGTATATTGCTAAACGATTTAATTAAGTTATTAAAAGGACACTTTAAGTTTGTTTCCAAAGCTTATCTACGTAAGCAGTCTTCAGATAAAGATCAGATGCTCCATGATGTACAACCAGGAGATTAACACCTGGCTATAATCATTTAACTAAGTCAGATGACCTGGGGTATACTGGGCCTACACCTAAGGAAAGTTCTTGACTTAAATTCTTGCTTGTGACGTTATTAATAACTGCTAACTATATAATTTTCTATGTCGCTTGTTTCAGAAGATTGTTTCTTACGTTACTAATTGTGTGACTGAGCCTGTGATAAAACGCTGATATGCAGTTCCATATGAGATCAGTGATTGTAATAATGTAACTCTAGATATGGGAAGAAGCAACAAGAGGGCGTAGTTTCCTGGACCAAGAGGCTAGGAAGACAGTTATGGTCCAGAGACTTTTGCTGCTTGCACGGCCTGTTCCAATAACAGCACACGGAGTGGCCTGTCAGTGGAATCTTCCCTGGACCTGGGAATGAGCCTGCCCAGCACCGCAGATTACAGTGGCCATGAAATCCCCCCAAAACATGGTCAAATATGTGGCTCTGAAGGGACCCTGCTGACTGGAAGTTGGCACTTGGCAGCCGCCTCTGCAAAGATTACATCGTGACCACTGTAAGCTGCTGACCTTCAGTACCCCTGAAAGGAGTTCAGGGTGGAGATCAGAAATAAGGCACTCTGTGCTCTGGAATAAAACCAGAAGAACTGGCCTTCAGATAGTCAGATGTTTTCAGGTAAAGATTTTATGAGCCTGAATCCTTGTACCTTCTCGTACCCAGAGAAACACTAACGTCACGACCCACTGTCTGGGCCTGGTTCTCCTGGCTAGCCCCTGAGCAGCTTTCTACTTCTGTTCATCTCTGGGCCACGTACCTTTACCTTTCTTGTTAAGTTTGTTTCTTCTAGAATACAACAAGTCCCCAAGTAGTAGTACAACAAGAATATTCCCAGACCAGCACCCAGACAATGCTGAAACAAGTCCACCTTATCATTCCATGGCCTCTCATCTCTCTGCATAAATGCACCTGGACAGAGACCAGGCCAAGGGAACCCAGAGCCCCACGACGCCCCTGTACAGCCTGAAGAAGTCAGAGAGCTTACTGCTCCTTTTCCTTTGAGGCTGGGTTCCCAAATGCCTGAGAAGGGAAATAAGTTAGACATGAGCAGGGTATCAAAAGGGGCCAAAGAATTGGCCCTAAAAATAAAGAGAGGGAGGAATGTGGTGACTCAAGGACAAAAGAGCAGATTAAACCAAGGAGGGTCTTGGAATGCAGGAATGGAAAAACCAGACCCTTATCGTCCTTCCCTCCCCCATGTGGTAACTATTAATGGAACAGTATAACCTGTCTCCCCTCCTATCCCATAGGGAGAAGGTATTTATTTGCCCTGCTCTTCCCCTACCCAGCATATGTGCCTCACCCAGTCAGCAAATGACCCACAAGACCCCTATCTCACTCCTTGTACCCTGGGTATAAAAGTGGATTAAGGACCTTTGTTCAACGTTGATTCTCCCTTGAGCTGGCCCACTGTTATAACAGTGTCTCCCACTGTAATAAACTTTATTTCTCTCTCATTCTGTCTCATTTCTGGAAATTCTTTTCCAACCCACGCCCAGACCACAACAATTGTGTCATCCATAAAGAAAGTGAAAGTGTTAGTCACTCAGTTGTGTCCAACTCTTTGGAGCCTCATGGACTGTAGCCTGCCAGGCTCCTCTGTCTCCATGAAATTCTCCAGGCAAGAATACTGGAGTGGGCAGCCATTCCCTTCTCCAGACCATCTTCCTAACCCAGGGATTGAACCCAGGTCTCCTGCATTGCAGGCAGATTCTTTACCATCTGAGCCACCAGGGAAGCCCCATCCATAAAATAACCCCCAAATTTTGTGACCTCAAACAAGAATATTTTTTTCCTACACAGTGTCCGCGAGTAGTCAGGAATCTGCCTGGGCCTCTGACTTTCAGTCTCTCACAAGCTGACAAGCTGCAGTGCTTTCTAGCAATTGACATGGATGTTGACGTGATTCAGAGCCTTACAAGTTATTGGACTGAGGCCTCAATTCCTTGTGACCTATTGGCTGGGGGATCCATGGGTTCCTTAACTCAGGACAAGACAGCTTGCTTCATCTGAGAGGAAGTCACAGCGTCTGGTAACCTAACCGCGGAAGTGGCCAGCCATCATCGTGGCTCTGTTCTGTTGATTAGAGTAAGATACTAGGTCCTGTCCACCCTCTAGGGTAGGAATTACATACTAGGAAGGGAGGCTGACTGGGGACTAAGCATCTTCTCCCACAGCCTGTGGGTACCTTTGGGTAGGTGGGAGCCAGGGCCTGGATGGAAGACTGCTTCTCCTCTCTCAGTCTGATGTCCCTGCCTCTCGTGGTGTGGGCATCTTAATGCCATGACTGCTTCTAAGGCTGGAAGAGAGGTGTGTTTTAAATAATCTAGCTCTTAAATGCCATTTGAAAGTCAACTCCCTCATCTGATCTTCAACTGAAGAAAAAATGGTATATTTTAGTGCTGGAAGAAGAAGTCTGTGTTGGATTTACTAAGTAAAGTTGATAGGACTCATCAACACAGTGCATTCTTAAAGAGATTGCAAATGTAATCGCCACTAAGCAATTTGGAGTTTATATTCTGAGTTTAATTTTGACCGCCTTTAAGATAAGAGTCCACTGCATTTTCAAATGAAACACCCGTGAAACTTCGCTTCATTTTGTTCACTTACCTCTCTTTTGGTTGGGAGCTACTAAACAGCTTGGTCCATGTCTATTTCATTTCTAACACCAGCACTTTCGCTGGCCCTTAGGCTCTCAAAAATATGTACTAACATGAAATTTGTTTGTGTGTTTAATACATCCTGTACCAAATTAACTAAATATTGCTAGCATTTTCATAGTTGAGAACTCTACATATCTTTTTCTGGCATAAATGCTTAAAAAGAGTGAGCTGGAGCTATGATACCTGTAATTTCTGTGTTATTTTGCTAGTTCATTAGAGCATTAACAGTTTTGCCCTTGAATCAAAGTTCTCTACTTTTCTCTGCACAGTTTCCAAATATTTTGTCCTTTTGAGTCAAGAGCATTGCCCTGATTTTATGATGACATTTGAGTACGATATTTAAACTGTTAAAAAGTTATAAGAACGACCCTTTGGTATTAAATGTAATAAATGGCCCTGAATTGAATGCATGCACAGGTTCTCTTATATGAGCTTTGTGAGCCCAAACTGCTCCAGTTACATATTCTCACTGTAATTGGACTCTATGGCATTCTCTCATCCCCCAAGAGTATGCCAAGCCATGAAAATTCCTCCTGGCTTCTTGTTGATGTATACTTTGGGTCTTTTCAAGTTTTGGATTTCATTTGTAACTAGCGTATGGGACTCATAGTACTGTAGGTCCTCCCAATCCTGAAGAGGCAGAGGTGTGTCTGCAAGAAAACAAAACAAAACATTTCATTCCTAAGAGATTTATCGCAACTCTCAAAGAGAAAGGAGGGTGGAATGACTTGTCCTTATTCACCCTCACCTTTCCCAAGAATATTGTCTTTACTCATGGGTACTCTGTACTGGGTTCATTTGTCCTAGCATGTATTTTTATTTGTAATTCTACAGTATTGTGCTTGCATGTCTTCAGTTAGACTGTAAACTCAACATCAGAGGCTATCCTCTTTTTTTCTCCTGTTTTGATATCTTTGATCTCTTTTCCTGTTTTATACCCACTCTCACACCACTCTAGCAAGAGGAACGTGCACGTGGACAGCTAGTCTAGATTCATGGTTGATGCGTTAGAGTTGGGGCTTTCAGGTGGTGCTAGTGGTAAAGAATCTGACTGGCAATGCAGGAAGTGCCAGAGACGCGGGTTTGGTCCCTGGGTCAGGAAGATCCCCTAGGGGAGGGCAATGGCAATCCATTCCAGGATTTTTGCCTGGAGAACCCCATGGACAGAGGAACCTGGTGGGCTACAGTCCATAGGGTCACAAAAAGTCAGACTTTCCCAAGAATATTGTCTTTACTCATGGGTACTCTGTACTGGGTTCATTTGTCCTAGCATGTATTTTTATTTGTAATTCTACAGTATTGTGCTTGCATGTCTTCAGTTAGACTGTAAACTCAACATCAGAGGCTATCCTCTTTTTTTCTCCTGTTTTGATATCTTTGATCTCTTTTCCTGTTTTATACCCACTCTCACACCACTCTAGCAAGAGGAACGTGCACGTGGACAGCTAGTCTAGATTCATGGTTGATGCGTTAGAGTTGGGGCTTTCAGGTGGTGCTAGTGGTAAAGAATCTGACTGGCAATGCAGGAAGTGCCAGAGACGCGGGTTTGGTCCCTGGGTCAGGAAGATCCCCTAGGGGAGGGCAATGGCAATCCATTCCAGGATTTTTGCCTGGAGAACCCCATGGACAGAGGAACCTGGTGGGCTACAGTCCATAGGGTCACAAAAAGTCAGACATGACTGAAGCAACTTAACACACATGCATGTGCATGAGAGTTGACTGAAGTTGAGAGGCTGGAACATGTCTGGGCTCTTGTAGTGAGGAGTTAAATGTCAGTTCCAGAAGGCATCGTAACAATACTAAGTTAACTACATGGATAAAGATGGGTGCCAGTCTTCCCTTCAACCCTTGAAACATACCAGAGTATATTTCTGCCATGAAATTGCACTGTAATATTTTCTAGTTGTGATTCATTCACAGTTTAATATGCTTCTAGTTCTGGTTTGACTTTTCCCCCAGGAAGAGACTAAAATCTCTTCATTATAATATAGACAGTGTACTGCACTTTGAATACAAATTTATCCATGTTCAGAGTAATTTTTCTTGTGATTGTCTCTACCCTGGAGAAGTGCCTTTAATGAATTACATACAAATTGTGTAATTTAAGAAGTTAATTTGGTTTTCTGGTTACACAGGACTAAAAACAGCCCTTGTAGAAAGAGATGATTTCTCATCGGGGACCAGCAGCAGAAGCACTAAATTGATCCATGGTGGTGTGAGATATCTTCAGAAGGCTATCATGAAGTTGGATATTGAGCAGGTAATTGTGTATGCTGGTTGTTAAACAAAAATTGTTACTATGCTTTTTTTCTACCCAATTAAATCATTTTTTTTTTAATGGCCTTTAACATTTCTTCCTATTGGAAATACCTAGTTAGTGTATTCTGCTGGAGTGTCTTTCAGGAGAGGTGTGTCAGTTTTGCTGTTGTTTTTTCCTGTAGCAACACGTTCATGAATAACCAGGGTCCTTTTCTACACAGACATGTCAAAGTAGCAGATTTACAAAACCACTTTTGGATGTGTTACCTTTTAACAGTTGTGATTGTTTTTTGTTTTGGTTTTCTGACCAATGGCCACCAAATTGCTACTTCCCAAGCAGGTTCAGGGGAGCTCTGTTGTAATACATGAGGAGTATTGATCTTAACTGCAAATGCAGTCCTGCATATTTTCACTGACATATTCTGAAGGAAAAGATGATCTGAGTCATGCTTTTTTTTTTTATGTCACACTTTGTTGTGTCCAGTCTGCCACCATTTGAAAACTGCCAAGGCAGTGTGGAAGATGACATTTCCCAGAGGGGGTAAAAAAAAAATCAGCTGAACTCCCTATCTGCTTTTCATCCACGAAAAACACAGCAGCACTAACTTGACGTTGTCAGTTTTGACTCTGTCCCCTTTCCTTACATGTCTGTTTAGGACCTTGATGGACGTAAAGAAAAGAGCGTAGGGTTTAGAACAGATGCTTGTGATGTGCTATAACTTATGTATTCAATTTCTATAAGCCTCAGTTTTCTCGTTTGTAAAAATTAGTGTTATGATAGTAATGCTAGGTCTTCAGAGAGGGATAATGATAACTAAAGACAAAAGCTTTTTCATGATCATTTATAAAATACCATCCTAAGTACTATGTCTGCTTGGGCTAGTGGAGGCAAGAAGAAACGTTTAACGTGAATTTGAACAATCTGTTATCTCTAACATGAGAAAATATTATGGGGGACTGAGAAAAGGAACAATACAGACAATGCAAGATAAATTGTTACAATAATCTTGTAACTCAAGTCAGGAAAATATCTTACACCTGGGAACTCTGACAGCATGTTTTTCTCCTATGCAAATACAGTTAAGATTTCTAAAAAATCTTTCAGGTTGACAGCATGATGTATTATTAGAAATTTGATTAGGAGGGAGCCATCCTCACTCAGAGGTAGAGAGGTGTCTGTGTATCAATCAGTTGGCAGGGTGTCTATTTGCCATTTGAAAATATTATGATCTGTTACTGCGAAACTAATTTTCTCTGTTTTGCTTTTCAGTACAGGATGGTAAAAGAAGCCCTTCATGAGCGTGCCAACCTGCTGGAAATTGCTCCCCACTTATCAGCTCCATTGCCTATTATGCTTCCAGTTTACAAGTAAGCCTTTTGGTATCATCAATATACTCTTTGCTTATCTGAGGCCAATAGAACAACCCAGTTTTAATGGCAGAAGTTCCTCAATGTGTGTTTCTTAAAGTAGTTGTAATTGGTCCTAATCTTTAATCCTTTTAAAATATTTTCCTTTGTTGTATTTTAAAAAGTGTGATTTTTTCTAAATTACTCTCTACCAGCCCACCTCTGAGGGCTAGATCTTGAAGGCAAAGTGGCTTGTGTTCTGCTTTTATAATTATTGTTTTAAACTCCAGTTTCTGAGAGTATATAGAGGAACAACTGCATTTGCACTGGGAAACATAAGAGGGTCATTTGCAGGCTAAAATGCAGAGCCAGTATAAATCCTGCTGCAAAGTCTGAACTGACATATATCAACTCCAAACCCTAAGCCATTTTGTGTCATTTTAAATTTCTGAGTTAACCAAACCTGAAATTTGGTTTGTAGGTGTCAGATAATCGTAAATTATTAAACCCAATTTTCTGAATATTGTTAGAGCTATCCATCAAGTTGACTTAAACTGGAATACAGATAATAGGAAATATAGGATTATGTGTAGCTCTGTTAGCTGCATGAGTGTTGTGGGGTCTAGAAACAAATTTTATAATTTTTGTCTATATTTTGTCATAGATGGCTTGAGATATCTTAAGCCAATGAGTCTCTACCCTGGGTGTACATTGGAGTCACTCTGGTCTTTGCCCTAGTCTAGTTCAGTTGATCTCTAGGAACACAAGATCCAGGCAGCTATGTTTATTTTTGATGCTCCCTAGAAAGTCTAATATGCAGTCAGGCCCAGAACCACTGCCTTCAAGATGATTCATTTATGTATGTAGTTCAGCTGGGCTGGTCTCAGAACAGGAAGGCACTTGTTTCTTATGCAGTACACTTCTAGATATACTTTGCTTTTCTTAATAACAAGTGTCATATAAAGTGACATTCTGTACCCTGTTTGTTAAAGAAACCTTTTCCCCTCTTTATGCTGTAGGTGGTGGCAGTTACCATACTACTGGGTAGGAATCAAGCTATATGATCTGGTTGCTGGAAGTAATTGCCTGAAAAGCAGTTATGTCCTCAGCAAATCAAGAGCCCTTGAGCATTTCCCAATGCTCCAGAAGGACAAACTGGTGGGAGCAATTGTCTACTATGATGGTACGTGATTTTTGTTTTTTCAAGATACTCATGACCGTTACAGTATATTCTTAATGAGATAGTTTTGCATACTAATTAATGCTAATCTTACACAACACACAGACACACATGTGCACTCTGCAAGTAACGTTTTGCTTTTAACATCACTCGGTCTTGAATATTCCTTCGACTTTGAATCTCATGGTTGGTTTGGTCCGTTTTCCATCATTGTGCATTTTGGGCCCCAACCTTCATGCCATTTAATTTGTTGTATGTTTGCCAGTGAACACTTGCTTTATGAATATATTATAATGTTGAAAGCAGCTGAGGATCTGTTAGGTTTTCTAGATGAAACCTCTATTTTCAAGGGGTTATAAGCCTAGAGAAAAATGCCTCTGGGCTGAAATGGACGTGTTCATATTTTGCACAGGACACAATTCTTGAACATATAATTTATGTGATGAAGGTGGACGAACATTGCATCTGTTAAACCAGTCTGTTGTGTTTTTTTTCTTCAATCCCTCAGTTTTTAATGCTTATTTTATTGTTATTAGATGTTTTCTAACAGTGGCATTATCTAGTACCCATTTGCCTTGTGTTCAGTGTTAATTCACTGTGTTTGTGTGTGTGTTAACAAATACAGTTTCATACACTTTTATTTGAAGGAACTAACCACTTAACATAGCTCCAGATGAACCACAATACAACACAAAACATCACAGGAAAAGCTGTTTGTGAAATTTTACTGCTTTTTTTAAGGGAGAATGGAATTGGAAAATAGTCCAGGAATTTCTATTTATAAATGAATAGCTGGACACAGATAACTGTAGATGTTCAAAAAGCCTCAGAAGTTTTGTGACACAAAGGATAGCTTAGGCCCTATAGCTCAGTGAGTTTTTAAAATCCCACTACGTGATCTTATGTATTTAGTGTTAGATATCTAAACTCTTTGTATGAAGATGTATTTTGTTTTTTTTTCTTTTTTCAGGAGACTTTGATATTTATATTTCATAATACGGGATATCTTTTAGGTTACGCCTTTGTTTCTCCTCAGTGTTAGGTTTCTGAATCAATTTAGCTATCTGTCAGGCTTTCATGTATGAATGCAAAATGTATATATGAAGATGGGGCAATGGGGACAAACTCAAGAAGATATGTTAGGAGCAACAATGTTAGAAAAATGTTAAGGGTCTTTGACAAACGTTAAAAGCCAGAAAATGCAGTTTACAGTGACTTGCAGCATCTGAACACCACAGGGGGGGCACTTAACTACTTTTTTGGTGCCCCTGATTGAATCTCATGTTAAAGGACAATCTTAACTGTGAATTTTCTTTCCCTTCTTCAAACCCTTAACGTTAATCCATTGTAGTTTGTTGGGTGATTACATTAAAGAGATTTTTGGTGCAGGAGGAATCAGAAGGCGTTCTGCAAATGGACCCCTGCCCATCCTGCCATGGAAATGTTTGTGCCCTTTGCCTCTTAATTTTAATCCCTCCCATGCAAACTCTCTCAAGTACTTGGCCATTTTCTCTACCACGTGACCTATTGAACACAAACTACTTTTATTTGTTATTTTTATTTTTTAGCTTGTGCATATCTGAAGCTCCTTGAGGGGAATATTAGTGGGTGTCATATCTGAATTTGTGGTGTCCTATCTTATGTTGGTTTGATATTGTTATGAATTATAGATTCTTATTGATTCTACATAGAGAAACCAAGGGAATTCTATGTCACATAATGCAGGAGAAACATTATCATATTAAAATCAGAGGAAGGAGAATTTCTTTAATCTACAGTTGGCTTTTATAGCTTGTTACAGATTGCAAAATTATGAGTTTAGCAAAGATTACTGAAAAGTTTAAAAATTATTTTTGAAAAGAATTTCAAATTGATATTTGAAAATTGATTGTGAAACCCAAGTCTTGAAAAAGTAAAAATCATTCTCGTCACTGGAAATAGTTTCTTTTTTAATCTTGTTCTGAAATGCTGTAGGTCCAACTATGTCATGCTTGAGGCAAGACAAAACAGGAATGGGAAACAGTAGCTCTCCAGTTTCACAGCTTATTCACAGGTAGGGCAACTCTTGTTACAACTAATGGTGTGATGAGCAAATTAAATAACAACATGCAAATAAGGTAGAAAGGAGCATATGGAAAGGAATTAAATGTAATAAATGTGTGCTCAGAGAAAGGAAAGGATGACTTACTCTTTAACCAGAAAAATAGCATTATTATCCTGCTACCAAAGTACTTCAGAAAGGAAAAAGTACTTAAGCATATACCATTGCAGTTGAATTCTGAACAGTGTGATTTATAAGATAAACCTTTCTTAACAATAATAACAACATAACCATGCAGGAGACCCCGGTTCAATTCCTGGGTCGGGAAGATCCCCTGGAGAAGGGATAGGCTACCCACTCCTGTGTTCTTGGGCTTCCCTGATGGCTCAGCTGGTAAAGAATCTTCCTGCAATGCAGGAGACCTGGGTCAATCCCTGGGTTGGGAAGATCCCCTGGAGCAGGGCATGGCAACCCACTCCAGTGTTCTTGTCTGGAGAACTGCCATAGACAGAGGAGCCTGGTAGGCTACAGTCCATGGGATCCAAAGTGTCAGACTAAGCACAGCACAGCACGCTATATATTACATCCCCAGAACTTATTTATCTTCTTACTAGAAGTTTACATCTTTGACCACATACTTTTTTTTTTCACATGATTCATTTATATGAAATGTCCAGATTAGGAATATTTACACAGATATGGAAACACTCTGGTTGCCAAGGAAAAGGAAAGAGGGTAGGGTTCGAGTTTGATGGCTATAGGGCAGAGGGTATCTTTTATTAAATTTTTTAATTGGAATGTAGTTGGTTTACAGTGTCATGTTAGTTTCAGGTGTAGAGCAAAGGGATTCTGTTAATGTGGTAATTACAGTGGCTATTCTATGCTTGCCATATTTTATTAACCTCTGAAAAACAAACTCACATATGTGGAGGAATAACTACCATCTTTTTTCAGTATGCTGTGCTGTGCGCACTGGTTTCTGACTCTTTGCGACCTCACAGACTGTGTAAACAAAGTAGATGTCAGATTTTTCAGTAAAATCCCCTTGAAGTAAAAGTTGGGGTAGGAAGTGACATACCAGGTCATATTTTCTTTTTAATATTACGTTAGAGAAAACATACAGTCATCTTACTGGTTTTCTGCCTGATCCTGGTCCTAGTGTTTTTCCTCTGTCCCTCTTCCCGTCCTGCCAGAGAGTGATCAGCTGTGCCCATCTGTGGCCGTTACCACTGCTCGTGGGTTTCCATGTATAGGTTGGTGACTGCTGGAACTCTTCCCACATCAGCAAGAAGTGTTTAAGGCACGACAGGCTCAGGTGACTTGGCGGGCTGTGAGGTTCTTGAGCCAGCTATGGATGATTTGCCAGTTTCCTAAGAAACTTAACTTGTCTTCCTCTGTCAGCTTTACTCTGCTTGATCCTAGAGATCTTTGCTGCCATTCTAGTTGAACTTCACTCATCCAATCCAGTGCACAGAAAATGAGATATAATTAAAAATCATTAAATATTTAAAACCATAAGATACCCCCATTAAGCTTCTGTAAGATGCAACTGGAGAACAAAATTACAGCTTTAAATCCTTCCTTCTGAGAGTCTAGGCAGTGACACAGATATCTGTTATTTCATACTCGATGATACTCTTAAGTATCCCTTATGCACATATGAAAATAGCAACCTACGAGAAATTACATTGGCTTTCCTGATGTAAATAAAAGTTGGTTACAGCCGTGTTTCAAAGAGGGAATTGAAACCCAAGTTTCACTAGAATATTCATTTTTATTCCAGCCTAAAACTCACAGCATACAAATAGATGAATTCAGCTTGTGAGAGAGCAAAGCCAATTTAATCTCTGGCTCCCCCGAGGTAAATGTAGTTCACAGTCCTGCCCCCACCCCAACCTCAGCTATAATCCCTGGCTCCTGGAGGTAAAAATGCACTGAAGTGAGGAAAATTCTGCAGCAGGATATAATGATCCAAAATGACAGGGACAATAATGACAATGAATTTCATGTCTCCCAGTCATGAGCTGGAGATGCTTGACTAGGCTGACTTATACAATTAAATTGTTACAGGTACAGCAGGAGATGCAGTTAGCTGTGTGCTTTGGGGAACGATGCCTCTGGCTAACAGCATATTGTGGAATCCAGACTCTTTTGTTAGGAACAAACTATTATTCCTCTAGGCATGTACCCACAATTGTATACTTTAATAAAAGAAAGCCTGGGTTAAAGACAAGTCTTTTAAGGTGTTGATTTTATCTAGTTTGAAAGCTTTTTAAAAAAGGAAAGAAAAATCAATTACCCAGTAACACAAAGGTGATCTTTTTTTCTTTTTTGGTCTTATGTTTTCATTTTTGTTTCATTTTGTTCTTGGAGCATAAGTTAAACCTAAAGATGGGGCCTTTAATCCTCATGTACATTATTTGTAAACACAGTTGTTGAACTATAATTGGGTGTTATCTACTTTAAATCTGACAGATTGATTTCTTCAGAACAGAAATAGATACAATAAACAACCAAATAGTATGGATTTACAAATGAAATAGCCATGCCATTATGCAAGTTTGTCTCTGTGCTTCCTAATACAGTTCTTGTGAGGTTGTTATGGTGATCCTAAAGTGGTTGTGTGAACCTCCTGGGTTGCACAAGACCTCAACTGGGGGTAAGGAAGAGTATTTTGGGACTTTTACTTAGACCTGTTTCTATCAAATTCCTTAGAAATGTCAATTTTTTTTACATATGGTTTAAATGGCTATTATATATATATATGTACAATAGTACAAGTATGTAGTTTATAAATAAATGTCCATACTGGAGTTATATGTTGACATTTACTTCTGGATTACTCAACTTGATTTTTCTGTTTTGTACCACTGGGTTAGTAATTTGTCATCATTTTAAGTATAAATCGCAGAGAAACTCTTACATGTGGCAACCAGGAGATACGGACAAAAAGTTTATTGCAGCACTGGGAATAACTTCAAAAAGCAAAATAATTCAAATATCTAGCAAGAGACGAATAAGTAACCTATAGTGTATTCACATAATGGAGTAAAATAGAGCATTGAAAGTGAATGAACTAAGCTAAGCTGAACAACAGGGATGAGTCTTAGAAAATATATGTCGAAGATAGTATGATAACTTGTCTTACGTTTGTAAGCAATCATACTTGGAAAATGCTTTCCAGATTGTCACGGTGGCTCAGCGGTAAGCAACCCGCCTGCCAATGCAAGAGATGTGGGTTCAATCCCTGAGTCAGGAAGATCCCCTGGAGGAGGAAATGGCAACCCACCCACTCCAACATCCTTGTCTGGGAAATCCAATGGACAGAGGGGCTTGGCACGCTACAAGTCCACTGGGTCACAGAGAGTCAGACACGACTGAGCGACTAAACAACAAAGTGCGATTGAAGCAGTCAGTACTATGAAAGTAGATGGCTTAAGTTTACAAACTCTATTGAGTTTTGAGCTGCACATCTATGAATTTAGTTTATAATGTGTTGCTCATGAAGTGTTTTGAGCCTCAAATAATAAATATTAATTAATAAATATTAATTAATAAATATAAATATAAATATAAAATAACTTTTAAGTATAAAATTATTTAAATTTAAATTTATTTATTTAAATTTAATTGTTTTATTTGGGTCAATTTTATGCATATTGTATCAACCATCAAATTTCAGCTTTGCACAAAAATATTCTAAAGCAAAGCATCAATTCCACAAATGTCCCCATATATATTTACATATATATATTTAAAATTTTCAGATTCTTCCAGAAAATTTGCAAAACATTCTTAGGAAAAAGGAAAATATTGTGCACACACATATGTTTTACATAAGTATATATTCTTTGAAATTTATTTGAAATTTAAGGCTTAAAGAACACATTTTAAAAGAACTTACTCTAAAATTATCTACTTCTTAGATGTGATTTAAAACCTATTAGTTTTAATATTTTCCCTGTCTATATGAAGTTTTACACTTAAATAAATTTAGTGAATAATTTTTAATCTTGATTCCCTCCTGTCAGCTTTTCCATTGTATTTCTCTTCTTGTTTTTTGTGAGTTACATAAATGAAACTGACATTATTGCTCATATAGCAGTCATATATTTTGCCCCTCAATGCTGCCTTTTTGCTATTCAGTGTATCTGGATACCAACTAATGCTAAATGAAGTTTGACATGTACCCCTAAGAAACAAAACTTATAAAATGTGGCTTCAAAGGAAACCTTGAGTAAATAGGGCACATTTGTGTCCACCCAGGCTAACATCCAACATATGCTTTAGCTTCCTGATGGTGAGACAGAGCAAAATAGCCCCTAGGAAAGCTTGCAATTGTTTACTGCTCACTTGACCATCATGTATTAAATACCATCATATATTAAATTTATTCTCTTATAATTAGTTTTTTTTTAAGAAAATCAAAAGCACACAAAAGTAGTTTTGATCAGGTGTAGCATACTGAGATAGTAATTCATTTTGAGATAGTAATTCATAACTCTGCATCTAAAAGTTTAAAAACAATGCTAGAATTCACCAGTAGAAGGATATGTATGCATATGTTGTTTGAACAACTACTTCTGATGGGGCCGCAGAAAGATAACTTCTCTCTCACACTCTGTTGCTTAATTGAGCTTTTAAAAAAGATGCAGGATCAAAGATAAAGCAAGTGTATCAAAAATTTCCATGCCCTCTTTCCTCCAGTTTACTCTTTCATCCAAAAAATCTTTCTGAACATTCTGTTTTCTAAGCCAAGCTTACAGATTTTGAGAGGGCTCACTGCATATATTCCAAATATCAGGGCAAACATGTGGTCTCCACTACCAATAATGTTTTGCATTTGCTTAGCAGAGTACGGTTTTCAAAAGATTTTTTTCCTCACAAATTGTCTTAGTTGATCAAACTCAGCATGTATTGGAATATGGAAATCATGATTCCTGTTTTCCAGGAGAAGTTCAGAAGCAGAGTTAAATAGCTAGATCAATATTTTGGACATACAATGATGTGAAAATAATTTTTTTCCTTGGCTAAACATAAAGAACTTTATAAAAAGTTATAACATTATGTCTTCTTTCAGCTATCATTAGGTTTTAAGTCAGTTATATGCTTTAACAAAACATAGCCAAATGGTTGCATTTTTAACTAAAGGGAACTTCAGACATATACAAAATAATGAGAGTAATAAAATGAACTTCTAGTTTCAACATAAACTCATGGCCCAGCTTCATCTGTCTACCTGTTTGCTGCCCCCAGATGACAAATATTCATCCTTGGATATTTCAATCTATAGCTTTAAAGTTAAGAGTTTTCTTTAAAATATAGCCACACTTAAAATGTTTACCAGTAATTCCTTAAGATCAAATATCTGATCATGATCCCATATCACCTACAGTATCATAACCTTAATTGGCTCCCGATTAAAAAATAAACCCATAAAATAAACAAAATCCTAGTTAAGGTTTCTGTATCCCAGTTCATTCTTTTTAACTAATAGTTTCCCATCCCTTCCTTTGTTTCCTTCCTCATGGTTTTGTTTAACAGTTCCCTTGTGTTTCCTTTACAGTGGTTTTAGGCCTGTCCCATTAATCTGTTGCTGCAAAAGAAATAACACCCAAGCTTAGTGACTCAAAATATCAATGGACTCTCTCAGAGTTTTGAGGATAGATGGGCTCACCTGGGTGTTACTCATTTGGGACCCCTCCTATAAGCAGTGAGG
The DNA here is from genome assembly GCA_006410675.1 of Oreotragus oreotragus. Classification (NCBI taxonomy): domain Eukaryota; kingdom Metazoa; phylum Chordata; class Mammalia; order Artiodactyla; family Bovidae; genus Oreotragus; species Oreotragus oreotragus. Next base: position 420,338 of record SJYX01022527.1, on the reverse strand, counting down.
TGCTGGCTGAGGCTGGAGTCTTCCAAAAGCTTTCTTACCTACATGTCTGGCTCCTGGGCTGAGAAGACTGAATTAGTTGGGGGCTGGTCCCACGTCTTTCTCTCATCGTGGCTTTTGCACATGGCTGAGTTGGACTTCTACATAGTCAGACTTCTTATGTGGTGGCTGGCTTACGCCAGTGAGAACCAAGAGAAGTGAAGTGAAGTGAGCTGAAGTCGCTCAGTCGTGTCCGACTCTTTGCGACCCCACAGACTGTAGCCTACTAGGCTCTTCTGTCCATGAGATTTTCCAGGCAATAGCCCTGGAGTGGATTGCCATTTCCTTCTCCAGGGGATCTTCCCAACCCAGGGATCGAACCCGGGTCTCCTGCATTGTAGACAGACGCTTTACCATCTGAGCCACCAGGGAAGTCCCGAGTCTTAAATGCAAGACTTCTTCTGCCTTAGCCTTAGAAGGCACGCGGTGTCACTTCTACAATATTCTGCTAATTAAAGTGAATCACAGAGGCATCCCAGATTTAAGAGATTGGTTGTTGTTTAGTCACTAAGTTGTGTCCAACTCTTTTGCAACCGTATCAACTGTAGCCCACCAGGCTCCTCTGTCCATGGAATTTCCCAGGTCAGAATACTGGAGTGGGTTGCCATTTCCTTCTCCAGAGAATATTCCCAACCTGGGGATCGAATCCATGTCTGCTGCTTGGCAGATGGGTGCTTCATTACTGAGCCAGCACAGTGCAAGAAAAACAGGAAGCATGGTTTATTGGAGGCGGGGAGGTGAGACACCTTTAGCCATTAGCTACAAGGAGCAGGGAGGCAAGACACCTTAGTGATTAGCTACAAGGAGCAGGGAGGCGAGACACCTTTAGTGATTAGCTACAAGGAGGCTAGATCAAATTGTTTTGTCATAAACAATTTTTAGGTGCTGGTGTGAATTTCCATCACTGGTCTTCTTGCCTCTTTTGTCATGATTATTTTCTAAATTGATTTCAATATGTCATTAGAGGTTAAAGGGTTAAAATGGCACTTTTCTAACTCTGCCATTCCAACTTCATTCATTAGTTAGAATAGTTATAATTTCCCAATATTAACTTTTTGGCTACCTTGTGATGTACTTTTTGTATAAAATTTCTGGATAAATGCTAGATTCTTTCATTTATATTTTAGTTTTCAATAATATTGAGTTAGTTTTCTAGTATACTCCAAATGTGATGAGTTTTTTTAGATTATTAATTAAACTCAGGGTTCTAAATATATTTGAAATGTATCAGTCTATTAGAGTTGCTGATGTTCAAACTACCCTTTTTCTGACTTATGGGCACCTCTTCAAGTTGGCTTCTGATCCCTCTTGATGAGCTGTCAGTGGTCTGTGATGACTTCTGTGTTATCTGCTATGACGAAATAATCCAGGCTAATCTCATAAACTTTTCTGACCTAGATCTGACCTAAAGCATTTTTGTTTCTCCAATAAGTTTTGACTTCTTCCTGTGGGAAATGATAATTAGGGACCATAATGTATTTGTTAGGGATATTCATTGGTCATTTCTAGGCTTTTCTATAGAAAGAGTTTAGAAAAAATTTTTGTTTAAAAAAGAAAATATGAATTCTCAGACATATATGCTAAATTGCTTCTGTTGTGTCTGACTCTTTGTAAACCTATGGACAGTAGCCCACCAGGCTCCACTCTGTCCATAGGATTCTCCAGGCAAGAATACTGGAGTGGGTTGTCATGCCCGCCCTCAGGGGATCTTCCCAATCCAGGGATCGAGCTCGCTTCTCCTATGTCTCCTGTATTGGCAGGTGATTCTTACCACTAGTGCCACCTGGGAAGCCCTCTTAGTTAAGTCGCTCAGTTGTGTCCGACTTTTTGTGACCCCGTGGACTGTAGCCCACCAGGCTCCTCCGTCCATGGGATTCTCCAGGCAAGAATACTGGAGTGGGTTGCCATTTCCTTCTCCAGGGGAACTTCCCGACCCAGCGATCGAACCCAGGTCTCCTGTATTAGAGGCAAATGTGTTAACCTCTGAGCCACCAGGGAGCCCTCTTAGACATAACTAATTATACTTAAATTCGTGTGTACATGACCTTATTTAATGTCATCACTCATACCTCCAGGAATTCTATTACTGAAGCCAGTTTAAGACTTTAGTTGTTGCGGTTTTGTTGTTTTTGTGTTTCTTAGAGTGTATGCCAATGGGAATATATGAATTACTGTCTTTAAAGCTACTTTACATAGTTTCTATCAGTGTGGCTAAGCCATCAGCTTGATACAACAAATCATTTTAATTTTGCTTTCTATTTTTAGGGATTTCTCTTTTTAAAAGTGTGCTTTTAAAAAAAGTTTATAAGATACAGGGCTTCAAAGTCAAAGTAGACACAAAAACTATTCAAAATAAGGTTAGTCTCTCTCGCTTCTCACCATTTCCTCATTTTCTTTAAAGATAACATTTTAAAAAATTGAATTTTGGCTTATCCTCTCATTGTGTGCATGTGTATGGATATGTGTATATATTATGTACACTTTCATCTGCTTCTCCTCCCATTCCTTAGATAATAGTAATGCCTTTCTCTTTTCATCTAATATAATGAATATTTCATTCCATGGTAGTATAAGGAGCCCCAAAGTTTTGAAAAGGTGAATTTAAAAAGAATCTAGGAACCAAATTTCATGGAATTAAGTATTATAGTCATGTTCACTGCTTAGATCAAAATATATGCATTGGTGCATACAGCCTTAGTCATCATCAATATTTTCAAGTTAGTTTTCTTTGTTTAAAAAAAATTATTTATTTATTTGGCTGTGGTGGCTTAGCTGCTGCATGTGGGCTTCTCTCTAGCTATGGAGCACAGAGATCTATCCCAGATCTATCTCAGATCTATCCTAGAGACTCTGGGATAGAGCCGGAGTCCCCTGCATTGAAAGGCAGGTTCCCATCCTTAACCACTGGACCACCAAGGAAGTCCCAAATTATTTTTCTTTTTATAAGTGAAAATGAAATTTTGTTTCTTTGGACACCACAAAACAATGGCACATCCACTATTTTTAACTGTATAGGGATATTAAAATTAGGCTGTGAGTCTCAAATGCTTTCATTGTCATCCTCTGATTTGTTTAAATTTGCTAAATCCTAGTACATATCATCTGCTTGTGTTTAAAGCCAATCTTCAGACTAAATATTCACGTTAAGTACAGTCTTTTTAAGTAGATGGATCTGTTTTATGCTAATACATGAAATTATACAATTCTTAGTAAAATTTTATTTTATATTCTTTGTAGTAATAGAGTTAAAATTTTTAGACATGAAGCTAATTAATTGTAGTTTATGGTTAAGACTTTCAATTTTTATTTTCTGCTTCTGTTTTAGAGACCTTGGGAAAACACACTCCCAAGAAACAGGAGACCTGTTTAAATGTACCATATATTGAAGCTTAAAGTAACTATCCCCCAGTACGTTTGTCTCAAAGTAGTTCTCCTTCAAAGATACGGTCTCTTAGATCATATTTGGAAAGAAATAATTACCATTGGAATGTGGAGAAATAAATAGGAAATAAAAAAAGCTGGAGTAATTGGTCTTTAGAACTGTTTTTTCTTACCACTTTATTGTATGACAGTGTCTATTGGCACTATCTATTGGCAGAGTCCCCAGGTGTCCACTGATCTATGCACTCTAGCATGTTTTCTAGAATTCTTTCGGGGAGATTAAGAGCCTTTGCCCAGATAAATGCTCAGGAAAAGGAAGAAAGAGAGAAAAAAAAGAGTCAAATCAATATTTAGCTGTTCACACAACACACAGTGGCTTTCTTAGTGTAATGGCAGGCCAGGCTGGTATCTACCCTCACAAGAAATAGCAGTAATAAAAATATCTCTTCACTTAAAAAGCCCCTATGGCAGCTGCAACTAGAAATTCTACAACCAAGCTCTGCTAATATAATATAGAAAACTGAAAAAAAGTCATAAATGAAACTAACACCTTGGTAGATTATATTCTCTAGCGCCAAATAGACCACTATTTTAGAATGTGAATTTCAAACTGGTTTCATTATTACTATTAATACTTACTCATATCACTCTTCATATTAGTAAAATTCTCCTTAGATCATTATATCCATTCACAGAAAATATGAACCATATAACCATTTACTGAAAAAAAAATAACTCGGCTTTGCACATTAAATACACACACACACACTCAACTGACTTCCCACACGGTTTGTATAACTGCTGCTTCACTACTATTGAAAACCAAAGAGATAGTCTTGTATTCACTGAAAAAGTATTACTAGTATGATAATTTACTGTCTATTCAGAAGAATAAGGCTTTGATGAGAAAATGATCAGAGAACATAGGGGTTAGACGAACAACTATCAGGTTAAGAACAATCAGATAACTTGTATGTAATGTCTTTATGTCAAAGATGATTAATATATAGCTGAATTAACTTGGGATAGGTAACTCTAACTCCCACTCCAGTACTGTTGCCTGGAAAATCCCATGGAGGGAGGAGCCTGGTAGGCTGCAGTCCATGGGATCACAAAGAGTTGGACATGACTGAGTGACTCCACTTTCACTTTTCACTTTCATGCATTGGAGAAGGAAATGGCAACCCACTCCAGTGTTCTTGCCTGGAGAATCCCAGGGATGGGGGAGCCTGATGGGCTGCCGTCTATGGGGTCGCACAGAGTCGGACACGACTGAAGCGACGCAGCAGCAGCAGCAGCAGCAGCAGCAGCAGCAGGTAACTCTGAAGTCTCTTAGTATACCAGGAACTTCCTATTTTCCAGGTGTTTGAAATTCTTCTCAATTTTAACCTGAGAAATAAAATAATGAGTGGGCTTAGGAATTCGTGCCGTTTTACTTTTCCTTACAGAGAACAAGCTGACTGAAAGACAGCCATGGAGAGGCTCCAGAGAGTTCTCTCTGCCCCTCTCTCTATAATCTTTTGTGTGCAAAGTGTTGTACTTCAGTAGCTACTCAGATCTATTTTTGGCAAAAGAAAGGGTGTAAATACATTATTATTTTAGAAAGTAATCTGGATACAGTCAGAATTTACAAATCAGACAAATTCACTACTCCCATTTCCTTCAGTTCAGTTCAGTTCAGTCGCTCAGTCGTGTCCGACTCTTTGTGACCCCATGAATCGCAGCACGCCAGGCCTCCCTGTCCATCACCAACTCCCGGAGTTCACTCAGACTCATGTCCATTGAGTCAGTGATGCCATCCAGCCATCTCATCCTCTGTGGTCTCCTTCTCCCCCTCCCCCCAGTCCCTCCCAGCATCAGGGTCTTTTCCAATGAATCAACTCTTTGCATGAGGTGGCCAAAGTATCGGACTTTCAGCTTCAGCATCAGTCCTTCCAATGAGCACCGAGGACTGATCTCCTTTAGGATGGACTGGAGGGAATAATATAAATCCAAATTATCTTTTTCAATAGTTGCCTCTTCAAAAAACATTTAAAAAAAAAGTACATGGGAGTTACAAGAAATATATTTTGTGTAGAGCAAGATTAATATATATTTTTATCTCTTCCCTCTAGCTTCTTTTTGGATATTTCTTTTCTCATCTCTTTTGGGTAAAACTCATGTCTTCATGATCCTTCAATATGAATAAAAAGGGAAAGCCGTTCAATTATGTCAGTTTTTTTAAGTAGTAAAAGATGCTATTTAAAAGGAGCCAAGTGTAAACATGATTAATACAAACACAATGAAACAAACATACAGTTTAGAGTAACATTTAAAGTATATAAATACCTGTGCATGCGTGTGTGCTAGGTTGCTTCAGTCATGGTCAACTCTTTGCAACCCTATGGACCGTAGCCCTCCAGGCCCCTCTGTCCACAGGATTCTCTGGGCAAAAATGAGTGGGTTGCCATGCCCTCCTCCAGGGGATCTTCCCGACCCAGGAATCGAACCCACAGTATAAGTACCTAGGTGCAGTTAAATACTTCATTTGCTGAAGATTAATTATTTTAATCTGCTTCCTTTGCTGTTTAACATAACTTTGGTTCTTTTCTTCTGTCATCCTCCTCAAGTGTGACTAGAATTAATTCAATCCATACATTTTGATTTAGACTTTTGTCTTAAAGTTAGGGCTCTCCTGGTGGCTCAGACGGTAAAGAATCTGCCTGCAGTGTGAGGGACACCAGGTTTGATCCCTGGGTTGGGAAGATCCTCTAGAGAAGGGAATGGCAACCCACTCTGGTATTCTTGCCTGGAGAATTCCATGGACAGAGGAGCCTGGCAGGCTACAGTCCACGGGGTCGCAAAGAGTCGGACACAACCGAGCGACTTTCACTTCACTCACTCACTGAAACTTATCCTCCCCCTTTTTGTTTCTTAAGCCTTTGACTGCATCTGAGTTCCTTGGAGTTCCTGGGAAGGCCTTGTGTGTGCTGGGTGGCACACACCCCTCTTTCCCGCAGTTGTCCTCCACTATCCGATTTTGAGGACGTGGTCTTCCCTCACCATGAACACTTTCTGAGCTACAAATCTCAAACTGTTTCCTCCTCTGAATTCTGTTTGAATTTCACACATACTGAACTTGAAATTTCTGAGACACCACAAGGGCCTGATCTTGTCATCTCTTATTGAAATCATTCTTCTGGCTGTAATAACAGTTACAAAACAGAGAGCAGGGCCAGCCGGAAACAAGGTGAAACCAAGTCACAGGGATCTGAAGCAGAACCAACAAAGTAACAAGAACGCAGGAGGCTACTGCGTAGTAGAGAGCTGGGGAGAAGAAAATTCCCTAATTTCCTCCTCTACTAGCTGATTGAATATAAAGATTTTACCTTGCTAGGACTGGGCAGAGGCATGTGTTAAAACAAGGTGTCATAAATGTTTCCCTAACTCATGAGAGAGACACAGCACTTGGTGTAGGGGAGTCAGTCCACGTGAGAAGATCTCTGTCAGCATGTGAGGCCTGAAGTCAGCCTTTGGAACAGTTAAGTTACCCCAGACCTTCCTCCCCAGACCATCCTCTACCTCCACAGGAGGGGACGTTTGCAAGGGCAGGAGGAATCAGTGGCCACTGAAGCACTGAGTGCCTCTCTCCTGTCCAGCGGGTTGTGACCACTCCCATTGCTTTTAGGTTTCCTTATGTCCAGAATCCTGGTGTCCAAAATAAAACAGAAGTCCTCCAGAAAATTCTGTGCCATTGTAGCACTGGGGACCCCTTGGATCCACCTGGGTACTCTCTGTATGTACATTTGATTAATCTATGAAAGGGAAACTGGGAAAAGCCTTGTTTTCCCTCATCAATGCATGAGCTACGAGAGCTTCTGAAGAAATGTTGGAAAATGGCTTAAAAAGCAGTAGTTGAATTTTCACTTCATGTTCCTTCTGCTGAAGCTTTGCCTCCCAAAACTTGTCAGGGCTTGTTGACTATCCTACATTTCACCTCACACCTTTGAGTCCATCCAGGAATCTGATTCCATCAGCAGGGCTTCCAGTCTGTACTTTATCACTCTTAGTAGGTTTTAATAAATCTTCTTCCCAGAAGTTTGTAAAAAAATCCCAAGATGTGAAAAAACAGAAAACAATTTCCATGTAAACCCTGGTGAGCTTCCTGAGTCCTGATTCTTGGAAAGGAGTTGACTGGATATTGACATGTGTTACTTTGGAATTGAAGTTGTGTCTGTTATAGGTCTAGGCCTATGCTGTGTTATTGCCCTGTCTGTGTAGACTGTAAAAATGTGTATCAGCACTTTCTAAGATTTTCTTTCCTTCAATTCTGACTTTCTTCATCAGGATTGGCCTTAATGTATTATTAGTCCTGAGATATTTGGAAGGACTGAAAAGAAAGCATTTGTACAGCAAGTTGAAATAAAGTGTTAATTCATACCTTTCTAGTTAGAATAGTATTCTTAGTTGTTTTTTTTTCTGTGACTAGCAATTTTATTTATTTATATATCTATTTTTGTTGTTGTTTAGTTTCTAAGTCATGTCTGATTCTTTTGAGATGCTGTGCCTGCCCTGCCCCTCTGTCCATGGGATTTTCCAGGGAAGAACAGTGAAGTGGGTAGCCATTTCCTTCTCCAGGGGATCTTCCCAACCCAAGGATTGAACCCAGTGCCCATTGCAGGTAGAATCTTTACCACTGAGCTACCAAGACTTCCCTGAGCCACATATTGCTGCTGCTGCTGCTGCTGCTAAGTCACTTCAGTCGTGTCCGACTCTGTGCGACTCCAGAGACTGCAGCCCACCAGGCTCCCCCATCCCTGGGATTCTCCAGGCAAGAATACTGAAGTGGGTGGCCATTTCCTTCTCCAATGCACGAAAGTGAAAAGTGAAAGTGAAGTCGCTCAGTCGTGTCCAACTCTTCATGACCCCGTGGACTGCACCCTACCAGGCTCCTCCGACCATGGGATTTTTCCAGGCAAGAGTACTGGAGTGAGGTGCCATCACCTTCTCCGGAGCCATATATTCAGTTCAGTTCAGTCGCTCAGTCGTGTCCGACTCTTTGTGACCCTATGAATCGCAGCACGCCAGGCCTCCCTGTCCATCACCATCTCCCGGAGTTCACTCATACTCACGTCCATCGAGTCCGTGATGCCATCCAGCCATCTCATCCTCGGTCGTCCCCTTCTCCTCCTGCCCCCAATCCCTCCCAGCATCAGAGTCTTCTCCAATTAGTCAGCTCTTCGCATGAGGTGGCCAAAGTACTGGAGTTTCAGCTTTAGCATCATTCCTTCCAAAGAAATCCCAGGGTTGATCTCCTTCAGAATGGACTGGTTGGATCTCCTTGCAGTCCAAGGGACTCTCAAGAGTCTTCTCCAACACCACAGTTCAAAAGCATCAATTCTTCGGCACTCAGCTTTCTTCACAGTCCAACTTTCACATCCATACATGACCACAGGAAAAACCATAGCCTTGACTA
>SJYX01022527.1:327461-408396 GCA_006410675.1 Oreotragus oreotragus | reverse complement strand
TCGCATGAGGTGGCCAAAGTACTGGAGTTTCAGCTTTAGCATCATTCCTTCCAAAGAAATCCCAGGGTTGATCTCCTTCAGAATGGACTGGTTGGATCTCCTTGCAGTCCAAGTGACTCTCAAGAGTCTTCTCCAACACCACAGTTCGAAAGCATCAATTCTTCGGCACTCAGCTTTCTTCACAGTCCAACTTTCACATCCATACATGACCACAGGAAAAACCATAGCCTTGACTAGGCGGACCTTAGTCGGCAAAGTAATGTCTCTGCTTTTGAATATAGTATCCAGGTTGGTCATAACTTTTCTTCCAAGGAGTAAGCGTCTTCTAATTTCATGGCTGCAGTCACCATCTGCAGTGATTTTGGAGCCCAAAAAAATAAAGTCTGACACTGTTTCCACTGTTTCCCCATCTATTTCCCATGAAGCCATATATTAGCACCATGTAAAAACTAGGCAATTTGATAGATCCTGGAGATACACAGAATAACACAAAATGTTTCTTTTCCTCCAAAAGCTCTGTGGAGAATGCAGACAGTGAAGTCAATGGTTTGCAGTATATGAGAAATTCTGTAAGAGGCATATACCTGAGGTGGTTATGGGGATTGAGAAAAACTTCCACGAGGAAGCGACACTTTTCTGAATTTTAAAAGAGCAGCATAGCTAGGTGAGGCCAGTGGGGAAGGATATGGGGGAACTTTGTGGCGAAAGGCAAGAAGGCACACAGGAGTACAGGAAGCCATTGTAAGGGAGAGGGAGCACCGGGGCAGTGGAGGTGTGGAGTGACAAACACCGCCAGGGTCTGAAGGATCAGGTATGCCCTGCTAAGGAGTTAACTTTGAAATGTGTGGGCAGTGGGCATCTAGTGAGTGAAAACAGCATTTGATGCAGGGAACTCAGATTCTAGGGACCGTATTTGCTTAGTGGGAGAGTCTTGAATGGGGCTTCCATGTGGCTCAGACGGTAAAGAACCTGCTATGCTAATTTGGAGGAACCCAGGATGAAAGTGAGGTGCAGGCATAGGAAAGAGAAGGTATAATGCATGTAGCAGCATCCATCTCTTTGCTCACAGTTCCCGGGAACTCCGGTATTCACCAACTAGGTTTTCTTTCATTTTTGATAGTTGTCTTATGGCTTGACCTTTTTATTTACTGTGGACCAACTCTTTCTGGTCTTTTGTTAAATCGTCCTCAATTTGGAAGGGAGTTAATAAACCGATGTCAAGTGTTTTACAAATTCTGTTTTAAGAAAAATCTCGAGTTTTAAAAACTCAAGTAATGTGGGCTTTAAAAAATCTGTAATTGTCCAACTGGCTTATGTCAACATTTTGGAAAGAATATTAGTCTTTAAATCAGTGTAAGAGATGTAAACCCTTGGGGGAGTGAAGGATGCCTGGTGCATGCATGCTAATTTTGTACTTCCCCAGGTGGAAGAGAGAGAGGAATAGCCAAAGCTATAGATAGAACAAAGGGATGTCAGCTGCAACCTGGGCTCAGTTTGGGCTTAGCTTGCCTCACTAATTCCATGTCAGAATGTCAGTGGTTTACTTATTTATTTCTAACCTGTATCATATTAAGATCTTACTTTGACAAATCACATTTTGATTTATAGTCTGTGCTTTTGGCGTGTGCTTCAATGGTATTAGCCAACTCTAGACACATACTGAATTCATTATGTACCTTATGTATGTACGTAGTAATACTTCCTTTTAATGAACATACGGTCACGTCAAAGTGCTGTAAAGGTTGTTTTACAAAAGCGTCTCTGTGCAGTGCTCCTCAGAAGTTTTGAGACGTATGTTAAGTTGAAGCCTAATATGCTGCATGTTAAGTTGTATTTTAATGGAGTAATATATTATAATTTGACCTCTCCTTAAGGTAAAGAGTCTGTTTGGGTCTTTGATTTTTAGCCTTAGGTTTGTAACTAGAATTGAATATTTTTGACATTTAAAGTTTTTATTTGTGACCAGGTGAACCTAAAGCCCGTAAAGTGAGATTGACTTTGAATTTGCATCCTGAACTATGGTATTGATGAAGGGTGGATGAGTGACTTTTCCTTATTCTCTTTTCCTTATTCTCTATGGGCAGTAAGAAGAATCTGCTCTTAGAGACAGCTTTATGTGGCAGCACTAAACCTTGGCTATATCCGCTAAACTGTTTTTTACCCTCAAATAATGAACACCCTTCAGTAACTCGAGGGCAGGGCCAGGTTGGTAGGAGCAGAGAGGTGAACCAGGAACAGGCAGGCTCAGGGTCTAGCCTGTCCGTGAGCAGTCTTCTGAGGGGGGTGCTCATAGTCCTAACCACTTGTCTCAGCTGATTTGGCAACCCCAGAAATCCCGGTCCTCATCAGTGTGCAGGAGACTGATGGTGAGTCTGAGCAGGGAAGCAGTTTTCTCAGGAAAGTGATGCTCCATAAAGTCAAGTGCATTCTGGGGATTCTCTGGGAGAATGAGTTTCTATGGAGGACACTAGGCATCTCCTTGAAATAGAGGGAGAAAAGTGAGTTCTTGAAAGAAGGGCTAGGCACAATGTCAGAACAATGTCAAGCTGAGATGAGTGCAGAGGTCTAGTCCAAGTAGGAATGCAAGGTCCAAGTCAGATATTGGGCCGGGACTCTTGTGTTTGGCGTATGTGGTGTAAGAGACTGCAGACCGGAAAACTCCATAATTCCCTTGTCTAGGGATTCCTGGTAGGCAAATAACAGTTTGAGGGCAGATTCTATTTCTGGAGGACTGGAACTTCTCATATATTGGCAAGTACCATCAGGATTAACTGAGGGACTGCTTAGGGCTGAGCCTGCAAGTTGATCTACAAGGTTATAAGTGATTATAGTTGGGTGAGGGTAACTTGACCATCTCAGATGGAAACTAGTATGACCTTTCTTTGACAGTAACCACTGTCTAGCATTTCCGGGAAGACTTTGAGAACTGCTAGGAATATGGGCAAGAAACTCTTCTCACTGGAGCATGGTATTCTTTTTAATTTCCATCTTAAAATGAAAGTGAAAATATTAGTGACAGTTATGGTATGTCCCAGCCCTGTATCTAAAAGTTAAGAGTATAATAAATATATTTTCAGTTCAGTGTGGTATTGTATAATATCTAACTTTTTTTTTATATTATAGGAAATGATTAGAGATGTGAGGGTGTGGTTATTTGTTTTTAGTTAGGTTTTTTTTTTTACATGTGAGTCTTGCTTCATGTTACCATGCTCCAGAATTTCAGAAAGCAAGGGAAAATTTTTTTACATTCATTGAAACCTTTTTGAAAAAAATTGTTTTAATGGTACTCTTTAATTTTAGTTTATATAAGAGTTTATCAGAAATGAGACTATAGCCTATTTATTGAGTCTTGTTTAAGCTCTTAAATATTTTTTGAGTACAGGTATGAATCAAACTGTGTAGAATATTGGAAATGTCTTTTTGTACTTGATTAAATCTATAGTTAGTTTGTTCTTTCCCCCAGAGAGGGCATTCTAAACAACCAAACAGTGTTTAGAACAACCAGATGTTCTAAACAATGTTTTATTGGTGTGGCAAGTTTGATAACAGGTGGCAAGGTACAGGACACTTCACATGAACCAAAGTGACCTAGCTTTGCCCCTGGGAGCTCAGTCAGCATAATGGTGATGGTGGCGGCAAAAATCAAATCTCCCTTTCCTTCCCTCCTTCGTTCCTCCCTGCTTCTTCCTTCTTCTTTTCCTCCCTTCTCCTTTCCTAAAAACTTTAATTCATTCCCAAGCTCTATTTAAGTATTTGTTGTTGTTTAGTTGGTCAGTTATGTCCGATTCTTTTTCACCCCATGGACTGTAGCCCGCCAGGCTCCTCCATCCACGAGATTTCCCAGGCAAGAATACTGGAGTGGGTTGCCATTTCCTTCTCCAGGGGATCTTCCTGACCCAGGGATCAAACCTGGGTCTTCTGCATTGGCAGGCGGATTCTTTACCCTCTGAGCTACCAGGGAAGCCCTTATGTAGGTATTCTTGACAAATAAAATGGTTAAGATATTTAAAAGTATACAATGTGATGATTGATACACATTGTGAAAGGAGCCCCTTCATTGATTTATAAATTTTAACTCTTTATTATCAAAACATGCAAGCATACACAAAGAAAAGTAGGGTTTTAAGCCGATATGTACATCTCTAGCTGTAACAGTTATCAACTCAAGGGTATTCTTACTTTATCTATTCCCCCTCTCTCTCTTTTTCTCTCTCCCTCCCCTCTCTCCTTTTTGCTTTTCCTTCTAGAGCAGAGGTTAAGTTCCTACCTGCCTCTTATTTTGTATGCTGAGAATTGTTTTTATATTTTTAAATGGTTAAATTTTGTGGCATGAAATTATATAAAATTTAAATTTAAGCATCCATAAATAGAACTTTATTGGGACACAGCCTCGCTAATTCATTTATGTGTCGCCAACAACAGAGTTGAGGAGGACAATAGAGAATGAATGGCCTGTATAGGTATGGCCATACCTAGAAGACTTAAAGCATATTTAACAGACAACAATTATTCTTTGTTTTAAAAACAATTTAAAACTGCCACCCTGTTATTACTGATATATCCAACTAATTTAAAGACAATTTTTAAAAATATCATCTAATCCAACATCCAAATTCAAATTTTGTATGAGATGTAGGTTGGCCAGCTGGAAGCTGAAGGTTAGAGCAATGAAACAAAACTTTTCTATGCATGTGTCAGGAAGTGGATTGTTGTCTTTTACTTAAAGTGAACATTTTCAAATTAGATAATAGAATACAGTTATCTAATTTAATTTTTCAGTCTTCTGAACAATCATCCTGAACCATCAATCAGTTACAGCTCAAGTTACTTTCTCAAAGTAGATCTTTTCCTTATTGTGTCCAGTCTTTTTTTTTTTTTTTCTTTCTCCTTTGTGTTCATCTTTCCAGAAGAGCAAATCTGTTGGCTTTAAAAATATGGCTGAGCATCTGGCATAGTATTTGATGTATGCAGCTGCAAAATTGACATAATTTCATTGACTACTATTAATACATTGTATATAAACTTCCTGGTTTTGGTTTTTTTTTTTTTAGATCTGAGAGATGTCAAATATTCTACTAGCTGTTAGGGAGTAGGTAATGACATTAAAAGAAGAGCCCTGTCAAGCTGTTTCTCACAGTATTTGTACCTTAGTCTTCTGCCTTAGCACATGATCTTGGCTGTAAAGATTCACAGTATCTTATTTTTTCACTTCTCTCTGCTATATTGATTGGCACTAGGACTATGCCTGCAATGCAGGAGACCAGGGTTCAATCCCTAGGTTGGGAAGATACCCTGGAGAAGGGAATAGCAACCCACTCCAGTACTCTTGGACTTTCCTGGTGGCTTAGACAGTAAAGCATCTGTCTGCAATGCAGGAGACCCAGGTTCAATGCCTGGGTTGGGAAGATCCCCTGGAGGAGGAAATGACAGTCCACTCCAATACTATTGCCTGGAAAATCCCATGGACAGAGGAGCCTGGTAGGCTACAGTCCATGGGGTCGCAAAGAGTTGGACACGACTGAGCAACTTTACTTTCCAGTACTCTTGGCTGGGAAATCCCAGGGACAGAGGAGCCTGGAGGGCTACATGAGGTCACAAGAATCAGACATGACTTAGCAACTAAACCATGTTCTAACCCAATCATTTCAGGGTAAGTGGAAAAGAAGTTGGTGTTAACTCTGAGATGTGCCCAGCGATCACGTGGGTCTGTGAGGCAGTGGGTACTGGACTTGGGCGTTCTGGATCTCCAGACCCAGTGTTCTGCCTGGGCTGAGAGTTAGCCTGCTTTTCATGCTCATGTGAGAGTGCACAATTCTTTTCAATCAGGACGTTGTGCCCTGGTCAGACTGATTTGATAACAACTTGATAAGGTGTGGAATCTTCCTGTGATTAGAGGGAGAAATCCGATAAGATACACTACTCACTTGCAACAGATAAAGCTTCTCAAAAGACTGCTTCCAGTTAGAATTCCCCAGCTGGTCCTTAGGACACGGTTCATGTATTTATTATGTAGCTCACACTCGGAATCACCCCTGGGGCAGGTGGAGCCATTTCAGTGGGTTTGTGAAAAGTTGTGTGCATGTGCTCACACATGAATGAGAAAACAGAGCCTGGGAGGTGGTTCTGGGTAAGCGAAAGGATTTGCTTTGGCCAATCCTTTTATGAGAGGTCGATTGTTTCCCCTTGAAGCCTTTCCTTTTCTTCCTTACAGAATTTGGTTCTCAGTTGGCTTATTTAACATTTTGTGATGGCAGCTTATAAAATTGGTAGAGCTGGAAGGAACCAGAGAAATCCTGAAGTGCCACTCTGTGGTTTGAGCAGTGAGGAAACTGAGGCACAGGGCTTGGTACTAGGCCCAGACTTTTAGTTACAAGCAAAAGACTCATTCGGTAAAGAATCTGCCTGCAATGCAGGAGACCCGGGTTTGATTCCTGAATTAGGAAGATTCCCCTGGAGGAGGAGGAAATGGCAACTCACTCCAGTGTTATTGCCTGGGAAATCCCACAGACAGAGGAGTCTGGCAGGCTATAGTCTGTGGGGTCGCAAGAGTTGGGACACGACTTAGCAACTAAACCATTAAAAGAAAAATAAATTGGGCTGACTTAAGGAGAAAAGAACTTTTTGAGAGGACCTTGAACAAGAGGCAGAAATCCTGGGAAAGCTGCTGAAGACATAAATAATTGCAGCAATCAAAGCTACAGGCAAAAACCCTATCCTGGAACTGGTGCACTGAAGATGTTCATGCTGATGACTACCCCTCGTGCAGTGCGTCTGCCGTCACTGTTCACATCGCTGTCTTTTTCCCCCTGGAAGAGGATGTTGCTGTTGTTATTTTGCCTCCACCATCAGATTAGATGCTCTGTGTCCAGTTCTCTGGGTCACTAGCTCTAGACTGAAATCTGTGTGGAGAGCATCTGATTGGTGGAGCGGGGTTAGAAGTCTGTGTCCCTGGGTGGAGGTATAGACTCTGCCTCTTACAAGGCCTTTGTAATGGGTGATGGGTGGATGTAGGAAAGCAAAAACAAGCAAAACCCAATATCTGTTACACAGACACATCCAGTTAGTGACTCTCTGAGGCGTTAGAACTTGGGCCTTTTGACTTTTCTCACTTTATAGCAAGAGTTGACTTCCTTTGCAAAAACTGGCAGAGGCTCCCCATTTTTAAAGGAAAATGAAGTCCTCTGTATGAAGACTTGGTGATTCTAATACTTTGAAACACTCTGTTATCTTGTCAATGCAGTTTTTCTTTTGGATTGAAAACCATTCTCCAAATCCCTGTCCTTTGTGGCACCCAAAAAAGAATACTTGCTCATTAGTGGTAAAATGTGGAGAGAGAGAGAGAGAAAGAGAAACAAAAAGCATTGTTCAGGAAGTGCAGAGATTAGAGATTAGTTGACACATTTCAGGAAAAGTTTGCCGGACTGATGAGCAGAAACTATTTAGAATTAGAAAATGTACTGAGCTTTTTGTTTGTTTTTATTTTTTAAGAATTTTGAGCAGTAGCAATACATTTCAATTAAGGTACAAAATGGTCTTGACTTTTCAGTACATTTTTTAACCTTTTAATAATAATAGTTAATATTTATTGAGAACTATGATGTCATGTAGAGTAGGAAATGGCAACCTACTCCCATATTCTTCCCTGGAAAATTCCATCAACAGATGAGCCTGGCAGGCTGTAGTCTATGGGGTCGCCAAGAGTCAGACATGACTGAGCACATGATGTCATAACATACATTCTGCCTCACTCCTCACCCTCTGTCAATCCCACTGTTAATCCGCCCCGTACACATAGTGACTTGAACCTTGGATGAAGCAACTAGCATGAGGTCTCACGGTTGGTAGAGATGAGGCTTGAACTTAAGCCCACTCCTATGAAGGAAGCTTTGTTAATCTTCCTGTAACATAAAGAGAGGAAAGGAGGTGTGTCTGGAGCACTATGCTGGGTGATATTGTAGGAAAACTGCAGAGGAAAGAGAAAGGGAAAATGCTAAGAAATGGAGAGAATTTTTGGAACTTGCAACCTTTCCAAGTTAGACTGTAAACTTGCTCTTGTTCTTAGAGTCTTGGGGCAGTCTTGGGCCAATCCATTTCAATCTGCTCCTCACAATGATACTTAGCTCACTGACTGGTGTTTAATAAGTATTTGTTAAAGAAGTAAATCTCAAGCATCCTCAAGTCAGTTACTTTGGGTTAGGATGCTGTGCATGCCACACTGCTACTCTCAGTAAAGAAAGACCCTTATCCTTGCAGGTGCTTATCAGTGACTTTGGTCACAAACGACCAAGGAGGATGATTATGTGGTCTGTCAGAGTCTCCAGAGTGTCGTGCTTCCTGACTTTTCCACTGCATTTCAACCAATTTTTGTCACATTTTTCCTTTTTCTTCCTTACAAGTATAAAAACTTATTTTTGACTTGTGCTAGAGAGAGAATTAATTGGTCTGGATAGGCATGGGAGGTGAGGGGCTTCTGCAGCATAAATGGATTTATAGACATTTTTGTACAGATGAGAGCAAATGAATCCCTGGAGCTTTCTGTTTGCAGTTTAAAAATGGTTTATTTTCATTCAAATCCAGCTAGATTCCTAAGTATCTGAAAAGTACAAAACTTACTCTTCATTAAATTCATGTAAAACTTTTTCAATAAAGGAAAGCCCTGAGGCTATAGAAACTTTATGTACTTAAATATGTCATGTGAAGGCACTTCACAGTGTTTCGTTTACATGGGGCCAGAGACCGCAGATCCATGCTGATTGCTAATTATTCAGATTGTAAATAGCTTATTTGAGAACCTAGAGTGAGACAAAAGAAAGATGAAGGAACAAAAGGCCCACGATAATGAAAAGGATATTGCAATGAGAAAGGCTGGGTAGAATTATGATGTAGGTCACATTCTGTGCCTGTATTTAATTGTACCTTTGTATTTAATAATAACAATGATTACATGCTTACGGCTAACAGGTGTCATTTGCTGAGAACTCTAGTATGGATAAGTGACAGCAAATTATTTCAATTCATAAACTTTGAATATAATGCTTTTGTTTTGAATTTCACCAGGCTATACTAGAAGATATTTCCTGCAAAAATGTATATCAGCCTAGAAAGATTTTTAAACCTAATTCCTGATAAGTATATACGAAATATGAATAAAGTATAATGAAAAAAAATCACTTTGCAGAGATTAATTAAATGTGGTGGTCCTAATACCACAGTCACATTTCTGATAGCTTATGCTTCATATAAGCTTCAGATATAATTGCACATTCAGTTCAGTTCAGTCACTCAGTTGTGTCTGACTCTGCAATCCCATGAATCGCAGCATGCCAGGGCTCCTTGTCCATCACCAGCTCCCGGAGTTCACTCAGACTCACGTCCATCGAGTTGGTGATGCAATCCAGCCATCTCATCTTCTGTCATCCCTTTCTCCTCCTGCCCCCGATCCCTCCCAGCATCAGAGTCTTTTCCAGTGAGTCAACTCTTCGCATGTGGCCAAAGTACTGGAGTTTCAGCTTTAGCATAGTAGGAATTAAAATTTACAGGTTGTGGTCTCTGCATTTTCAGACTTCTTGCTTATCTTGACCATTTTCCCTAACTGCCTGCTTTCCCTAACTCCCCAGGGAGTTGCTCTCCCTGCCCACTGTGTTCCCTTCTGTGGCCATTATTGCAGTTTGTAATTGTCTTAGTAATTTGTTTCACTTGATTTTACCTGTCCTCCCTCTTAGAACATGGTTCTATAGATCAGAGACCAGTGTTAGATTATTTTCCCTACTCAGTGGATCCCTAATGCCTGTCATCAGGCAGATGTTTGAATAGTTTACAAGGTAAGGCAAGATGTTCCATGGAATAGAAATACCATGAGTGAAAAGTCAGAGGTGTGAAAGAGCAGAGTGTTATTCAAGGATGACCACTTTATTTGGGTTTCCATCCGCCTGCCAATGCAAAAGACAGGATATGCAGGTTCAGTCCCTGGGTCAGGAAGAATGGCTACCCACTCCAGTATACTTGCCTAGAAAATTCCATGGACAGAGGAGGTTGGCAGGCTACAGTCCATGGGGCCGCAAAGAATCAGACGCTACTGAGAAAATGAGCATAGTGCAGTTCAGATCAGTTACTCAGTCATGTCCAACTCTCTGCGACCCCGTGGACTGCAGCGTGCCAGGCTTCCCTGTCCATCACCAGCTCCTGGAGCTTGCTCAGACTCATGTGCATCGAGTCAGGATGCCATCCACCCATCTCATCCTTTGTCGTCCCCTTCTCCTCCTGCCTTCAATCTTTCCCAGCATCAGGGTCTTTTCTCCATAGCCTTGACTAGACGGACCTTAGTCAGCAAAGTAATGTCTCTGCTTTTGAATATGCTATCTAGGGAAAGGGAAACCACTGGAAAGTGTTCAGCAGGGAGGAGGAACACAATTTTGTTTCTAAAATGAATACTCGGGCTATATTTCTCTAGAAGAGCTTGGAACAAATACTGGGGAATAACTGAATGAATGGCAATAGTGGGTGAAAGAGTGTGAAGGTTGAAATCATTTTCCAAGGGAGTTATATTTAGAATTTTTTTTTTTACTTAGTGAACTTCATAGTTAATAATCCTATTATCCTTATGCCTGGGTTAGTGATCATAGTCTTATTAAGTTTAAGAAAAGAAATCTTCTAAAATCAGTTTCTAATCAAGTATAGCTTAACTGGATTCATGTCTAAATAATTTCTTTTAAAAGAGAGGAGGAAAAAAATAAAAGAGGAGGAATTTTTTCCTGTATTGTATTTCTAAAGCTTGATCATTATCATTACATTTTTATAGACTTCTAAAAGAGCTATTTCAGCTATTTTGGTTACTGTACATACAACTTAAATTCTTTTAGAGTAGGCATCTGCAACTCTAGTAAAGCATTTATGTGTGTTTTCAAAGATTTCTCTTTAATTGTATATTTCTGCTGCTTCTATTGTCAAGTGAACATTAGAAAGGTAATTTTGTCTCTACAAAGATTTGAAAATTTAACCTGTTTTGTTTTTCTTTTTCTCTCATTTTATCCCAACTCTTCTGCGCTGAAGGAAATGAATTCATTCATTTATTTTCTAAAATTACCCATTAATTACCTGAGGTCTTATTCACATAGACTACTCTACTGGAAAACTAAAGTTAACCATTGAATGCAGGGAAATAGGGGATGTAGCTGGACAAAATTGGGACCTGTTAGAATTGGAATTTTCTGGGTATTGATCAGAGCCAAGTCCTGATAATGACTGATGGAAAACAATCTCTCCCAGATTGCTAGGGTTTCTTCTGAAGGAAACCAGAGAGGAGACATACTTCTCGTTTTTTCCCCTGGGTGGCACTTAACTGTGTAACAGTCACTCAGCTTTTCCAGCCACCAGCCTTTTCCTCAAGGTCTTCCTGGGGTTTATCTTCCCACGTGTGAACCTAGTTAGCCCCAAGAGAAGTCTTTGTGGGAATCCAGAATTGCTACATCAGAGGCTGACTACAGAATACAATTAAATGTTTTCAATGATTCATATATTTTATGTGGAATTTTCATTTTGATTTTACACTAATAAGAAGGAGTTTTGGGGCTGCTCCCTGAAATTGGTGTTCCAGAGTTAAGGAAACACTTCCTAATGTATTCATTTTGTATCCTTTGCAATACCCTACGATTTAATTCTCTGAATAGGGAGTAGTCTTCGGCAGTCTCTTTAAATTCCCTTGACCTTGAGTTCTTTTTCTTCTTAAATGTACTATTGATCAATTGATGTACTTGTTCGTTTGTACTCTTTAAGAAGAGTTATTATGAATCCATTGTTAGACTCCTAAATGGGTCAAATCAACTTTCCAATTGCCTGTGAATAAATACCAAATTCCTGCCTTCCTGGAGTCATAAGCAAATAAACCTCTCCTCACTAATGAAATGAAGTCTCTTTTAAGTATTATTGCTGGTAGGAGGGAAAAGTTCTCAATAATTTGTCAAATCAAGTGAAATATTCTGATTATCTCTTTGAACCTGCTTAAAATATGACTATCACAGATATCTGTCAAATTTCATTGATAAAATTGTCTTCTCTGGAAACTGAGAAATAATAATAAGCCATGAACACCTGTATTTTGTGGTATAAATTTATTTAATGAATATTTTTGGAGCATCTAGTATGTACGTAGCACTGTGGGGAATACAAAGAAGGAAAATTTATGATTCTCCTATTTAATGTTCTTAAAATCTAGTTGTACAGAGTCCAGGAGATCATAGAGAAGGACTTGCAGGCAGTCAAGACCTTAGAGGATATTGCAGAGAAGGAGTCAGTTTGTATCAATGGGAAAGTATAGAGGAATAGAATTAGTTAAGAACTTGGTTTGAGTACAGGACAAATGAAAACCTCAGAAAAGACAGATAGATAGTCCAATCCATTGGGTCCGATTTTAAATCTGGTTCAGGTATTAGGATCAGCTAGTACAGCATAAGGGGAAAAGCTAAGAACAAGGTGATACCAGGTTGTAGGAGACAAAGTTATGGAAAGAGAGATGGGGACTCATAATACATGGGGAACACCTTAGAAGTTAAATATCATTGTCAGATAGGCTACAAGTTTCTCTATGCAATTAACCAGTAATGGTCGCTAACACGTGTTAAATGCAATGTGCCGGGCAAATTTTGATCTTCATTTTAATTTTAAACTATTACATTATGAGCTAATCTCCCCATCCTGCTGTCTATTTCATGAATTTGCTAATATTATACCCATTTTTGTTGATGAGACTGAGGAATTTACCCAAGCAGCTAAGTTGTGAAGCTGGGCCATAAGTCTGGCATTCTGGTTGCAAAGCTTGTATACCCAAGCACTACAAAGTCCTGCCCAGACACCAAATAAGAGGCGTGTGTGTGCTCCTTCTCTTCAATCCTATCTGATCCTTTGTGACCCCGTGAACTGTAGGCTACCAGGCTCCTCTGTCCATGGGATTCTCCAGGCAAGAATACTAGAGTGAGTTGCCATGCCCTTCTCCATGGGATTTTCTTGACTCAGAGATGGAACCTGAGGCTCCAGCATCTCCTCACTGCAGCTGGATTCTTTACCCACTAAGCCACCTGGAAAGAGGTGTAGGGAGCAGGCAATTACAGAAACATAGATGGGAAAGGTGGAAGGACCACAGTGAGCTGAGAGCCGCGGCAAATGCATCTTGGAGACGGTTTCATCTCCTTAGAGACATAGTTAACATTTTCCTAAGTGGAGGGGTGAGGCTGGTTGAGAGCAGGCAAAGCGGAAGCAAGAACATGGAGTCTAGATTAGCAAATTTTATGCTGTGTTTGCAAGTTTTACTGGGGGAAAAATGTTTGAAAAGGCAAATGGAAAGGTAAGGTTGCGAAGATAATTTGGAACTAGAAGATGGAGCGCTTTGAAGGGGAAGAGCTGAAAAACAAAGTGGAAGAGAATGTAAAGAGAGAAAGTCAGAGGTCCAAGCAGCCGCTCTGCGTGATTCCCACAGTTAGGCTAAGAGGGGGGAAAGTAAAGCTATTCCCTAAACATGGGCACTAGAAGGTGAGAGCTTACTGAAGTGGTAGCCACAGGAAGAAGTACGCTTGCTGGATAAATGAATGGTAGTCACAGACACGCTTGCTGAATAAATGAATGGTAGTCACAGACTCTTTAGTTCCTCCCTGAAGTACATGCATACTAGCATTTGATCCACATTCTTGAGTTGCTTTACTGATACAAAAATCCCTACCAAATGGAAGAAATTAACTACATGATAACCACGAGCACATAGCCTCCAGACTAGCTGGAGCCTGAGGCTCAATCATGTTAACTCCTATGATACCACTCTGTGACCTTATCATCAACCAACCAGAGAACTGTGTGACAACTGACCATATGCTCTGCAATTCCTCTTCCTCAGCTCACCTTTAAAAATGCTTCACTGAAACGCAGCAGGGAGTTTGGGTGTTTTAAGCATTAATTGTCCCCAAATTCTTATCTGGCACATGAAATAAAGGCTCACTGTCCTTCACCACAACCCAATGTCAGGAGTTTGGATTTACCACATGCAGGCAAGTGGACCCAACTTTGGTTCAGTAACAGTGATGATTGTCCAGTATCATTGGGTTTCTGTAAACATTAAATGACCTTATAGTCTAAAGCTTGTGGAATAGAGTGTAGCACGTGGTAAACTTGATATACATATTTGTTTTTTTTTGTTGTTGTTGTTTCTTGAAAATCTCTTTTATTTTAAATTAATGAAAGTTTTAAATTCTATAGTGCTTCACAATTTTCAAAATTTCACACAGGTGATCTCATATAACCCCATAATAACCTTTTCTAATTCCCAACACATATTTGTTAAATCAAGAAAAAATCAATTAAATGTTTTTTGACAAATAATTTCTGTATCTTCTATTAAACATCAAATAATTGAAGCATCATTCAAATATCTTCTTGGATGTGTGTGTGTGTGTGTGTGTGTGTGTGTGTGTTAGTTGCTCAGTCATGTCTGACTGTTTGCAAGCCCATGGGCTATAGCCCACCACACTCCTCTGTCCTTGGAATTCTCCAGATAAGAAGACTGGAGTCAGTAATCATTCCCTTCTCCAGGGGATCTTCCTGATTCAGGGATCCAACCTGGGTTTCTTGTATTTCAGGCAGATTCTTTAACATTGGAGCCTCCAGGGAAGCCCCATCTACAGACTCCTATTAGAAGACTTGGATCTCACTTAATAAACACTATGTGTATTGAGTATGTGCCATAAACATGCTTTGGCTTTGAGGTGTAGGGGAGGAAGGAAAGCAATATTCATGGTTTGAATATCTCATAAGGAGACAGAAATACACAGAGAAAGTCAATGACAAAGCCTACTAATTAGGCCACAGAAAGTGCTGTACAAAGAGCTTTAGAAAAGCATACAATAGAGGTCCACATAGGCTTCTTGAGTTGGTCAAGAAGTGCTTTGCAGAAGAAATGACATTTGAGGTGTGTGCTAAGGATATTTGGAGGTATTCTGCTAGAGGAAACCACATGAATATGTCTCCATGATGCTCACAATTCTGTTTCTTTTTCACCCAGCAGTCTTGGAACAAACATTTTTGGAGTGAATGGACATACAAACAAAGTATCAAAAGAATGAATGAAGATGGGTGGAATATGTGATAAATTATGTGACAAAATCTCCCCAAAATTCCTACCTAAATAATATCAGACACTCCACCATTGCCCTCCATCACCACCAACCACCACCACCATCCACCACCACCATCCACCATCACCACTACACCCCCCTCTATCTCCTGTGTGGAGGGAAGTGGGGAGCCGTCCTTCATCTCAGTTCTGGTAAACTTCTTCATGAGAATGTGTCATCTGTGAGGACAGGGACCAAGTTTTATTAGATTTTTCCATCCATGCAAAGTGAAATATCTGTCACATATTAGACACTCTATATCAAGTAAATCAATAAACAAAAGAGGGCTCATCAGAAAGAATTCTTGCTATCTAGAATTTCAAATAGGAGTTTACAATCTCACATTGATGCCAGAGTGGGATCACATTAATTAGACACCAGAATAAGAAAAATCGGCTAATAAATGACAGTATGATGAGATACTATTGAAATCTGCATAAGTGTGACTGTGTGTGTGTGTGTGTACGTACAATTGCATATATGTGTGTTTAGAAAGCAGCAGCAATTGTTAAAACGCTGCATTTAAACCAAGTGGAATGAGGGGAAGGTATGGTTGTGCTCCAGAACACTGCCAAATGATATATTACGTAAAAACAAAAGCAAGAGCCAAACAGAAACTAGACTTTGTGTCCTTAAGTAAAGTTCAACTTGAGGCATACCAAAAAAAAAAAAAAACTATAAAAATTCAAATCACAATTTTGATGTTGCTTGGGAGTTTTTGTTAGCTTTTCAACAAAGTTGATAACAGAATTTCTCATTATGTCTCCAGCTGTGGAGGTTTTCAGGGAAATAAACAATCATTGGCCTGCCCTTCAAACACCCAGTACAAGGAGCCCAGAGTCAGAGTGGGTTTATCTTTTGCCACCTTAAATCACGTAAGGTGACACCTCAAGTGACTTGATGTATGAGACCAGAGGGAATGTAATAGTGTGAAGTCCCCAAAGAGGAGAATAGCACGACACAGCTTTTCCAAGTCCACTAAATTACCAGGGCTCACTTAAAGGCATTCTGCACACGCAGTACACGTTCCCATGAGGAGAGATGTTTATTAGTATCAAGGCTGTGGAGCAGTGTATGTTCATAATATAGGCTGCATTCTTTACGAATTTAAGCTTCTGCTATGTATGTGTCTTTCCTTCCTAAGTCGATTATAAATTACATGAAGTCTTCTCACTCCCAATATTTATGCTATTTATCTATTATGTACATAGTAGTCACAGAATCCTTAAATAGAATGAATATATATATTCATAAAATTCAGATTTTCAAATCATTTTCCCTTTGTCCTTAGAAGCCAAATGCCATGTCTTCACTTGCGTCTTAGTCTGCTCAGACTGCTATCATAAACTATCATAGTATGCTTGTGTGCTAAGCTGCTTCAGATGTGCCTGACTTTTTGTGACATTATAGACTGTAGCCAACCAGGCTCCTCTGCCCACGGGATTCTCCAGGCAAGAATACTGCAGTGGGTTGCCACCAGGGGATCTTCCCAACCCTGGGATGGCATCCCCATCTCATGTCTCCTGAACTGGCAGGCCGGTTCTTTACCACTAACACTACCTTGGAAGCCCAACTATCAGACTGGCGGCTTAAACAGCTGATCCTTATTTCTCATGGTTCTGCAAGCTAAGTCCAAGACCAAGTTGCCAACAGATTCAGTGTCTGGTGAGAACCTGCTTCCTGTCTTATAGACAACTGACTTCTTGCCCTGTTCTCACATGGTCTTTCCTTGGTCTGTGGAGTGGGGAGACTTTGTCTCTCATTCTCTTCTTGTAAGAGGACTAATCCCATCATGAGGGCCCCACCTTCATTCCTACTGTAAACACAATTACCTCCCAAGGGCCCCACTTCCAAACACCATTGCATTGGGGGCTGAGGCCTCAACATATTAATTTTGGGGGAACACAACCATTGAGCCCATAACAACCTGCAAAGTCTCATTCTAGTCTATCTCTCAGACCTGAGCTTCTCCACATACAGCTCCTGCCACATTGGGCTTCTTTCTGTTCTTTAAATAAGTCAGGATTCTTCCTACCCCTAGACCTTTGCACTTGCTGGTATCAGATTTTCTCCCATGTCTTCACATGGCTTATCTTTCAACTCTCTGTTTATGAATCACCTTATCTGAGAGGTTTCCTGGATAACTTAGCAAATTTTGTTTTATTCCTCTGTCATCATTCTATTCTACATTATCTCATTTTCCCCCTTATCACTACTTATCTCTATCTGAAATTATCTCCATTATGTTACAGTTATTATCTATGAATTATACTAGAGTATAAGTTTCATGAGAAAGTTTATCTACATTGTATATGACTTTATCTCCAGAATTTAGAATCTAGCATATGATATATGATATATAGGGCTTCTCTGGTAGCTCAGCCGGTAAAGAATCTGCCTGCAATGCAGGAGATCCTGATTTGAGCCCTGGATTGGGAAGATCCCCTGGAGAAGGGATAGCTACCCACTCCAATATTCTGGGGCTTCCCTGGTGTGTCAGATGGGAAAGAATCCGCCTGCAATGAGGGAGACCTGGGTTTGATCCCTGTGTGGGGAAGATGCCCTGGAGGAGGGCATGGCAACCTACTCCAGTATTCTTGCCTGAAGAATCCCCATGGACAGAGGAGTCTGGTGGGCTGCAGTCTATGGGTTCACAAAGAGTCAGACATGACTGAGTGACTCAGCACAGCACAGCACCGCACAGCAGACACATTACGGGCTTCCTTGGTGGTCAGACGGTAAAGAATCTGCTTGAAATGCAGGAGACCCAGGTCCGATCCCTGACGGGAAGATCCCTTGGAGAAAGGAATGGTTACCCACTCCAGTATTCTTGCTGGAAAATCCTGTGAACAGAGAAACCTGGTGTGCTACAGTTCATGGGGTCACAGTAAGACATGACTGAGTAAATAACACTTTCACACACATTATATATCAGCACTATATATATATATTACAGCTTTCTCTCTCTCTCTCTCTCTCTCTATATATATATATATACATTACATATATTAACATATATGCAAAATATTTCAGTGCCTCACGCAGTGCCTTCCACCAGGGAAGCCGCAGCATTCTCTAGTTTTAATAATAATATTTGATGATTACAATTCTAAGAGTGAAAGTATCTCTACTCTTTCATTATTTGATGATTTATCTTTGGTAAAAACTACACAACTTAAAAAAAAAAATTAGCAGTCTCTTTCTTCACCTTCAGTATGATCCTTCCTTCTCTAGGGTCACCTTTGCCCTATCACTATCAACCAAAGATTAACTACGAACTCACCCCCAAAAATCAGCTGGTAAAGAATCTGCCTGCAATGCAGGAGACCTTGGCTTCGATTCCTGGGTCAGGAAGATCCCCTGGAGAAGGGATAGGCTACCCACTCCAGTATTCTCAGGCTTCCTCTGTGGCTCAGCTGGTAAAGAATCCACCTGCATTGCAGGAGACCTGAGGTTGATCCCTGGGTTGGGAAGATCCCCTGGAGAAGGGAAAGGCTACCCACGCCAGTATTCTGGCCTGGAGNGGTCAGGAAGATCCCCTGGAGAAGGGATAGGCTACCCACTCCAGTATTCTCAGGCTTCCTCTGTGGCTCAGCTGGTAAAGAATCCACCTGCATTGCAGGAGACCTGAGGTTGATCCCTGGGTTGGGAAGATCCCCTGGAGAAGGGAAAGGCTACCCACGCCAGTATTCTGGCCTGGAGAATTACATGGAGTGTATAGTTGATGGGGTTGCAAAGAATCGGACACGACTGAGTGACTTTCACACAGACTGTATGAAACAATAGCAAGATTTTGATAGATTGTGAGGATGGAGTCTGACAATGGCATAAGGAATGATAGACAGATGAGAAAATGTTTTGGTTTCAATGATCTACACACACGGACTGAGAGTTGAGATTTTCTTCCTAGACTGGAGGGAGGGAGAGGATGCTGAGACTCTAATTTCAGTGACCATCTCTACAGTCCAAGTCTTGCTCTGTTTGCCTACTTGGCTCATTGTATTTCAGCATCTAACCTAAGATATAGAAAATCTCAGAACCAACTTATTAATCATAAGGAGCTTTCTTTATGTCTTTTTTCACTGTGGTCAGAGGTCCCATTTCTGTCCCCTCTGTGTCACCTACCAGTTCCTAATAAACAGAATAAGCTGATCTGCCACAACTTTGAAGCATTTCTACCCGCTTAAGAATAATAAAATTCTGATTCAAGCTTATGCTTCCTCATTCTGATGTCCTCTCATCCTCCACGCTAGCTCTTAATGCACAGTGTTAATGTCAAATCTGTTTGCTTTAATTACGTTAAGAGGTTATGTTGGAAGGTTATCCACTTAGTCCTTAACAGCATGAAATAGCACTGAGATTATTGTCAGTTTTCTGCACATAAACAAGAACTTGATTAACAGTAGCTAACCATTAGAAAATAATGATCTCCTAAATGCAGACATTTTTAGTGGATAAACACTAGGTGTCACTAGTATCCTCTTAACTACAATTATCTATACCTTCAGAGAAAGCAACTTTGAAGGAGACTGACAAAGAAAAATAGAAACAATGGGAAAATCTTCCTTCAGCAAATACTATTTATTGTTTAAAATCATACAAACATTTAAAAATATTTTAATGGATCATAGTGAGCATATAATTAAGTAACTTTGAGATAGATGGGAAACCATCATGATGTTTACTGGAAACATACCTGAACTTTATGTATAAAACAAATATTCGTCAACTGAATTCTGCTTTCGGACTAACTTAAATTTGGGGGCATGTAATCCCACCTCTTCTTCCCAATATTTGCAGCTTAGCATCATGTTTAAATTGAAACATATTTTTGATTAGTGGAAATAGTCTATACTTTTGAATAAGTGATGATTCCATAGAAGTATACACGTGAACAAAGTCATTAAGCTGATCACTTGGGATCTGACATTTAATGGTATAAAAATTATACTCCCATAAAGCACTAGTAAAAATCATAATTATTCATCTTAATGTTGCTCCTAATAGCTTTTTGCTTTTGTAAGCAGATATTCTGTGATTAAGTAATTATTCTGCATAACATTTGCAAGTACTTAGTCAAATGAATGCTGAATCTATCTGATCTTTGAGTGTCTTAAAATATTCCACAGTGCTAATTCCCATATCTTGATCCTGTTGTCATTCAACAAGGGCTGAGTTTTTTATACTTAAGGCACCATATTGGTGATTTCTCACATTCATATGAAACCCTTCTTTGGCTTGCAATAACTGATCCTTTGAGTATGAAGAGCCTTGATATAGATGAACAGGTATACTATAATATCAATGAACATTTGTTTTAAATTGTGTCCATTAAGTAGAAATATCAGCATACTCCAAAACCATTGCTTTTATTCAAGCACATATGTGATTTATAGCCCTTCATTCTTAGCCTCAGTTCTCCAAAATGTTTGTAATCTACCTATAAATTCCCACTCCTATAAAGCAGCCCAAGAAAGTATTTGATGTCTTGATTCCCATTTGACATTTGATTCTCAGCTATTTTGGAAATGAGTACCCTCATGGTACCAGATTTTGTGTGCTTCTCCTTCACTTTATTGTTAGAAATGAAAATGTCTATGTCTATGGGCTTCCCTCATAGCTCACTTGGTAAAGAATCTGCCTGCAATGTAGGAGACCCCAGTTCAATCCCTTGGTTGGGAAGATCTGCTGGAGAAAGGAAAGGGTACCCACTCCAGTATTCTTGGGCTTCTCTTGTGGCTCAGTTGGTAAAGAATCCACCTGCAATGTGGGAGACCTGGGTTGGATCCCTGGGTTGGGAAGGTCTCCTAGAGAAGGGAAAGCTGCTGCTGCTAAGTCGCTTCAGTCGTGTCCGACTCTGTGCGACCCAATAGATGGCAGCCGCCAGGTTCCCCGATCCCTGGGATTCTCCAGGCAAGAACACTGGAGTGGGTTGCCATTTCCTTCTCCAATGCATGAAAGTGAAAAGTGAAAATGAAGTCGCTCAGTCGTGTCTGACTCTTAGCGACCCCATGGACTGCAGCCTACTAGATTCTACCCACTCCAGTACTCTGGCCTGGAGAATTCCATGGACTGTATAGTCCATGGGGTTGCAAAGATTTGGACATGACTGAGTGACTTTGACTTCACTTCACTTCATAATAAAGCAATTTTGATAAAAAAAAAATAGATTGAGTTCCTATTATGTGCCAGATACAAAAATGAAAGATGAGGGGTACAAATATAAGTTTAGACATAGGTACTAATCTTAAGTAGAATAGTTTATTTATTTATTTTGGCTGCTCTACAAAGCATGTGGGATCTTACTTCCCTGACCAGGGATTGAATCTGCACCCCCTGCAGTGAAAGTGCATAGTATTAACCACTGGACAGCCAGGGAAGTCCCTGTGGATTATAATCTTAGAAACTTTTTAATATTATGGAGGTCATCTATTCATAACTGGCCAGATGAATATATGAATACTTCCCCTGCATTAACCTTGTCAATCCTGATAGAAGAGAAAAAAGGTAATGCATTTGCTACAATGGTCTATAAATAAACAACCTTCTTCATCTGTGAGGCAGAGCATGGAGGAAGTGCAGCTATTATACCGACATGATGTATTTCTCTTACATTAGCATTCATATTAGAGTGGACAGAGATCATGCAAGTTTGGGGATAATAAGCCCAAACACAATTATGTATACATATGCATACATATGATGGAGACAGAAGTCAGGAGCCCCCACCAGTGTGCTGAAACCACTTATTAAACAGGGCTATGCAAGACTGCTTCTCTTTCTGTTCCCCAAGTGCCTGATTACTTTTGACGAATCTCAGTCCTCTTCAATGCAGTGAGATCCTACAGGACAGAAAAGTGCTGAAGAAGTCTCTCTTCTTCATCTGCATTTTTTCCCTTCTAAGAACCGCATTTCCTACAGCATTCCCATCAGCAGTCCATGGCGAAGACACAAGTTGAAGTAGAAAATGTAGAATAGTTTCCATGAGGGATGAAAACAGACGCATTGTGGAGTAAAGGGTCATTATTGTCTGGGGCATCTATGGAAGGAGGCCCCACTGGCGTGTTCTGGAAGGTTGCAGCCATCACTCAGGGCGCCCTGTCAGCTCCAGGCGTCTTGCATACCTCTGAGGCTGCTGCACTGTCATGCATCCACTTTATTGTGTCTCAAGGGCAGACCCACGCAGGAGAGAGAAGTGTCTGGAGTCGGCAGTATGAAAGATAAGTTTGCACTTGATGCCACAGACCAAGAAATGATAGTTTAAGATCAATCATCACAGACAATTGCAAAGAACTGGATGTTCATACATAGAAGATGTATTACCCATCAGGAAGCAAATCTATCACAAACCGTACCCCAGCACTTACTGAAGGAAAACTGAATCAGCATAATATCTCAAAGAGCAAGTAAGTTTAAACGGATGTGTTTGTTAAAATGAAATTGAATTGACTTCCAAGTGCCTGGTACTTCTAGGATAGCAGCTTATAGAACAGCACCATTTAGGGTGTCATTGTCATAAGTGGGAGGGAGAATTTTTACATCATCACTGTGGGCTAGTAGTTCTTAACCTTATTTCAGCAATGAATATGTAGTCTACCTTTTTGGTTTTGCCCCTCCTGTTTACAATACATGTATCCTTGAGTCATAAAATCTGAGCTCTAGATAGAAACTGAGACATCATCTGTCTAGCGGTCCCATGCCTTGCTCATAGCAGAATAACCACCAGGGCGGGTGTAGCTTTCAAAATACAGATTTTTCTCATCTCATTCCTAAAGATTCTTAGTTTCCTTGGGCAGCCATAATGAAGTACCACAAATGGGGTGGTTTAAAATAGTAGGAATTAAAAAAAATAATAATAAATAAATAACGAACAAACAAACAAAAAATAATAAAATAGTAGGAGTTTGTTATCTCACAGCTGTGGGGGCCAGAAATCTGAAATCATGGTGTCAGCAGGGCCACACTCCCTCTGAAACATGTAAGGGAAAATGGGCACGTCTCTTCCACCAGCTTCTGGTGGTTGTGTTGACTTTCTTTGGTTTGCAGGAGCGTGATTCCAGCCTCTGTCTCCATCATCACATGGCCTCTTCCCTCCATGAGTATCCTCTGGGGGCACTTCTCCTCTTATATTGACTAGTTATATTGCATTAGGCTCCACCCTACTCCAGGTTGACTTCATCTTGCCGAATTATATTTGCAATGACTCTATTTCCAGCAAAGTTCACCTTTGCAGGTCCTGGGTTAGGACCTTTACACACCTTTTGGGAAGGACATAATTCAACTCATAACAAAAGTATTGATACCCAGCAGGGCCCTGTGGGGCTCCTGGGCACAAAGCCTTTCTGTGTCTTCCATTTCTTTGGTTACAAGTAACAGCTTTCATTCAGCCTCCATGACCCTTCCTGAGTATCAGTGGGTAGATTCAAGGAACTGTTAACTAGGGAAAGGAAGGGATACTAGACCAGGGAGAAACAAACAGTCAAGAGCAGCCTTGGGACAAGGTGCTGTTTCCCCATCAAGAGATATACACAACAATATCTTTGAGCCAGTCTGCAGATACTGAAACCCCCTCCAGGTGGAGAAGTTAACAATTAACAATAGCATGTTGCCCACAAGCATGCAGACCCCGGACCAGCTGGACCTGAATCCTGATGACGCTGACTCCTGCTCACCTCACCACCAGTCCATCAGAAGACTGCCAATGAGCTAATCACTCTCTTTGAACCATTGCTATAAAACTTCTTGCTATCTTCTCCAAGTTAGGACACAATTTTGAAGACATTGGCCCACGGTGGCATTCTTTGCCTGGCAAAACAATTAAGTTATTCTTTTCTTCTTCAACTAAAACTTTCTCTCCAAAATTTGATTCAGCACTGGTGCAGAGAGAAGCTGAGTTTTCAGCATCAATATTGGAATGGGAATAATTTAAGTGATTTGTTGGTAGCCAAATCAGAACCATTGGTCAATTTACCCTCTTCTTTTATGGAAGAGGAAATTGAGGGTTAGACACATCTGCGTGTCAATTGTGTCTGACTCTTTGTGACCCCCATGGACTGTGGCCTGACAGGCTCCTCTGTCCATGGGATTTTCCAGGCAAGAATACTGGTGTGGGTTGCCATTTCCTACTCCAGGGGACTTTCCTGAGCCAGGGATTAAACCTGTGTCTCTTATGTCTCCTGCTCTGGCAGGCAGGTTCTGTACCACTAGCACAAGCTGGGATGCCCATACAAGTCTAATAACTTTTAGTTACAGAATCGGAACAGGCAAAAACCATTTACATTTTAACGCAAAGTATCACCCTTTAGATTCTTACTTTAATTACTATGATAACAAAGATGCTTCCTTGAACTTGGATCAGGATCACTTGATACTTGTCAGCTTTAATAAAAAGTTTTGTAGCTTTTTAGCTTTTATGTTTATTGTGAAACCTACCACATAATACTTAATCCAAGAGTTTTACATTTAAAGAAATTCTTGCTAGCAATCTTATTCAGGTATACAAGCAAGTCCGATGTGAAGGTCAAGTGGATTTGCAACTATAGAAAAATATACTGTCATAGATATCTATATATTTTCTTTTAAGACAGTGAAATGTTTTTTAAAAATTTTATTGAAGTGTAGTTGACTTTCAATGTTACATTAATTTCCAACCTATAGCAAAGTGATTCCATCATACATACATACATACAAATATATATATAATGTGTGTGTGTGTGTATATATGTATACATACACATTGGTTTTCATTTTCTTTTCCAGTATGGTTTAACACAGGATACTGAATATAGTTCCCCATGCTATACAGTAGGACGTTGTTGTCTGTATACACTAGTTTGCACCTGCTAATCCCAAACTCCCAATACTTCCCTCCCCTCTACTCTCTTGGCAACCAAAAGTCTACTCTCCATGAAAACAGTGAAACATTTTTTGAGATTTAGTGGATTTACATCAAGATGTGGATATTACTCGAGGTAACATAAATGGTGGGTTAAATGTAACTGATTTAAATAAAGTAGTTCTCAGGCTTGTGGAGCATCTGTATGTAAAAACTAAATGATAAACATAGAATGGACTTCATACACTTCCAGATGTATCTGGCTCTCAAAGCTCTTCTCTCCAGTTATACTCAGAGTTGTGAAGGTGTGTCAGATAACCACAAAATAAATTCAGAAGGGGGTTTATAATTCAGAGGGCAAGGGTGTAAAAATGCTTCTTATACAACTGGAATTATGCACAACCACTGGAACAAAAAAGAATCAAAAATTTGGGAGGATATCACAAAAAGAATCACTGGAAGGAACAGTTAATATGCAAATCATGACAATTGCCCACATGACAATATGCTGAGATTTCAGTAGCTTTTATAGGAGAAAAGGAAGGCAAGGTTGACATCTGTGTTGGATGATGTATGATCAGTGATTTTGATCCAGAACCCAGTCTCATGTTCTGCCTATTCTCTGCCCCATTCAGCCAATAAACTAAGAAAGAAACAAAGAATTTGATTACTTTTCTCAGTATAGTGTTAAAGGTGCTCAGTAAAAATAGAATTTCCAATGGCAGAGGCATAAGCAGGGACATTGCACACTCTGTGGACACATATTTACAATGCCTGCAAAGTCATCAGCATTGCAGGGCACCAAATTGCCTGTACATACTAATATACATTTAAAGAAGAGAAATGGTTCTTACAAAACAACGTGATTTCCATACAGGAAACTGGAAAGCTGTGATATGTAAATTGAAAGATACCACCTTTTCTGATGATGAAGTTATCTTAAGATCATTTAAAAAAATTATTTATTTATTTGGCTGCACCAGGTCTTACTTGGAGCACGTGGGATCTTTAGTGTTGGCATGTGAACTGTTAGTTGAGGCATGTGGGATCTAGTTCCTTGACCAGGGATTGACCTGGGTCCCCCGCATTGGGAGTGCTGTCTTAGCTACTAGACCACCAGGGAAGTCCTCCATGTTCTCTTTGAAAGCAGGCAAATTAGACTGGGATATGATCAATTTCTTTATAGAATAGAGTGTTAAGCAAAATATAAGAAAAAATATTCATCAAGTCATTTTCCAAATATCAGTGGTTAGTCATCAAATAATAATATGGATATAATCCTCAGGCAAAGGAACAAAATTAATATTTTGAAAGACATTTTCAACTTCAGACAGGATGGAGAATAAATGTGCAAAAAATCTAAAGATAATGAACATCATTCAAACAGGGAGGAAATTTTATGCAGAGTATTCCAAGAATAAAGGAGAACCAGGTGAAACTGCTAAAAAGTGAAACCAAGCAGGACCCCATAGGGCCTTCCCAGGTACAAAACCCTTCCCAAGGGCCCATTTCTTGTTTGTAGGAAGTTTTCAGTCTTCCAGGGGCTTCCCTGATGTCTCAGCAGTAAATAACCCACCTGCCAATGCAGGAGACACAGGTTTGATCCCTGGGTCAGAAAGTCCCCTGGAGAAGAAATGGCAAACCACTCCAATTATCTTGCCTGGGAAAACCAAAGTACAGAGGAGCCTTGGCTGGGCAGGGGCGGGGATGGGCTACAGTCAATAGGGTCTCAAAGAGTCAGACACAACTGAGCAATTGAGTGTGCACAATGCATAATTCCATCTTTTAGACTTTCCCTGAGTTCCAAAGGTCATATTCAAATAGTTACTAATTAGAGGAGTGAGGAGATACAGAAATAAAGGAAAGGCAGCCAAGAAACAATAGTGTAACTAACAACAGCAACAAAAAGGAACAAGAGTGCAGGACTGGGGCAGGGTCCCGATTCCTCCTCAAGGGACACACAGAGCAATCTGATGCATATCTCTGAATTCTTCTACAGGAACCCAGGTGGAGGATGGTAACTTCAGGCTGAACACAAGCACTAGACCCAAGACTGGTTGGAACCAGAAGGCTGATGATTGAGACTCCTAGAACACCGCCCTGTTACCTTCCCACCAACTAAGCAGCGGAAAGTCACATACCCTGTAGCCCTACTTCCAAATTTTGCCTGTAAGAACCTTCCCCTAAAACCATTAAGGAGTTCCGGCTTGAGTATGAGCCAACCAGTTCCTGCTTGTCACTTGTAATAGAACAATCTCTGCTTCAAACTCCAACATTTTGGTTTATTTAGACACTGTGTGTCAGACACATGAACTTGGATTCAATAACAAAAGTACTGCAAAGCAGTGAATAGGCTTTGCACATCACAGAGACCAGCATGAGAATCTCCTGCCATGTTTGTGAAGATGATAAATTATGAAACCCTAATCTAAACCTATTGAATCAGATTATTGCTGATTTGCACGTTTTATCCCCCCGATGATTCTCATGTATCCTTACATTTGAGAGACAATGTCTTAGATTTTATAAAACACAAGAGTTTCATAAGTGACATCTTTAAAGAATATAAACACACTGCATACAGTGGGAGTGAATGAGAAATTATGGTGTATAATTGAGATTTATATGAACTTCTTTAAAGGATGAGTAGAAATAAAGAGCAAAGAGCAAGTTCATGGACTGACACTTGATTTCAGGAAAGGATAATGAAATCAGTGATTTAGAGGCAGTTGCTGAGAGTTAAAGAAAGAAGGTGATATAATCAAGCTTATAAAGAATGATAGTATCTTGGGATGTGCCCTTTTAACTGGATTCCATACAAGATTGGAATATTCAAATAATGTAACTTTAGGGTGTAGTTTTGAAAGACATTCAAGAAAAATATGATGAAATGACCAACATATGAAGAGACCAGTTTCTGCTCCTGTCATGTGGCCACTTTTGCTAGCGAATGGAAATGTCTTCTGTCCTATGTCTGACCATAGCTGTTTACCTGAATTCAAATTTCTGTGAATGCTTTTGGGTGACTTTCATCTTGTAATTTTAACATTCACTACTTGTAATTTAAATTATCTCTTCCTACCCTATAATGATATAACGGAAATCCTCATTAAATAGGACTGCTAGAGCTAAGGTTAAAATTCAGACCTGAAACAATGCCTGGAAATCCATAACTTTGAAACAAGATTTAAATGCAATAAAAAGCCACAAAGAACTCCAAAAATCCACTACCATGTGTTCTGTAAATTTAAGACACAATTTGTTGTAAAATAATAATAAAGGCATTTTGGGCCAAAGAATACGAAAGGAAAAATATCATGTTTAAAATATATTCAAATAACTGCTCCAAAATGTTCTTCCTAGTTGATATTAATTCACATGAGGACACTTGTATTAATGCAAGTTTTAAATTACAGTAGGTCTTTTGGAAGCTATCACTTGCATAAGATGCAAAGCTCCAATGTTGCTGGGATATAAAGCACATGAAAGAAAGTTTCAGACAATTAACTGGGGAAGGAGGAGGGACAAATCCCAGGGCTTTGTATGTCCTATAAAGCCTGTGGAATTCAACCTCTGAGTGAGTGAGAGGGAGAAAGAGAGGACTGCAGTTTTTAAAATAGCATGGGGACTTCCCTGGTGGTCCAGTGGTTAAGACTCAGTGCTTCCACCGCAGGGGGTGAGGTTCGATCCCTGGTTGGGGAACTAAGATCCTGCATGTCTTGAGATGTGACAAATAAATAAATAAATAAAATAGCATGGTATTTTTAAGTTTCTGTTTTCAAGAGATCTTAATGATAACAGTGTGGAAAGGGTTGGGCTAGAGGTATAGTGACCTGTTTGGGGAACTATTTTTATAATTAGATTGAAGAAGATTGGGATCTGACTAGGTCAGTTTTGAGGAAGAAAGCGTGACTTACGAGTTAGACAGGCAACAGATAATAAGTGAATGTTTACTATGTGTTTTCTACCTTAGAAGGTAAAGTCCACGGGCACGTGGAGTTCCATTGGATGTATCAGTTGTCAAACAGAGTAGCTAATAATCTTCTAGAAGAATAAAAGAAAAAAATGACATTTTTTTTTCTAAATTCTGCAAAGGCCCTTTAAACAAAGGGAGTTTGAATTTGGCCAAGAATGAAGGAAAAACTTTTGAGAGACAGGCATTGAAAAGCAAGGATGAAGCTGGCTAAGCAACCCAAATCCACCAAGTCAAAGCCTGGATGTGGGCACACAATTCAGCTTCTCGAATGTGAAGCCTCTAATTGAAGCATTGTGCCTTTCTGGTTTTCATGGGACATTAAGCTGAACACTGACCTAAGGCTTACTTTGCGGAGACTTTTGAAAAGCATTATAAGGCCTTTGGATTTTATTCTGAATGCAGTGAATGGTCACTGGAACATTTTCCCTAACAAATTGTAGATCACACTTGATAGGGAAATTTAAGGAGGAGGGTTTTGCACTGTAGCATGAGGTTGGCCTTGGTATTTGATTTAAAAACAGACTGCATTGCATATCAATTATTCAGTGTTGCTTCTGTATAATTCTTAGGGTGTTTCTGGTAGACTGGATCTACTTTTTATAATTTACACAGCATATTATTATTTGAAATAAGAATTTTATACTGCCTCAAGACCTGTCCATTTTTCTCCTATATGGATTTTTTTTTCACTAAATTACAAGATGATTTGATAGAAATCTGCTTTTACTTATTCTGAATTAGCACATTATGTTATTTTGTTTCTCATTGCAAATGTGTCTTCCATAACAAATGCTAGCTATATTTCAAATAAATTATTTGCATTAAATAAAATATTGCCTTCTTCTTCCTCTTCCAAAAACATAAAGCAGGTATTTTATCAAAAAGGAGACATTGCCAATTTCAGATCTTTCTTGTCTTCCAATTTGCAACATATACATTTCTACTAATAGCTCATTCAGTTCTATGCTAATGGAACTAATAATTTTAAAGTATTTGGAAGTATTTTTAAGACTAAAATTGAAAGGCTTGTTTATCTATTTCCAGCCAGTTTCTGCCTCCTGCATGTTATAGCAGGCTGTGTATGTTGTGTTTGTGCTCAGCCTTGTTTGACTCCTTGTGACCCCATGGACTGTAGCCCACCAGGCTCCTCTGTCTATGGAATTTTACCTTTAAACAAAAGAATCAATTATCCTTTTCTAAAATCTGATTTAGTACTTATTGCTTCTAGGAAATATCCAAGGACTGATTCCTGCTTTGTGTGTTTTGTTCTACTCAAGGTCAGCTCAGAACTTTGCCAATATGTGCTTTCCTAAGTCATACCTGTTGGGTTTTCCTGGTGGCTCAGATGGTAAAGAATCCTCCTCCAAAGCAGGAGACCCAGGTTCGATCCCTGGGTCAAGAAGATCCCCCGGAGAAGGGACTGGCTACCCACTCTAGTATTCCTGCCTGGAGAATTCCATGGACAGAGGAACCAGTGGGCTACAGTTTACGGGGTCTCATGGCTGAATGACTAATTACTTTCCACTTTCAAGTCACACCTGTTAGCATCAACCAAAAGCATGAGTTCATCAGCAGTCTTTAAGGCCAATTCCTCTCCCACCAGACAAATGCATATATACAGAGAATTCAAGCACTAGTAAACTCCGAGGGACAGTAGCTAATAGGAACATATGGACATTTAACAGATTGAAAGTTCCTGTGCATAAAAATATCCCATCAGTTACATGGTGAGTAGAATCTAAAGAGAAAACATTTTCTCATGCTCTCCATCAAAGTTCAAATCAATCCTGACCTAAATTGTCAGAATAGGTTTTAGTGGAGAACTGGGGGAGGAGAAAGACTCAGGTTACCAAGGGAAAAAGCCTCTGTCATCCACTCTGAGAGAGAAAGAGAGTGCAGGGTGTTGGTGGGCGAGCTCCCCGCTGTTAATGCATTCAGGTTGGGGCCAGTAGGGCTCAGTCTTCACCACTCCTGATGGTAGCACTGCTTCTCAGCTGTTTGTAAGTTAAGGCAGATTCTTGGAGCTGAGGACTGATTCTCTCAGAAGACTGACCACGTGAGAGCAGGATCAGGCAGACAGGCATCAGGGGAATGGCAGGAGGTCAGTATGGTCAGTACGCCCTTGTTCCTTGCTGACCCCTGAGCCACTCACACATACGAATGGGGCTCAGTGGGGTTATTTGTTAGACTTCTTACTTGAGGTGTTCGGCTCTTTTTCTTGATTTGTCAGAGAAGCATTCTCTTTAGCCAAGTGTTCACAGGTCAATAACTACATAGCCTTATCGACCAAGCTCTATTTTTCTATATGTGTGTGATGAAAAGTTGCCCCCTGTTTGAGTTTTCTATGGCATTCCTTGAACAAAATGTCAATCTTTCTGTGATCTATACATACAAGGAATTTGTGTTTTTCTCCTCTGGCATCTTTTCATAAGATGCCAATATTTTTCTGTGATCCACATAGACAAAGTAACATTTGTTGAGTGATGAAAAACTAAGAAAGTACAATGATAATACAGTCTTAAAATGGATGCATAACACTGACTTTTCTAAGAACAGCATGGTCCAGAAAAGCAAAGGTCCTATATTCTATATCTCGGCTTGAATTCGTATCCATAATTATTAGATGATGGATATGATCTATCCATAGATCACAGGTCTATCACTTACCAACCCAATGACCACTGTGACACTTTCAGGCTGAGAAAATATCAGCTTGATACCCTGTCAGCGATCAGGGTAGAGTGTTAATTAACTCTAGGAAGACTACAGCATAGTGGTATTTACTGGCAGATATCAGCCTACAAGCAGATAAGCTAGTGGGGACCTACAGAGCCCAAGAACCATTAGGATGATAGAAAAACCCCTGTTACCTCAGAGCACCACTAAGTGATGTCTTGGAAACCAGAAATCCATAGATGCCAGTGAAAATTTCTTAAACTTGACACAAGGAGCAAAAAAGAAACGAGTTGAGGGTGAAGGGCATGGCTATCACTTCAGGGACCTATAGTCTCTGAAAAATAAGCCCGGATACCTGACTCAGAGGAGAGATGAGAACACCAGAAAAACTCAGCAACAGAAGAATGCACGTTAAGCTAGTGATTAAGAGTACAAAATAAGTTGATCATTATCCGTCAGTTATTCCTAAAATATGGCCTGGCCAGATACTAAGGTCTTGAGTCACGTATTTTTTAGGAATTACCAAAGAGGACAGAAACATAGCCAGTATCCACTCTCCTTCTCCAGCAACTAATTTTCCTATCACATCCGTCACCTGTTCGGCGGTCAGCCTCCCTCTACCTCGACCCACTCTGAACGTTGTGATGCTAGACTTTACTAGGGAACCAAAAGTAACTTCAGAAGGAACACCTGATTTATCACTCCTTGGTGTGGGACACCTAGATAAATAGGGAGGTGTCCTGGCTAGTCTGACCTCAGGGAACTGGATCCTGGAAAGAGAAATGGCCAGGCAAGTCTTAACCAAGTCCTGCGCAGGGTCAGAGAATGGGCCTCTGGCAGCCTGAGATCATCTGCTCCCACCATAAAGTGGTTTGTGTTACCTGTAGTCTCACTCAATAACTGAATGGTAAAGGACCAGACAGTAGCCCCCAGGGAAGAGCCTAGGATGAACTTCCCTATCCCAAAGTATGGATTTATGAGAGAAAAAAGTGAATGACTTGAGACCAGAAAGGTGAAATTTAAGGCTTTGTTGAAGTTACTCATGAAGCTGATTTTAGAGGACTCCTTCAAGGATGAGACTCAAAGAAGAAATAAAGGGTATGAGAAAGATGGAAAAGGAATGAACCAGATGCTCACACAGCCTCCTCTCTTGTTATCTCTACCAAATAAATGCAGCGAGGGGATAATTTGGTGCCACCATTTAACCATCAAAGGGAATTTTAACTCGAGCAGTGTTTATTGTAAAATAAGTAGCCAGGAACTGAAGTTAATGCTGACCCTGGCAGAACTGCTTCATGATTCTCTACCCTTGGTCCATGAGTCTCCTCCTTGAAGAAACCTCCTTTTTCCACCCAAGAAACGACACCCCTTTTTCTAAACTCCTTCTCAGAAACTTGCAAAAAGATATTTTTGAACCTCAAATAGCTATTTTAATTAAACACGGTAAACATATTGATATTTCAAAAAGGAAGTAATAGTACAGAATAAATTTAAGTTCTTCCTCTAAATGATACATATGTAAAATATGCGCTCTCATTATAGAAGAAAAATCCTCAATTGTATGTACATTTCAAAAGATTATTTCTTATTACAAAAATGAGACAGGCTAAAGGACAAGAATTATCTTATAACTTTCTCTTAAAAAAAAATCTATTTATTAGGGTACAGGGCTTCCCTGGTGGCTCAGTGAAAAAGAAGATACCTGCAATGCAGGATATGTGGGTTCAATCCCAGGGTCCAGAAGATTCCCCTGGAGAAAGAAATGGTAACCCACTCCAGTATTCTTGCCTGGGAAATCCTGTGGACAGAAGAGCCTGGCGGCTAAAGTTTATGGAGTCACAATAGAGTCAGACACGACTGAGGAACTAAACAACAAACAACAATTGGGGTATAGTTATGTTAGTTTCTGCTGTGCAATTAAAACAAATCAGCTATATATACACACACAGAACGAATAATATGAAAGAGTCAATGAAGATACTCTCGACTACTATTTATTGCATGGCCTTTATTAAAAATGTGATACTCCTGTAGACTAGATCTATGAAAATTATAACCTGAAGCAAAGTATTTCCTCTAAATGATCTGGCATAGGAGACAGAAATACCTGCCTGTAAATTGTGTATTGACACTTTCTGCCACGTCCACTTTACCAGCAACCCCTCAATAATCTTAAATGTTTTCCAAGCCTTCTCCAATTCCCAAACTGCCAATAGGCGGCTGTGAGCTTCTTGTGCGTGCTGTCGCTTCAGTTGTGTCCAACTCTGTGCTAACCTATGAACTGCAGCCTGCCGGGCTCCTCTGTCCACGGGATTCTCCAGGCAAGAATACTGCAGTAGGTTGCCCTGCTCTCATCCTGCTACTGCTAAGTCGCTTCAGTCGTGTGCGACTCTGTGAGACCCCATAGCTGGCAGCTCACCAGGCTCCCGCGTCCCTGGTATTCTCCAGGCAAGAACACTGGAGTGGGTTGCCATTTCCTTCTCCATTGCATGAAAGCGAAAAGTGAAAGTGAAGTCACTCTTCGAGACCCAGTGGACTGCAGCCTTCCAGGCTCCTCCGCCCGTGGGGTTTTCCAGGCAAGAGTACTGGAGTGGGTGCCATTGCCTTCTCATCCAGGGGATCTTGTTGACCCGGGGATTGGATTCCTGCCTCTTATGTCTCCTGCCTTGGCAGAGGTGTTCTTTACCACTAGCGCCACCTGGAGTGTAATAGAGCATTGCAGTGAGCTGGAAGGAATCAGGTAGACAGATTGTTGCCCGCAGGCCAGGTGCCAGGCTTTGTGAGAGACTGAACTCCAGGTAGAATTCACAATCTTTAGCTAAGTTGCTGCCTCCAGGTTTTCATGGTTTAGCCAAAGAATATCTGGGAATTAGCCAGCCCCCTGAATTGATTGCTTGGTGTGTACATTATGTTCCTTGAGGGTCAGCAGAAAATGATAGTTCCCACAGTTGTTCTCCAGGTAGAATTCACAATCTTTAGCTAAGTTGCTGCCTCCAGGTTTTCATGGTTTAGCCAAAGAATATCTGGGAATTAGCCAGCCCCCTGAATTGATTGCTTGGTGTGTACATTATGTTCCTTGAGGGTCATCAGGAAATGATAGTTCCCACAGTTGTCAATGGCAACCCACTCCAGTATTCTTGCCTGGAAAATCCCATGGATGGAGGAGCCTGGTAGGCTGCAATCCATGGGGTTGCTAAGAGTCAGGCACGACTGACTTCACTTTCACTTTCACAGTTGTCAAAAACATCATAAAGCAGGTCCAGTCGAGAAAGAAAACTTCAATCTCTTTTCATGAGTCATAAAAATTTTTGAATTGAGGCTTTTAAGTGTCATGGTTAGAGAAGACAGCATCTGTATTATAAATGCAGGTCAAGAGCTTAGGCAAAAAGGTTCTCTGATGGTTTCCCAAGATCAAAATGATTTAACCATATTTTACATTGATTTATATATTTATCCTTGGAAGAAAATCTATGACAACCCTAGAAAGCATAATAAAAGCAGAGACATCACTTTGCCAACAAAAGTCTGTCTAGTCAAAGCTATGGTTTTTCCAATAGTCATGTATGGATGTGAGAGTTGGACCATAAAGAAGGACGAGCAGCAAAAAATTGAAGCTTTCGAATTGTGGCGCTGGATAAGACTCTTGAGAGTCCCTTGGACTGCAAGGAGGTCAAACCAGTCAATCCTAAAGGAGATCAACCCAGCATATACGTTGGAAGGACTGATGTTGAAGTTGAAGCTTCAATACTTTGGCTACCTGATGTGAAGAGCTGACTCATTGGAAAAAACCGTGATGCTGGGAAAGAAT
Organism: Oreotragus oreotragus; assembly: GCA_006410675.1. Lineage (NCBI taxonomy): Eukaryota > Metazoa > Chordata > Mammalia > Artiodactyla > Bovidae > Oreotragus > Oreotragus oreotragus. Next base: position 372,949 of record SJYX01022527.1, on the reverse strand, counting down.
GAGGGCAGGAGGAGAAGGGGACAACAGAGGATGAGATGATTGGATGGCATCACCAACTCATTGGGCATGAGTTTGAGCAGACTCCAAGAGATAGTGAAGGACAGGGAAGCCTGGCATGCTGCAGTGTGTGCAGTCTTGAAGAGTCCGCCATGACTAGACAGCAACAAAATGTAATATAATAACTAATTTTTAAGCTCATGTAAAAATAGCTATTTCATAGTGAACACATCTAAATGGCTGAAACAAATGGAAATCTCTTGGTCTCCTAAGATTCACAGGTTTCAATTGAATAAGAGGCTTCCAGCTAGGTCATTGGGATTATCCAGGAAAGATTAGCAGTTTTCAGCTAGTGGAGAGGGCAGTACCACTGCCTCCTTTTGCAAACAGTGTTGAAAAGTTCACGGGAGAATCTACTTTATCTAGAGTAACCTTGAAGAAGCAAGGCATCATCCATGATTCGGCTTGCTAGATCTGAGCAGAATCCTGAAAGAGATCAACAACTGATGTGTTGACTCGACTGACCACTTCTTTAGGGTGGGATTTTGGCCAGGCAGCTCTGTGTGCTTCTGATTTTAGAAGCTCAGTGGGCTTTGCCCCTTTTGAATCCATCAAGGTATGCCCTTTGGCTACACTGAATTGTACTCTACTACCTTGGTAGTTTTTTTCAGTTGAGGAAGATCTGATATCTCTGCTGAACTAATTATTTTCTAGTGTAGCATTCCTGAAGCCTGTGTTATTGAAAGTCAGTGTCAGGTTTTAGAAAGCCTTCTGCGAGAAAAGGTTTACTGAGTCAGTGAGTGTGGCAGAGCATGCCCTAAATCAGGTGGAATAGATTTCTTTACTCCAGGATTTCTCAAAACCCCAAATAGGGGAGTGAGGGAAGTGAATTAGCTTTCAGACTTATTTGAATCCTAACTCTACCTCTTACTAACTTTGACCTTGAGCAAGTTATTTAATCTTTCTGAGGTTCAATATACTCAGCCGTTAGAATACAAATATTCATCCCACAGAATTGGTTAGAATTGGATTCAATAAAATAAAACACCAATAGCAGTAACACGTTCTATTTGTTTTGTGATGTAGTTTGTGTTACTATGTTTCTGCATCATCATGGCATTTAGGTTATGTCTTTGGCATGCCAACATAGAGTCAATTTTAATGTACAAACAAAACAGAAGTATTGCTGATAGTTTTAATTCTAGTGAATCATCCTGCTATTAGATGCTGCATTGAGAATCACACAGCAAATCTCTGGGAATTAGCTGTCCATTTCATGACCTTTTTAAAGTGACCTTAGTGTTATCCTATACTGGTCATTGATTTTTCTATTGGAATCCTATCAACCTTTAAATGGTCCTGCACTAATGATACCAATGTATTTTAAAATATCGGAAAGTTAAAACAGTGTTTCCTGTACACAGTGTGTGCTCTTGCTGAGAAGCTAAATCTCATTAGAAACCCTGTCCGTTGTTCTCATATTACAGTGAGTTCAGTTGCCTGGCTTGCATCTCAAGAGCCATCAGACTATCTGAGGTATCAATTCCTAGCCACTTATCCTATTATTGTCACGTTGTCCATCTGCAACAAGACAGCAAATATTTCTCCAGGAATCACTAACTTGGAATTAGTTCAAGCGTTGGTTCTGACCTTCAAAGAACTTAAAGTACATCATACTTTCTTTTTTTGCTCTTCAGAATCTTTCCAGTGTGTTTTAGAACAGATCATATTTCAGGGATGGAGGCAACTTTTAAAATTCTTCACCTAACGCTTTGTAAGCATGCCTTTTGGAAAGAAGAGAGAATCATGACTTAGATGATAAGAAATATGCTGACATACAGTAAGTCCCCTACATATGAACCTTCCAGTTGCAAACTTTCAAAGATGTGAACATGAGTGTGCATGTCCAGTCACGTAAAGCTTGTGAAATTGCAGCTTGCCCTTCCTCTCCTACTATTGATGATCCTTCAGCTCCATCATCTCCAACTTTGTCTCCCTCTCCAGTCAGTAATTCTTCTTTCCTAGTCACTCGATGCCAGCTCCTGTATGCCAGCTCTTGTACTGTGCTACTATGCTTTTCAAGGTACTGTACTGTGAGGTTTAAAATGTTTTCTTTATTTTGTGTGTTTGTTTTTCATGTATTCTTTTGGAAAAATATTATAGACCTATTACAGTCCAGTATTATATATTGTGTTAGTTGGGTACCTAGGCTAACTGTGTTGGATTTACGAACAGATTAGACTTGTGAATGTGCTGTCAGGAGAGAACTTGTTCATATGTAGGGGACTTACTATACCTTGTATTACCCTGTCTCTTTAAGTAATAGGCATTACAGTTTCAAAGTTACCATACATGGGTTCTGAAGGATAACAACATGTAAGTATGATTATCTTTTTGCATGAGAGACTATTGGATATAAAATATACTTAAGGAGCTAAATAAATATTGTTCAGTGTTTCTTGTTAGGCATATATGATGTCAAGTTGGGGAATTCCAAACACTTGTAGGACAAACAGATTATGACAAAGGTATTCAGGGAGGCTATGGTCTCTGTGTGACAGGGTGATTGTCACTTCTAACTACACAGCATATGGCAGTCAATTATCTAAAGGTGGTTATCAAGCACAGAGTCTGTGCCAAGTTCATGTGCCAAATTCAAGAAGTAATACAAGGACCTCGGTCTTCAAAAGTTTGCTGTCTAATGTCTGGAGGCTCAAATGATGAAAAGCAAAAAAAAGAAAAAAGATAGAAAGAGAGTAGATAAAGGCATGGAGTACACTGCAAATACTGCAGGAATTCAGAGAAGATGCTAGTGGGCTGTAGACAGGAGATGGCTTTCTTGGAAGAAAAGAACTTGGTTTGGAATTTTGAACCAGGGTAAGATTGCATCGGCCAAGAAGAGAAGGAAAGAGATATGAGGAAGTGGAAAATAAATGGCAAAGAGCAGAGTAAGTGAAGAAACCAGCAAGATGATTGTTGTGAATGAAGAATTAATAAAATAATGATCAATTTGGACAGGTAGATTAGAGGATTTGAAGAAAAACTCCGAATCTATAATTGACCTTGATGGATAGATCATGGGTGATGTTACAGATTCTTTAAAAGAAATGACAGTAGAATAATGCCATAGGAAAATAAACTGGATAGTTTTGTACAGGACGGGTTAGAAAAATTAAGAGCAGGGAGGGAGGTAACTGGGATGATCTAAGGTTGAGGTTACTGAGGACTTAGATGAAAGTCTTAGCAGGAGGTTGGCTGGGGATAAATAGAAACACAGAAAGGGAGATCTGTCAGTACAGGGGCGATAGTCTCAAATGCTTAGTCAGTGATATGGAGAAAGTATTACATGTGAGATTTATCCTATGAAATGCTATAAGAGTCTTGGGTTTTAGAATTACATTTGCACATCCCAGCTTGTTTCTTAGCAACAGTGTGATTGCAGGAACATTATTAAATTATTTGTATGCAGATTTTCCCCAAATCTAAAGTGAGAAGTACTTTGTTTATGTAAAGATTAAAGATAATATGTAAAATATCTAACAAGTGCCTAGCATTTGGTAGACATTCAAGAAATAGCAGATACTCATTCTACTTAGGCAGCTAGAAACTGGAAGTCAGTTTCACGTTCAATGTCTGTCTGTATTATGGTCTAAATGTTTGTGTCCCCCTGACCCACAATGTGTATTTGAAATTCTAATCTCCAATGTGATGGTGCTTTGAGGTGAGGCCTTTGAGATATGAGTAGGTAATGAGAACAAAGTCTTCATGAATGGAATTAGAGCCTTTGTAAGAAGCCTAAAAGTGACCTCCCTCATCCCTTTTGTCACGTGAGGTTACAATGAGAAGATGGCCATCATTCAGGAAGCGGGCTCTGATCAGGCACTGAATCTGTATGCATCATAACGTTGGCCTTTCCAGCACCCAGAACTGTGAGAAATAAATTTCTGTTGTCTATAAGTCACCTAGTTGATGATATTTTGTTATATGTATAGTTGCTTGCAGAGACTGAGACAGGCTGGAAATGTAGCTACACCCCATCCGCATAGAGGTGGTGTTTTGAACCATGGGTGAAATGTTCTCATTGAAAAAATGAATAAATAAGTAGAAGAAAAGACCCATGAGTTAAGTCTGAGCCTAAGATGAGAAAAAGGAGGAGATGAATAACGATTAGGAGTAGATATGAGGCGTACCTAGCATAGTATTGAGAACTTAGATCCCCTGAGAAGGAAATGGTAAACCACTCCAGTATTCTCGCTTGGCAAATCCCATGGACAGAGGAGCCTGGCAGGCTACAGTCTATGGGACTGCAGAGTCTGAAACCACTTAGCGACTAAACAACGGCTGAGGCACTCAGTAGATGCAAACTGTTATTACTGCTATGATCGTGATTATGATTAGAGGTGGTGAAAGATGTGAGACTAAATTCAAGAGAAAATAAATCACAGCATCAGGTAAAGTAGAAAAGTTAAAGTGAGGTGATCTCCAGTATTCAATGCTGCAAAAAGATGAGGACAAAGACTGCAAAACCATTTCATTCAAGTGGACACAGTTGGTGACCAAAGTACCTGATCTTTGTAATTATCATCTCTGTCTGAGATTCCTTAATTTCAGAGAACTCTGTGTGATGCTTACATTGCTACCTGAACAGTGAGTACTACCTGAATAGGTTATTTATTCATCATCACCAAGAACACCTCTTCAGCAGCTACTTCACTTGACACAGAAGGAAAAGAGAATCGAGGTCCTTAAAATACATGCACCCAGCAAGCTATTTGAAGACAGGGAAAATAGGAAACCATGAATTAACAAAAATACAATCCCCTGTGATGATTTTTAACAAAGCCAGACACCAAATATTTGCTTCCTTTGTGCTGGAAAATGAATAGATAAACACTTTTGCAATAACCTGAAGGCTTGGTTAGAGAGAATAAATAAATTATTGACACATGAGGAGTAGACAATTCTCCACCCACTGTTGAGCTTTTCATTCTTTGTGGAGCAGATGGTCTAAATAAAGCAGCCAAAAATAACAGGTGGGTTTTATTGCATTAAGCCACTGAAAACACTAAGCCTCTACAGTTTAAATCATGTTTAAAATAGTAAGCCTTAAAACCACCTTTGAAAATATCTTTTATATTTATAAAACACCCTTTGTCCATCTTACATGAAATCAAACCACAAGGGCCAATGTGAGTATGAACACGTATTTAGGGACAACAAGAGAGAGATAGATTGAAGGAAACAGCTGCTCTTTATGGAAATGGTTTAACACAGGGTTGTTAAACCATGTTGATAGACTCTAACTGATACGGATAGCAGCACCTCTTTTGGGACCAAACAGAGCTTGGGTCTAAGTCATTGCTGCCATAAATACAGCCATCTCACATGTCCTGCACATCTCCATCCACCATATGGAAAGCAACGACAAAGAATTCGGATACGTTATTCCATCTATAATTTGTCAAACACATAAACTGAATTTTAGAAGTAAAATTGCAGTCCAATCCTACATTATTCTCTGTGTTTGTCTTTTAAAAAATTTAGGTTCATTGGAATATAGTTGCTTTACAATAAACTAGTTTCTACTGTACAGCCAAATGAATCAGCCATATATATCCATATATCCTCCCCTTTCTGGACTTCCTTTCCACTCAGGTCACCACAGAGTATTGAATAGGATTCCCTGTGCTATAAAGTAAGTTCTCACTAATTATCTATTTTAAACAAAGTATCAGTAGTGTAAATGTGTCAATCCCAGTCTCTCAATTCCTCCCACCCACTACTTCCCCACTGGTATCCGTACATTTGTTCTGTACGTTTGTGTCTTTATTTCTGTTTTGCAAATAAGATTATCTCCATACTTGTCTTATAACACATGTTTTCACAAGTCATAAAAGGAAAAGGTGCCAAACTACAGTGAGTGCCTGGGTCATCTATGGAGGAGATAGTGTAGCTCTCTTCAGAGATGGTTTTAATAGTTTATTTATCAGTTATAAGCATTTGATGGCTAGATTTTTCAGATTAAAATAATGTCTCCTCACCTCCCTTTTCCAATTTCCCACTTCCCTACAAAAATCACCATTAGTATTTTCAAGATCAACTTTCAGAGTCTATGCATGTACTTAAACAGTTGAATAAATCCTCAAATCGCTAAACGTACAATGAATTTCAAGAATCTTTTACATACATAAAACATCTTCATCCTCTTGAATAATTGAAGACCACAGTCACCTTCCTGGGTACAAAACATGAATGATAAAAAATAAAATTATGTTTCCACTTACTGCCTGCAACTTGCTTTAAAAAATTATCCCGCCTTGTGGACTTCTTTCATTGTCATATATGGAGATCTAATTCATACAATTCAGTGCCTAAGTGTTTTCTTAGGTATATCCTAATTTTAAAATTATTCCTTAATGGATGGTATTTGTTATTTCTAATTGTCACTAATAAAAAGCTGCAATGAATACTTTTTACTTTTATATACTTATGTGTACACTTGTATAAGTATTTCTATAATGTTTATGTCTAGAGACAGACTTGATAGATCAAGGTTTTGTGGATTTTTCCTTCAATATCTTTTGGAATACTTATTTTCAAAACTTCCTCTTGATTTTCTTATGCTTTCTATATCTTTTTTCTTTACAGCTAAAGTGCTCACTTATTTAGGGGACTACATGTCTTTTATTCTTTCATCTTAGAGCTGGCTACATTTGGGAATGAATGAAGAGTTATGTACAGTTGTTGATAGTCTGTGAGAGAGGAAAGGAGATATGGTAAAAGAGAGCAAAGAATTTTAAACATAAACCAAGAACTCAGATAGCTTTAGCACTATCTCTAAGACACAGTAATAATTAGTAGTGGTGCTATATCTTACACTAAAAAATCACTTGATCAATATGTCTCTTGGGCTTTGATTGTCAAACAAAATGTGTCTAAGTTCAATACACATACAGATGTTTGCAAATGATATGGGGGTAGGTTTGTGGCCTTGATGTTTTGATCAAAAGACAATTTCTTATTGAAAGCTTGGGCATTTACCTTTTTGAGCTTCACTTCCCTAATCAAGAAGGGTAATAAGTGGCTCTTTATATGTGAGACTTGAATGTGATGATTCATAGCAAGTGACTGGCAAAATGCCCATCATCAATATGCATATGAGTATTAGTTATTATTGTTAATATTATATACCTACTATTTTCCAAACACTGTGTATGCAAGGTATTGAAAATGCAAATATAAATAAGTCATGGCCACTTGAGAAACTTATAATTTAGTTAGTATTTCCAGATAGACTTTATTTCCAGCTAGATTTGAGGAACTTATAATTTAGTCAGTATTTCCAGGTAGACTTTATTCCTATTGCTGGTAAAACAAATCAAACAAACAAACAAAAAAACTTCTGGCAAAGCTTTCAGTTGCTTTTTTCCCTTTTAAGAGGAAATGAACCTCCAAGGTGTGATATTCATGTCTCAACACTCTGCACAGTAAAAATTTATTCAAGGTGTAGCCAAAATCAGCCCAGTCTTTCAGAAACACAGTCAAGCTGCTGAGTCTATATATTTCTCTATGGTAGGGGAAGAAAAGGCTTTTTCCAACCATACCTGCAAAGTCTCACCCTGTGTCTCCATCACAGTTATCAGGGCAAGGGATTGTATTCTCCAGTTTCCTGGGGTGAAGGTGATTGGAAGAACTGGAAAACTAATCCTGTGTTCTTAGCTCTTGCAATCAATACATCCTAGGAATTTGCTCATTCCTAGTGAAAGGAAGCACTCCAATTCAGTGGCTATCTATGAAGTCTTCATAGCAGTGACACAGTGTAAAATTCCGGGCTTAAACCTCTTTGTAAACCTTTAGGTCAAAGATGGTTGAGCAAAGACCTTTCTAAAATTCCTCTCTCTTTTTTTAAATCCTTCTGTGAGGAATGAAAAAGAAATAGAAGAGAAGAGCTCTTCATCTCCAATAAAACAGACATTTTTACAAACTCACACTGTAAGTCCACCTACAAATACTGCAACAGCTGTGCTTATATTACAAAAGCATTCAACCTGCTAGAGCTCAAAAAGATTGCAAAAGCATAATAACTCCTGAAAAGATGTCACAGGAGAGATCCAAGGATTCAAAGAAGAAATTATAACAGATGAAGAAAAGCTTGAGCCAATACAACTCATAGAGAAAATATAACAGAAAACTAAACCATGATAAAAATGAAAGTCACATTAGTATGATAATAAAAAAGAAATGGAAAGACAATTACTGTTTATAAATTGATGGATACGGAAGAAAAGAAATTGCAGTATATCCGTAATAGATGAGGAAGAGTATGGCAAAAATGAAACAGTTAAAATTATAAAAAGTATCACCAGTGAAAATACCACAAAACTGAGAAAAAAAATTGAAAGGGAATATCTTACCTTTGAAAAATTCAGACAGTCATTGGACATGTTTTGTAAAAGTGGCTATACTGAAAAAAAATTCAGAAAAAAATTGAGCCTGTGATAAGAAAGTGAATGGTATGCAAAGAGTGAAAATAGGGTAGACTGTGGATATCCTTAAGGCAATGTTCAATTCCCAAAGATAGTGAATGATATTTATAGAGTTCCAGGAGAGTAACCCAATGCTGTTGTGCTGTGCTTAGTCACTCAGTCGTGTCTGAGCTTTTGAGAGCCCATGGACTGTAGCCCACCAGGCTCCTCTGTCCGTGGGATTCTCCAGGCAAGAATACTGGAGTGGGTTGCCATGCCCTCCTCCAGGGGATCTTCCCAACCCAGGGATCGAACCCAGGTTTCCTGCAATGCAAGCAGATTCTTTACCAGCTGAGCCACCAGGGAAGCCCAAGTGACCCAGTAACTTACACTATCCAAAGTGTCTTCAGATAAAGGTATTTCCTTGAGGTTAGCAACTTTGTTCACAACTTACGGAACAGCACATTCTTGAGCAGAATGAAAGCTAGGCTGATAAAAGATGAAGCATAACGAAAACTTGGATATGGAGAAATGTGCATGCATTCTTAGTCACGTCCAACTATTTTGTGACCCCAAAAACTGTAGCCCACTAGGCTCCTCTGTCCATGGAATTTTTCAGGGTAGAATACGGGAGTTGGTTGCCATTTTCTTCTGCAGGGGATTTTCCCAACCCAGGGATCTAACCTGGTTCTCCTGCATTACAAGCAGATTCTTTACCATCTAAGCCACCAGGGAAGCCTGCGATATCCAGTAAGTAAAATGTACTTTTTAATAAACTCTTTATATTAATAAGTGAAGACATTTTAAGGATTGAGTATCTCCTGAAGAAACCATTATTTTCATTTTACTTCAGTTTTTTTTTAATTCCATAATTTTCACTTTAAATACAGGGTGTAACACGATAATACTTTTTACTCTATTACCTATTGATCTCTTTATAAGAATACGCATAAAATGCTGTTCAAAAAATAGTACCAAGAGTAATTTTAGAAGTGGTGGAAACTGATATAGTTTTAAATACCTTTGTCTTTGCATTTTTCTGAATGGCTTGGCTTTTTAAAAATGATCATCTATTAATTTTATACAAAATGGCATTTACTTAGCTTCAGTTCTAATAAGGTGTGAGAAGAAGAAAAGGACTGAAATATGCAATGATCATTAATGCTTTTTCTAGAATACTGTAATTCAATCAATGACTTCAAAAATCTATTTAAAGATTGGTCACAGAGCCATACTATTCTCTCTCTACTTTTGTATGTATTTGAAATTTTTCTCAATACAAATTTTTAAAAGACTCAGCCTATAAATTATTTAATAAAAAATCAAACTTTCAGCTTACATACTGCCCAAGAACTCTTTAAAATTCTGCTGAAGTTTCACCATGAAAATAAAATGTTCTTTTCTCCTGTCTTGACAGACTATTTCAGATATTAATGAAAAAAAGGATTAAAGTCAATCAAGGATAAAATGTATTATTTGTATAGGTTTTCAACTATGGAGGTAAATTTGTGTATATATTCTTTAATCAGTAAAACTGACTTGCACAAACTTCCTTTTTTTCTTACTTTTTAAAATTAGTTTTCGTTTCATTTAAAACCAGAATAGTTCACGACAAGTAACAGGGGACGTAAATTTTGATGGTTGAGTTTGAGCAAGCAGATGGATTTTGATGTGGTTGTTGTCGTTCCATCACTAAGTCGTGTCTGACTCTTTGGAACCCATAAACTGCAGCACACTAGGCTTCCCTGTGCTTCACTATCTCCTGGAGTTTTCTCAAATCCATGCCTATTGACTCAGGGATGTCATCCAAGCATCTCATTCTCTATCATCCCCTTCTCCTCCTGCCCTCAGTTTTCACTGCCTCAGGGTCTTTTCAAATGGCTCCACTCTTTGCATCAGGTGGCCAAAGTATTGGAGTTTCAGCTTCAACATCAGTCCTTCCAATGAATAGTCAGGGTTGATTTCCTTTAGGCTTGACTGGTTGGATCTCCTTGCAGTCCAAGGGACTCTCAAGAGTCTGCTCCAGCACCACAATTCAAAAAATATCAATCCTCTGGTGCTCAGCCTTCTTTATGGTCCGACTCTCACCTCTATATATGACTACTGGAAAAACCATAGCTTTGACTAAATGGACCTTTGTCAGCAAAGTTATATCTCAGCTTTTTAATATGCTGTCTAGGTTTGTCCTAGCTTTTCTTCCAAGGAGCAAGTATTTAAAGCTAAAATTATATTATAAAACTAAGATGATTCTATTTGTTTTAGTTGAACTACTAAATATTTGTTTGCTTCTCATGAATAAAGTATTTCATTACCATCTTATACAATTTGAGCAATACACAACAAATTTCTGTGTACCTAGAAAGAAACAAGGAGAGAGGATTATTCCATCACTAGTCATGTCCAACACTCTGCAACCCCATGGACTTTAGCATGCCAGGCTTCCCTGCCCTTCACCATCTCCCAGAGCTTGCTTAAACTCATGTCCATTAAGTTGGTGATGCCATCCAACCATCTCATTCTCTGTTGCTCCCTTCTCTTTCTGCCCTCCATTTCCCCCAGCATCAGGGTCTTTTCCAGTGAGTTAGATCTTCCCATCAGGTGGCCAAAGTATTGGAGCTACAGCTTCAGCATCAGTCCTTCCAATGAAGGTTCAGTATTGTTTTCCCTTAGGATGGACTGGTTGGATCTCCTTGAGGTCCAAGGGACTCTCAAGAGTCTTTTCCAACACCACAGTTCAAAAGCATCAATTTTTCGGCGCTCAGCTTTCTTTACAGTCCAACGCTCACATCCATACATGACTACTGGAAAAACCATAGCGTTGACTAGACAGACCTTTGTTGGCAAAGTAATGTTTCTGCTTTTTTATATGCTGTCTAGGTTTGTCATAGATTTCCTCCAAGAAGCAATCATCCTTTAATTTCATGACTGCAGTCACCATCTGCAGTGATTTTGGAGCCCAAGAAAATAAAGTCTCTCATTGTTTTCATTGTTTCCCCATCTATTTGACATGACGTGATTAGACCGGATGCCATGACCTTTGTTTTTTGAATGCTGAGTTTTAAGCCAACTTTTTCACTCTCCTCTTTCACCTTCATCAAGAGAGTCTTTAGTTCCTCTTTACTTTCTGCCATAAGGGTGGTGTCATCTGCATATCTGAAGTTATTGATATTTCTTCTGGCAATATTAATTCTAGCTTGTGCTTCATCCAGCCTGGCATTTCACCTGATGTACTCTGCATATAATAAGTTTAATAAGCAGGTGACAATATACAGCCTTGACGTACTCCTTTCCCAATCTGTAACCAGTTCATTCTTCCACGTCCAGTTCTAGCTGTTGCTTCTTGAAACCTGCATACAGGCTTCACAGGAGGCAGGTAAGGCAGTCTAGTTTTTCCAGCTCTTGAAGAATTTTCCACAATTTGTTGTGATCCACACAGTCAAAGGCTTTGGCGAAGTCAATGAAACAGAAGTAGATGTTTTTCTGGAACTCTCTTGCTTTTTCTATGATGTTGGCAATTTGATCTCTGATTCCTCTGACTTTTCTAAATTCAGCCTGAACATATGGAAGTTCATGGTTCACATACGGTTGAAGCCTGGCTTGGAGAATTTTGAGCATTACTTGCTAGCATGTGAGATGAGTGCAATTGTTCGGTAGTTTGAACATTCTTTGGCATTGTCTTTCTTTGGGATTGGAATGAAAACTGACCTTTTCCAGTCCTGTGGCCACTGCTGAGTTTTCCAAATTTGCTGGCATATTGAGTGCAGAACTTTCACAGCATCATCTTTTAGGATTTGAAACAGCTCAGCTGGAATTCTATCACCTCCACTAGCTTTGTTCATAGTGACACTTCCTAAGGATCATTTGATTTCACACTCCAGGATGTCTGGCTCTAGGTAAGTTATCACACCATTGTGGTTATCTGGGTCATTAAGATATTTTTTGTATAGTTCTTCTGTGTATTCTTTTCATCTCTTCATAATATCTTGTGCTTCTGTTGGAGCCATACCATTTCTGTCCTTTATTGTGTCCATCTTTGCATGAAAATTTCTCCTGGTATCTCTAATTTTCTTGTGGAGATCTGTCATCCTTCCCATTCTATTGTTTTCCTTTATTTTTTTGCATTGATCACAGGCAGGCAATTGAATAAAAATTTTTAATGAAACCAATTTTTCTTTCTGTCTCCTTTACAAAATCATTCATATCTCCTTTAGTGTCCTTCACTAACACATCCAGTGTCATCTATGAAAGCCAAGAGAGAAAAACTTAAGGGCGTCTTCCAAGATCATGTAATGATCACATTCACTAAATGCTGGGAATTTCCTGTCCTGTCTCTCATCACTTGAAATCGAGCAACGGAAGGCAGGAATCTTGGAAATGACCCTTATTGGGTCTCTCAGAGGTTCAGGAAATGTAATTTCAGAGCAGAGAATGAAAAAAAATTCTACTGGGTATTTTCTCCAAAAGGTGGAGAAATGCTTACTGAGTCCCTGGCCCAATCTAGGATATGATAGTCAGCTATTTGCATGCATGTTCTGTCGTGTCCAACTCTGTGTATTCTTATGGACTGTAGCCCACCAGGCTTCTCTGTCCATGGAATTTTCCAGGCAAGACTACTGGAGTGGCTTGTGATTTCCTACTCCAGGGGACCTTCCTGACCCAGGGATTGAACCCACATCTCCTGTGTTTCCTGAATTGGCAGACTGATTCTTTACCACAGTGCCACTTGGGAAGCCTATTTACCTATTTAAACTGATACAATTCCAATTCCTTTACAACTGTGGTTTTAAACTTGGCAACCATGGATCTGTTGGTGTATGAATAAGTTTCAGAAAGTCTACGAAATATCTACATTACTATATATATGATTTATTGAAGAATGGATATAGAGATTAAAAATAAATCCTCTGGAAGCTCTTTATCTCAATGATTCTTAAGAGACAAATAGAGAAAAATACCTACATAAATTAAAAAAAAACACACACTACATAAAATTAAGGGCTGGAAGGAAATTTCTTAACTGATTGGAGTAAGAAATAAAGCTTTGTACCTTAAGCTTTACAAACTACATATTAGATGCCTCCAACCAAGAACACTTAGAAACATGACCTGTTCTACAAAGTGATTCAAAAATCACAAAGCCACACCACTCACTGGGCTGGTGGTCACGTTTTCTGACTCCCCAGGTTCTATCTTTAGCAGAAGAGACTAGAAGAGCAATTCAGTTTGAATGCTAGGTTAATCTTTTTCCAATTTCTGCTCAAACAAAAGGAAATTAACATCTATAAAATAGAAGAGTACCATTGCAGTTTTTGGGAATTACAGTAAAGCATCAAAGGAGGCACAGTACTTTTCTTCTCATAGAACAATGAACAATGAACTCTCAGAAGCTAAGGTAAAATGATGTGTGTAGCATTATTACTTAAAACTCTGCATATTAACTTCTGGCTTTACAGATATAAAGGGAAGGTTAGAAAGCCCACTAGCTGGAGATTTTTTTGTTTCCCAAGCAGGCATCACTTGGGCCATATCTGAGAACAAACTGATATATTACTTCCTTCAGAGAAGTAAATCTCCAAGTAATGGTCTTCTGTTGACTTTGCACTTTCTAATAAAGACTTCATGATTTGACACTTAGGTTCTTGATCTTTTCTTGTGATGTCAATATGTCAGAATTTCAAGCCTACTGTAAGGATGTTAAGCTTCTAGAGAAAATAAATTAGATCACCTTTAGAGGAGAGAAAAAAAAAAGTAACCATGGTAAGCCAAAGAGAGAAATTGGAATTTATAGAATTCACCCTATTTGAAAACATGAAACTCTTTACTTGCATTTGTGTTTCTCAAGTACCGAAAGACATTCATTCTCAGATTTGTTTGTCGCTCATTTATAATGGAGTATTAGCTATAAGAAGTGGCACATCTCTTTTCCACTTTTTTCTTAAATGCACAAAACTTGGCAGGAATGGGGAAGTAAAGAAAAAATGAGTTAGTTAAGCTCTCCCCTTATCCTTAAGTTTACTTTTCTTTATGGCCAAATGCAAGTATGCTGTCTTTTCTAGTCAATCCCTAATCCCCACTTTTAGAGTCTTTATTTGTTTCTAGCCTCCTAAAAGGTAATGGACATTACGCTACTGTTCTCATCCTCATCCAGAAACACAGGAAGGATTCTCCACTGAGAAAAAAAATTGCAGATGAAAAGCTATGAAGAGTAGTGAGTTAAAATGGCAGTTTCTCTGGACAAAGATGGACAACACCGATTGCCCTATCTGGCATTGTCCTAAGCCACGGAATATGAGTCATTACATTATACTATTGTTCTCCACCTTTCCCCAGATATTATTATAAATTTGGAGCCAACAGGGATGCAACAGTTAAGGCATCATTCAGTCTTAATACTGTCTATGATACACTTGCTCTGTTTTGCATGGCAGTGAATGTGTTTGCTTGCTTTTAACACTACCAAATTTATGAGGATACAGATGACTTGAAACACACTTGTCAATCCATAGAACTGCTATCACCAACTTGCCTATGAAGCTACAGGATTAAGATACAGTCTTCTTGTATCTTTGGACTAAATTGTTGATCTCTCCCTACTCCCGACTGATGAAGAGACACTTGAAATGCTTGCTATTAATAACACTGGTTAGCAACACATTGTTGGTTAATAGCAGAGCCCCAAACCTTTATGTTATGGGTTGACCAGCAAACTGCAAACTCACTGGCTAACTGTCATGCTTACAAGGAGAGCAACTTTTGCACATTCACAATACAGCAGATTCTTAAAGTCACAGATGTATTGACAATACACTAGGTAACAATAATACAACAGAAAACAAACGAGGTTACTGGTGAAAAGTGAAAGTGAAAGAGAGGGATCAAAGAATACATTGAGAGATTGAGATTAACATACACACTGCTTATACATAAAATAGATAGCTAACACGGACCAACTTTATAGCATAGGGAACTCAATACTCTGTAATGACCTATATGTGAAAAGAATCTAAAAAAAGCAGACATATGTATATACATATGCTGATTCACTTTGCTGTACAGTAGAAACTAACACAATATTATAAATCAATGATACTTTGACAGGAGAAGGCAATGGCAACCCACTCCAGTACTCTTGCCTGGAAAATCCCATGGACGGAGAAGCCAGGTAGGCTGCAGTCCACGGGGTCGCTAGGAGTTGACCACAACTGAGCGACTTCACTTTCACTTTTTCACTTTCATGCGTTGGAGAAGGAAATGGCAACCCACTCCTGTGTTCTGGCATGGAGAAGCCCAAGGATGGGGGATCCTGGTGGGCTGCCATCTATGGGGTTGCACAGAGTCGGAGACGACTGAAGCGACTTAGCAGCAGCAGCAGCACACTCTGACAAAAATGTTTAAAATAGCAGAATCTCTTTTCATCAACTCCTTTCCCCCCTCTTTCATTCCAAAGTCCAACAGGACTTTGTTTCAAAACTGTTATCTCAGTATCATTGCCATTTTGAATGTTCAAGAAATGTTTTTGTAAACTGCAGATGAGGTTTAGAAGAGGTCACATGGGGTGATTGGGGTGTGTTTATGACATAATATCATCTAAGTTTGTAAGCCACCTTTCACTTGCTAAAGTATTCATGCAAGCGTCATGATCTAAGTATTATCCATAAACAGACTTAATCTCTGAGAGATTAACCACTGTGCCCAAGGTCACACCAGACTGTGTGCAGACCCATGATTTGGACTATGGTCTCGGAAGGCTGTGTTAGGGGTCCTTGTCACCACATCTTGTGGCAACTGTGTGTGCCACTGTTTTGTTCCGAAGAGCAACTTTTTCAATCAGACAAGTAGAGAATTTGATGAGGCCTAAGGAGATGACGACACAATTTGAGCACCTGTGTGTGACAGTGGGACAGGAAAGCTTACTCATCTTAAATTCCTCTTCAACTAAATTGTAACAAATGCCTAACGTTTTCACATTAGTAATACATTCTCTCGAGCAAAGACTTATTTTTCAGACATACTCCTGTTAAAATGCAAATATTCCTAAAAGGTAAAAATTCAAATGATGAAAAGAGTCCAGTTGTTAAATTTACTTTCAGTGCTGGGTGAGAAGAGATTGAACACATTCAGGTGAATATCAAGTTATATATATATATTCTTTTCAGGTTCTTTTCCATTACAAGTTATTACAAGATATTGAATATAGTTCCCCGTGCTATACAATAGGTCCTTATTGTTTATCTATTTTATGTTTATATTAGTGTGTATCTGTTAACCCCCGACTCCTAAATTATTCCTCCTCCCACTTTTCCCTTTGGAGTTGTTTAGTCACTCAGTCGTGTCTGACTCTTTGTGACCCCATGGACGCCAGGCTTCCTTGTCTTTCACCCACTCCCAGAGCTTGCTCAAACTCACATCCATTGAGTCGATGATGCCATCCAACCATCTCATCCTCTGTCATCCCCTTCTCCTCCTGCCTTCTGTCTTTTCCAGCATCAGGGTCTTTTCTAATGAGGCAACTCTTCACATCAGGTAGCCAAAGTACTGGAGCTTCAGCTTCAGCATCAGTCTTTCCAATGAATATTCAGGGTTGATTTCCTTTAGGATTGACTGGTTTGATCTCCTTGCAGTCCAAGGGACTCCCGTTGATTCCCATAACTTTATTTTCTTTGTCTATGAGTCTCTTTCTGTTTTGTAAATAAGTTCATTTGCATTTTCTTTTAGATTCTGTATGTAAGTGATGTCACATATTTGCCTTTCTTTGTGTGACCTGCTTCATTTGTACTTACTACCTTTCTAAATCATTCTTTCTGTATTTGTCTTGGAAATCCCACTGTTCTGGTGAGAGGGTAAGACAATGGGAACAGTTTAAGGAAACTAAAGTCTTAGGGTTTGGATTTGCTGGAAGAAACAAAACCACAGAAAGTCTGCTGGAATCTTGCTGAAATAGACTTACCACACCGGGAACTCAATCTTTTGACTTACAAACATATTAATATATCTGATTAAAGCAATGGCTTTTCTCCCCCAGAAAAATGCATTTAACTTGACACAAATTATAAGGAGAATTTTGAAGGGATCATGAGCTACTTGAACACCAAATATGAACTCCTAAGAGATCTACAGAATTTGCTTTAGACTCTTACGCTAGATTCCACGATTCACAATTGTAGGCACAGCCGTTCTGTTATTACAGTAGCTTTAGTTGTTCAACAATCAATTTCTGAATACAACAGTTGCAGGAACTGTGTAGATCAGTGAGGCAAGAATAAACTGCTGCTTTACACAAACATATGCATTAATCTCAGGGAAAAGTCAATGATGCCAGGAGACAATTTTCCCTGGATTTCTCAGTCTTTCTGCATGGCCTGGGCATTCTGAGTAAAGAGAAGATATGAAATACAGAATACTTTCATTTAGTTAAGTATTATGCTCAGCAATAGCTATTACATTTTACACTTAACTCTTACTGGTCTAGATCAAAATCGACAAGACTCAACATAATCTTCAGTGTTTATTCTATTCGGCTTTAAAACTACTGTTCATATAAAAGAAAAAATTTTCCAGCTACTGTGTTTTCTGGCTCCTGTGATTGTACTCTTGCACATTGTAAGAGAAATTTAGCAATCAGACAAATATCTTTTTAGATGAAAATATTGGAGTGGTGATGATTGTTGCTGACATTTATTGGAATATGCACAATACTTCTTACCATTAATTTGTGAAATAACTCTATTTTCTTGCTGAAAACTATGTCTCATGTTCACTAGCTTAGCAAATGGAGATCTAAATGTAATTCTTGGTGCAGATCTCTAATACGGTAAATAGCCCACAGGGCTATTTTACTTGCATATTCCAAGTCCTTTTTTCAAAACGTAAAGTCTACATGGGGCTTCCCTGGTGGTTCAGATGGTAAAGAATCTACCTGCAATGCAGGAGACATAGGTTCAATCCCTGGTCGGGAAGATCCCATGGAGAAGGAAACGGTAACCCACTCCAGTGTTCTTGTTTGGAAAATCCCAAGGACAGAGAAGCCTGGAGGGCCACAGTCCGTGGGGTTGTAAACAGTCAGATACAACTGAGAGACTAACAGTTTCACTTTTCATGATCTACGGGAATCAGTGTATATATTCGTTGCTCTCTGTCTTTCTCTGGCCAGAGCTTTAAGAACAGCAGTATGGGACCACGGGAATGCACTTTACAAATCTCCATAGGAGACCATTGTCTTGCTTTAACATACAAAGGAATTGCAGTAGACGCGCCATGAGCATTTAGATCTTATAATTCACCATATTCTTTAGTCTGTTTTTGGAAAGGTTTCCTTTTTCTGATTTGACAAGCCATCTGCCTTGTTAATTTTCCTTCCTTTCTCAATTTTTTTTCTTTTAAAATAAACTCTAGAAGCAGTCCAAAGTAAGGAAAAAAGAGTAATAATAATGAAGAAAAACACGCAAAAATGCTTTACTGCTACACATGTCCATTCGTAGTGCTTTCAATTTGTCAGTTTGGTTGCTTGATTGAAAGTCCATTAAACGGAAATGTAATTTCCACCATACTGATTGAATGCAAAAACCATTAGTCACTATTTCTTAATACACAATCACAAGAGGGCTTACTTTTAGAAATGCAGAGGGAAATGTAATTAAGTGTTGAAAATAGTTTGTCTTTTCTAGTCAAATATGTCTTAATAGCTTTGATTTATATACTATCTTGTAACTTTCAAAGCATTTTCATATATAATCTTTATGTTTACCAACCCTGGAATTAAATTAGGTTGTAGTTGAGGGAGTGGTGAGTGGATTTTATTTGGTAAAAGTTCTACCAGATAAAGATTCTGCCAAGTGATCTTTTTTCTCTTTCGTTAAGCATTGGGCTGCAGGTGGAAAACTAACTTAGCCACAGGAAAAGAACAAACGTAATCTACTCATTCTTGGTAAACATTTGCATTTTAAGTGTATTCAATTATCTCTGAAGTTCTGTCTTTGACCTATTCTGACTCCCCAAGAGCTAGGTGGGACAGGAAAACGTCATTTAGCATGCCAGGAGAAGCCTTAGGCAACTTGCTTAATATTTATTTAAAGGCTGAAAAATAATTACTTTGGCCTCAGTATAGGCAGTTCTTTTGGCTTGCATCCCTTGTGACCTATGAGCAAATTACTTTATTAGGAAATCATTAGAGCATAATTTGCTTCTATATGTTACTGACATCAATTTTCATTTCTTATAATGAAACTACAAGTTCTCATGATATATTATTATTGTAAATAGCATGCTGCCAGATATTGATTGGAAATTGTCATTAACCCTAACACCTATGCCTATCTTAAAATGTATATGAGTTTACTGAGTTTCTGTCACATTTAGGCCTCCTTCACCTTATACACAAAGTGCTTTCTAAAGACAGACTCAACGGAGCCTCAAAATTCATTTCCATAAATATTTCCCTTTGTGTTGTCTTAATTCTTGAAAGACATGAAAGCCCATCTGAATTTTCTTTACGATTGAATGAGTTTATTACTGATTCAGGAAATATAATCTAAGTCAAGGCAAAATTAGAGTCTCAGAAAGTTGGAATAGTAGAGAAAGTATACAAGTATATTAGAAGAAAAGCTGGAAATCAAGATTTTCTTAAAATATTTCTTTTTACTTTTTTAATTGGTTTCCCTGGGTCTTAGTTGTGGCAAACAAACTCTAGTTTTCTGACTAGGAATCAAACCTCAGTCCCCTGCATTGGGAGCATGCAGTTTTAGCCACTGGACCATCAGAGGAGTTCCTCCCTGGAAATTAAGATTTTTAAGGGACTAGGATGCACAGAACCTCAGGCCTAAACTTTCTGTTAGAATATCAGTCTTGTCATCAAAAACACGCGCCCAAAGACAAATATGTCTCGTTTTTTCAACTCAACATATGCCACAATTTTTACCTAACTGTAGATTTCCAGATTATTTTATCTTGGGATGTATGTTATGAGTATCAGAATGCTGAGCCCAAGAACCAGTTCAAATGCTTTTGGAAGAGATTTACTTAGCCCTTCAGAAATGTGAGAAATACAAATCTGAAGAGGGAAAAAATGTTTATTATTAATATTTCAACATACAAGTTCAGTTCTAAAGCATGCGAGTGTGATGAGTTTGGACAGATCATTAAGTCTTCTGATTGTGCTTTCTTAAAATAATTAATTCATGTAAGGTTTAAAAATTATCCCGCATATGCCTCTTTTCTTCATTGGCCATGGTTGCATTCAGCTATCATCAGCTAAAAATGGATTCACTTTCCCTCTTAACAACAGAGCAGATTTGAAGGAGAAAACAGGAATTTAAAGTATCTATCATCTTAATTACTAAGGATTCAGTTGGTGTCTGCTTCAGAAAACCTTGAAATTCAGCAATGAGTTCCCGATAATATATCAAAATCCCTTATAGCCTCTTATGGTCAGTTTTAATTTGTATCTTGTCATTTCATTTCCTTAGTGGTACAGGGATTCCTTCCATGAAAGATTTTGTTTTTTGAGGTTTTTTTGTTTGTTTGTTTATTTGTTAACAAGAACCTGATTTTTTATGCCTTCCCTTGTGTAATTTGGTTATAGAAATCCTTATAGTCTAATATTTTATGGTTCTCAGACTCCAGATGAGAGAAGAAATGTAAGCATTCTAAATCCGACTTCCTGATTCTGCAGATGAGGAAAGATAAGGTCAATGATGAGCATCCAGCAGCTGTGTGCTGAGCCAGAACTAAAATCCAAGCTTCTTCACTTGGAGAATAGTAAAGAACCTGCCTGCCAATGCAGGAGATGCAAGAGATGCGGGTTCAATCCTTGGGTCAGGAAGATCTGGAGAAGGCAATGGCAACCCCCTCCAGCACTGATGCCTGGAAATCCCATGGACAGAGGAACCTGGCAGGCTATACAGCCCGTGGGGTCGTGAAGAGTCAGACATGGCTGAGTGACTGAGCACACACACGTCCACTATACCATGCCATCTCAGAAACGCATAACATGTAAAGGGACTTCCGGGAAAGGCAGACTGGGTCCTCTTCCACTGGAATCTCTTTTCTAATAACCTTTCCTCCTGTCTTGGTCCCCAGTACCTGGGAGTGCCCACTCACAAAGAGATTAGCAGCCCCTCCATCATCCAGGAGTTGTCACTTCTCTTTCTAGGCTACACCTTAAAAATCAATTGAGTGGCTGATTCATGTCAATGTATGCCAAATCCAATACAGTACTGTAAAGTAAAATAAAGTGAAAAAAAAAAATCAACTGAGGGCTTCCCTAGTGGTCCAGTGATTAAGAATCTGCCTTGCATGCAGGGGACACTTGTTCCATCCCTGATCCAAAAGATCCCTCATGTGGCAGAGCAACTAAGCCTGTGAGTCCCAAATACTGAGCCTGCAGCACCTCGAGCATCTGTTCTGCAACACGAGAGGGCACCGCAACTAGAAGCCCA
Source organism: Oreotragus oreotragus (assembly GCA_006410675.1). Taxonomy (NCBI): domain Eukaryota; kingdom Metazoa; phylum Chordata; class Mammalia; order Artiodactyla; family Bovidae; genus Oreotragus; species Oreotragus oreotragus. Next base: position 351,054 of record SJYX01022527.1, on the reverse strand, counting down.
CACTGCAACTAGAGAGTAGCCCCACTCTCCATAACTAGAGAAAGCAACAGTGAAGACCTGCCACAACCAAAAAATAAAATAAATAATAAATAAATAAGTACCTCTTAATTTTTTTAATTGAAGGATAATTGCTTTACAGAGTTTTGTTGTGTTCCGTCAAACCTCAACCTGAATCATCCATAGTTAAAAAAGCACTTAAGGGGTTGTCTAAAAACAAAAGAGGATTCCCATTTCCGGCCACGATGGAATAACTGGTATTCAACTTATTCTACTGTTTGTGAATAAGTATAAAATTGGACCGAGTATATGAGAGAACCGTTTCTGTGTATTGGACAACCAGAATCAGAGGACTGTGATATTTCAGAGTATAAAAACACAAGGGATGTGATCCATTTTGCCCTAGTTTTTGCCTGGCACTCCTTTCCCAGTCTCAGAACAAGGAAGTCGAGTCCAAGCAGAGAAATCTCTCTCTCTCTCTCTCTCTCTGAGTTGAAGAGAGGAGATCCAGAGGGCAGTTTGGGACCTGCTGAAGCAAATGCAGGAGGAGGGAATTGTGAAGATTGTGGTACAAAGGACGGTGAGGGGTTTCCCTGTCAAACCCCAGCTGAAAGTTGCTCTCCGCCTGTGCAGGAGGAGCCTGGAAGGCTCAGTGGACAACATAAGCCACAGGATGAGAGCTGCCTAGAATCACGAGAGGCCAGACACTGCTGGGAGGAGTTAGTGGTCTGGCCCACCTGGAGAAGTGGTGAATTGTGCTCTGGAAGCTGGCTAGGTTGTTGGTGTATCCTACTGAACTTGTCAGACTTGGTTTCGTCTACAGTTAATCTAGGTCTATAGCGTTTCTTTCCTCTGTCCTAAATTATGGTCCTTGCTCTCATCACAGGGTTCCCGGCTGTCACTTGTGGTGAAGAATCTGCTCACCAGTGCAGGAGACATAAGAGACACGGGTTCAGTCCCTGGGTCGGGAAGATCCCCTGGAGGAGGGTATGGCAACCGGCTCCAGTCTTGCCTGGAGAATCCCATAGACAGAGGCGGCTGGCAGGCTATGGTCCAAAGGGTTGCAAAGTTAGACGCAACCGAAGCTACTTAGCACACACACAAATTTTCATCACATGGCCTTTCTGGAACTCGGTTGAATGCTCAGTATCCAAACAAAACCACATTAAGCACATTATAGTCAAACTGCTGAAAACTACAGCTGAACAGAAAATCTTAAATGTAACCAGAGAGAAAGAACACGTTATGTCCAGATGAACAATACTACAAGTGATGGCTAATTTCCAATAGATGTTATGGCTGCCAGAAGCCTGTGAACAGCACATGTCAAGTGCTGGAAAAAAAATTCTAGGGTCAGAAATCTCACCTTCAATAATGAAGGTATCATCCGAAGATATTCAGTTAAATGATTTATCAGAAAATCGACTGCCAGCAAAGCTGTACCACAGGAAATGCTGAAGGAAATTCTTCAAGCTGAAGGCAAATATTGTCAGATGGAAACTTAGCACTGTTAGGAATTAGACTAAGTTATAATTAGGTAAGAAATGAAGAGAAATGGTCAATGTGGCAAATAAAAAGGACTCTATTTCCTTAAAAGCTGAAAGACTATTTCAAGTAAGAATAATAGCATTTATTATGTGTATATGGAAATAAAATATTGACAACAAAGCACAAAGGATAAGGAATAGATGAAATTAAACTGTTACGAGGTTCTTACCTTTTGCATAAACTAGTTCAATATTAATTTTAAGCAGACAATTAAAATTTCAGGATGCACTTTATAATCCCTAGTAGCACTAATATATACATATATATATAAGCACTTATATATATATATATATATATAAAACACAATGGAAGTAGCAAATATAATACACACACACATACATCTATATATATATAGAGAGAGAGAGAGAGAGAAAGAGAGAGAGAGAGAGAAGAAAGCAGGGGTGAGAGTCAGGATCAATATGGCAGAGGAGTAGAAAGCAGAGTTCACAGAAACATTGAAAATACTTCTTCAAGTGGAACAATTCACACTGAACAGCTACTGAATGCCAACAGAAGATCTCCCATAAAATGTAAAATGGAGAGAAATCATAAAAATCACATGAACATTTCCTCCTGCACAGCTTTCTCCCTGGGGCACAGGCTCCAACCTAATTCCTTCTTTTTCCTTTTGTCCTACCTAGTTATGGGGAGGTGTGTTACATTTTACCCCATATTAATAAAAAATGAGGGAAAGATCTAGGTAGACATTTCTCCGAAGAAGGCACACAGATAGCCAGAAGCCTCATGAAAAGATGCTCAAAATCACTAATTATTAGAGAAACGCACATCAAAACTACAATAACATATCACCTCACATGGGTCATAATGGTCATCATCAAAAAACTCCACAAACAATAAATGTTGGAGAGGGTGTGGAGAAAAGAGAAAGCTCTTACACTGTTGGTGGGAATATAAATTGGTGCAGCCACTATAGAGAACAGTATGGAGTTTCCTTAATGAGCTACCATATGATATGATCCAGCAATCCCACTCCTAAGCATATATCTGGAGAAAAACCATAATTCAAAAGCACACAGGCACCCCAATGTTCATTGTGCCACTATTTACATCATATTAACACACTGAAGAATAAAATGTAATAGTACAGATAAACTTATTGGCAAAGTAGAAACAGAGTCACAGATATAGAAAGCAAGCTTATGGCTACCAAGCTGGGGGAAGGGGCAGGCAAACTGGGAGACTGGGATTGACGTAGATATACTACTATGTATAAAACAGGTAACAATGGAGTGTCTACGGTATAGCACGAGGAACTCTATTTGATGATCCTTGGTGACCTCAATGGGAAGGAAATCTATAAAAGAGCAGATATGTGTAAATAGGTATAACTGATTCACTTTGTTGGACAGCAGAAACTAACACAACATGGTAAAACAAGTATATTCCAATAAAAATTAAAAAAATAAAAAATAAACAGTTCACAAAACATATATATATATATATATCTTAAACAAACAAACAAAAGAAAAGAGCAGGGGAACAAAAGAGCCAAAAAGAGATAGGACCAATAAGAGAGCAAACAAAACTTTGGCAAAATTAATGCAAGCATAGCAAAATCACATTTAATGTAAGTGGAGTAAAAACTCCAATTTAAACAGCATTACCTAATCGTATGCTCACTACAAGAGATGTGCTTTAATGACACAAATAGGTTGAAAATAAAACAATAGAAAAAGGTTTAGAATGTGAATGGTAAATATAAATGGTAAGCATAAGAAAGTCAGTGTTTAATGTCAGATAAAGTTGCAAGAAAAAGAGTATTACTAGTGATAAAGAATGCCATTTTATGTTGAAAAAATGGTCAATTCATTAGAAAGACACTACTATCCAAATGTGTGCTACCTAATAACAGCACTCTAAAATATGTAATATTGAGAGAACTAAAAAGAGAAAAAGAGACCTCCCTGGTGCATGCTCCCAGTTCAAGGAGTCTGGATTCAATCCCTGGTCAGGGAATGAACAGCCCATAGACCCCAACAAGCAACAAAACACGTGCACTGCAAAGACCCTGCACAGTCTAAACAAACAGGTGAAATAAAATAAGTGACAGATCAAATCAAATAAAATGTCATCACTAGACAAATTTTAAAAAGAGACAATACATAAATCCATACTTAGAGTTAGAAATTTTGTAATTTTTATAGTAATTAATAAAAAAATCAGACCCCCCCATAACATAAGGACATAGAATATTTGCAAACACAATGAACTACCTTGACCTAGAGGATATTTATAGCGATACACTCAATAATTAGGCTGTCCTATTGGGGCTAGTGGTAAAGAACCTACCTGCTAATACATGAGACATGAGAGACATGGGTTCTAACCCTGGGTCAGGAAGATCCCCTGGAGGAGGGCATGGCAACCCACTCCAGTATTCTTGCCTAGAGAATCCCATGGACAGAGGTGTCTGGCGAGCTACAGCCCATAGGGTTGCAAAAGAGTCAGACAGGACTGAAATGACAGCATGCATGCACACACTCAATAATTGCTGGATAGAACTTGCAATCAGTCATAAAATAAGTATCGGTAAGTTTAAATGAATGAAATACTACAGAATATTTTATCTGACTAAAGGAGAATAATATTAGCTAACAACACAGTAAATTATCCAGAAAATTCCTACAATTTTGAAAATGAAACAAAAAATTCCAAATAATTCATGAACAAAAGAAAAAAATTAAAAAGCTAGAAAATATTCTGAACTGAATGATCACAAAAATATAACAAATTTATGAAATAAAATATCTGTTTATATACGGAGAATCTAGAAAAAAAGAAGAGCAAACTAAACCCTAAGTTAAAAATAAAGAGTAGAAATAAAAAACAAACCAAAAAAAGGTCAAAATTTGATTATTGAGCAGTATAATAGAATTTATAAACCTTTTGCCAGACTAATAAGAATAGAGGGCAAATACTTATTAACAATATGAACATCGATACAGATCCTATAGACATTGAAAATATTAAGAGATTTATGGTAGTAAATTCAGAATTTAGGTGAAATGGAAAAATTTATTTTAAAAAGTACCTTCTCAGGCTTGCCGGGTGGCTCAGTGCTAAAGAATCTGCCTGCCCATGCAAGTGATATAGGTTCGATCCCTGGTCTGGGAAAATCCCACAGGCCACGGAGCAATAAAGCCCCTAGGCCACAACTGCTCAGCCTGTCCCCTACAGCCCAGAGCCACAGCTGCTGAGCCCATCTGCTGCAACTACTGAAGCTCACATGCTCCAGAGCGTGGGCTCCCCAAGAGAAGCCGCCACAATGAGGAGCCTGAGCACCAGAACTAGAAAATAGCCCCTGCAGCACTGAAGACTCAGGACAGCCAGAAACGAACAAATACACGAAACGAGAGCATGACTTCTTAAACCGGACATATAGATTGAAAACAGCAGGTTCTTTACATAGTAAATAAATTTAATTTATAATAATAAAGAAAAAATTGGTTGAGAAGAAAACTTCATGCCTTGCTGGGTTCACTGGTGCATTCTGCATTTAAGGCATTAGAAATGCCTTAAATTAGAAATTAGAAGTGGTGGGAGTTTTTCCCAACATATGTTATATGGTCATCAAAATTATAGGCCAGTATTGTTCATAAGCACAGAAGAAAAATTAACCAAATATTCCTAACTTGAATACTAAAATATCTGAAAATAGGATGATTCATTATGTCCAGTTGAAGCTTGTCCCAGGAATGTAAAACTGATTTATTTATTTAAAAAAAAATTGTTCACTACATTTTCACTATCCCTATTAACAGGAAAAGGAGATTCTGTGATTTCCTCAACAGGTAAAGGAAAAGGGTCTGACAAAATTCAAGATTTATTCCTGAAAAGACAGCAAGCTAAGTTTGGAGGTGAATCTGTCAACCTACAAAATACATATAGCTAACATCAAACAAAATAGTGGAATATTTAACACTTTCTTCTTCTCATAAAGAATGAGAGAAGTAAGTTCATTCTCAAAATTTTATTCAACATTATATCATTTGTTCTAGGCAGTAAAATGAGGAAATAAAATGACTATAAATAAAAAATAAATTCTGTTTTAAAAACATGAGGTGTTGTTTAGAACGGAAATCTTAAGGATCAGAAAAAGAGTTTACCCATGATCACAATCTAGGGAATGGGAAACTTAGTTTATTTTGACACTAAGCACATGCCATCAGTGCAGTTCAGTTTAGTTCAGTCGCTCAGTCATGTCCGACTCTTTGCGACAGCATGAATCGCAGCACGCAGCCTCCCTGTCCATCACCAACTCCCGGAGTTCACTCAGACTCACGTCCATCGAGTCCGTGATGCCATCCAGCCATCTCATCCTCTGTCGTCCCCTTCTCCTCCTGCCCCCAATCCCTCCCAGCATCAGAGTCTTTTCCAGTGAGTCAACTCTTCACACAAGGTGGCCAAAGTACTGGAGTTTCAGCTTTAGCACCATTCCTTCTATCGAGTCAGTGATGCCATCCAGCCATCTCATCCTCTGTCGTCCCCTTCTCCTCCTGCCCCCAATCCCTCCCAGCATCAGAGTCTTTTCCAGTGAGTCAACTCTTCACACAAGGTGGCCAAAGTACTGGAGTTTCAGCTTTAGCACCATTCCTTCCGAAGAATTAGGTATAGCTATGTGCTCATCAGAGAACGTTGTCAATGACATACATTTATATCTTCACTTCACTAATATTTAATTGAGCACCTGGTACATGTTGAGCAAAGTGTTATAACAATAAGAAATACTTGTCGTTCTGAAGGAGATGGGAATACCAGACCACCTGACCTGCCTCTTGAGAAACCTGTATGCAGGTCAGGAAGCAACAGTTAGAACTGGACATGGAACAACAGACTGGTTCCAAATAAGAAAAGGAGTACGTCAAGGCTGTATATTGTCACCCTGCTTATTTAACTTCTATGCAGAGTACATTATGAGAAACGCTGGGCTGCAAGAAGCACAAGCTGGAATCAGGATTGCTGGGAGAAATATCAATAACCTTAGATATGCAGATGACACCACCCTTATGGCAGAAAGTGAAGAGGAGCTAAAAAGCCTCTTGATGAAAGTGAAAGAGGAGAGTGAAAAAGTTGGGTTAAAGCTCAACATTCAGAAAACTAAGATCATGGTATCCGGTCCCATGACTTCATGGCAAATAGATGCAGAAACAGTGAAAACAGTGGCTGACTTTATTTTATGGGGCTCTAAAATCACTGCACATGGTGACTGCAGGCATGAAATTAAAAGACACTTACTCCTTAGAAGGAAAGTTATGACCAACATAGACAGCATATTAAAAAGGAGAGACATTACTTTGCCAACAAAGGTCCATCTAGTCATGGCTATGGTTTTTCCAGTAATCATGTATGGATGTGAGAGTTGGACTATAAAGAAAGCTGAACACCGAAGAACTGGTGCTTTTCACTGTGGTGTTGGAGAAGACTCTTGAGAGTCCCTCGGACTGCAAGGAGATCCAACCAGTCCATCCTAAAGCAAATCAGTCCCGGGTGTTCATTGGAAGGACTGATTTTGAAGCTGAAACGCCAATACTTCACCTGATAAGAAGAGCTTACTCATTTGAAAAGACCCTGATGCTAAGAAAGATTGCGGGCAGGAGGAGACGAGGATGACAGAAGATGAGATGGCTGGATGGCATCACCGACTCAATGGACATGGGTTTGGGTAAACTCCAGCAGTTGATGATGGACAGGGAGGCCTGGCATGCTGCAGTTCATGGGGTCACAAAGACTCAGACATGACCTAGCAACTGAACTGAACTGAACTTGTCATTATCCCCATTTTATAAACAAGAAATTACCTGAGAGAGGGTATGACTTACTAAGGTCTATGGAGAGTAAATAGCATTGGCTGGTTGCAACCCCAGACCTGGGGCTAAGTACTTTACAGCTTACCACTATTCCTTATATCATGTTTCTTCCCATACTGGGGTAGTATGAAAGAGGAACGATAGGGAAAGTAACTTCTCTTATTCTCCTATAGAATCATGTCCCGGGTGACAATGAACAATTTTAACTTTCTCTTCACACACTTGTCTTCCCGCTTTTCTTGAGTAGATTTGAAAAGCCAAGGTCAGGCCGTCAATATTTCTGAATTTCAGAGTCTGGCACATGACCAGGCTCATGGCTGTTGCATAACTCATGTTTCATGACTGAATGTATTTGTTGAATTTTCCCAGTTTAAAAATTACCAGAAAGTGTAGGTGAATAAATATTTCTAGAATATTTGAGTAAAGGGTTTTTGTCTATTCAGTATCTGAAGACAAACACCTAGACTATAAATTAGTGATTCAGGCTATCGTTTTAACAGAATAATAGAGTCTCCATGAAAAGAAATAGAGACTAGCTTCCAGGCTGTTTCAAGAGAGTGATTCCAGGAGGCTAGACATAAACGGGCCTCACCAGAGGCAGTTGGCTATGGCATTTATAGGAAGCATTTCTGATGGAGTTACAAAAAATATAGTTCTCCTTTATTCCCAGAAGATAACACAAGGGAACAGAGTGATGGAGGTACCTGCAATCTGGCTTTAAGCTTGCCTTTCTCTCCAGGTACTCATCAATTTTGCCTGCACAATTGCAATCTGGTGTCTCTGACTGAAGACAAGGCGAAAAGGTGAAAAGGAAGGAGGAATACCTTTCAATACTCTCATAAAATAAGAAAGCTCGGAAGAAGGAGGTTCTGAGGAGAAAGTAGGAATGGGTGTCAAAGGTTGTGGCTATAAAAATGTGACATTGGAGAAAAGGAAAGTTCTTTCAGAGCATTTTCTTATGGATGACAATATTTGGCATACTGAATATAAACAGTGTCACAAACTGAAGTAAACCAGCAACAATAAGGTTATTGACTAGTTCCAGAAGAACCAAATGTAATCTAAGTACAGTGAGCCAGCAGGGTTAAAGACAAAGATTATTCTCATGTTAGACCATATACCTTTTGAGGTCAGAGATGGTAACATGCAACTTTCTCCCTCCAGGAGCTTGTATGTTGCCTAACACATTTGTGACTATTGAATAAGAGGATAATACACACATACACAAACACACAATGGAACTGCAAGAGATTGGATATCTTTTAGGGGCTTCCCAGATGGCGCTAGTGGAAAGAACCTGCCTGCTGATACAAGAGACATAAGAAATATGGGTTCAATCCCTGGGTCAGGAAGATGCCCTGGAGGAGAAAACAGCAACCTATTCCAGTATTCTCGCATGGAGAATCCTACAGACAGAGGATCCTGGTGGACAACAGTCCATAGGGTCGCAAAGAGTTGGACACAACTGAAGTGACTTAGTACGCATGCACAAATATCTTTTAAGTACCTAACAGCTGTGCTCCTCTCAGAGGCTCAAAAGAAAAAAAGCAGAAAATTCTTCAGGTTTTTTTTTTTTTCCTTTCTGAAGAGATTAACAATGACACCGACCAGAAGCTAGACTTTTCCCGTGATAGTGGGCGCTTTTGTGAGATGAGAGAAATAGCCTCTCTTGTCAGAGAGAACCACTCAACAGTTGGAAATAAAATGCAAAATAGTGAACTCCAAGTGAGCAGCACCTAATGTGAATGACGACAGAGCCTCCAGGTTATGAAGACAGCAACATGATGAGAAGCACACAGATAGATGTGAAGAACTGACTCATTGGAAAAGACCCTAATGCTGGGAAAGATTGAGGGCAGGAGGAGAAGGGGACGAGAGAGGAAAGGATGGTTGGATGGTATCACCAACTCAATGGACATGAGTTGAGCAACTCCGGGAGTTGGTGATGGACATGGAAGTCCGGCGTGCTGCAGTCCATGGGGTTGCAAAGAGTCAGACATGATTGAGCAACTGAACTGAACTGAACACAGACAGAGAGAGCGAACAAGAAAGGATCGGTCTGAAGAGACTTGGAACCCAGAAACAGAACAAATATTAGAGGAAACAATGACCAGAGTGTAGAAAGGGCAAAAAAGAGAAAGCATACAAAAAGCATGCCAAAGTGAAACATACAAGAGAAACTGAGTTCACAGGGGCTTGAGTAAACAACAGAGAGAGTTTGGAATGTTTTTGCAACAAATAATAGAGTGAATGGAAGTAACAAAACTTAGAAAATCAGTAGTGAGATACTGAACTAGTCAGCCCCATTTAAGGAACTATTATTGACCCTCAGTGAGGACACCCCAATTTCACTGATGACCAACTATAGCTGACAGAGAGTATAGGTTCAATAAATTTTGGGAAAATATGTAAAGCCATAATTGGCAATAATGAAGTTTTTTCTGTTGTTAAAGTGACATTTCTTATTTCTATTTATATATTGGTAAAATGAACTAAAGAGCCTCTTGATGAGGGTGAAAGAAGAGAGTGAAAAACCTGACTTAAAACTCAGCATTCGAAGAACTAAGATCATGGAATCCAGCCCCATCACTTCATGGCAAGTAGATGGGGGAAAAATGGAAACGGTGACAGACTATTTTCTTCGGCTCCAAAATCACTGTGGACAGTGATTGGAGCCATGAAATTAAAAGATGCTTGCTCCTGGGAAGGAACACTGTGATAAACCTAGACAGTGTATTAAAAAACAGGGACATCACTTTGCCAAGAAAGTCCATGTAGTCAAAGCTACGGTTTTCTCAATAGTCATGTACAGATGTGAGAGCTGAAACATGAAGTAGACTGAGCACCGAAGAACTGATGCTTTTGAACTGTGGTGCTGGAGAAGACTCTTGAGAGTCCCTTGGACTGCAGGAGATCAAACCAGTCAATTCCTAAGGAGATCAACCCTGAATATTCACTGGAAGGACTGATGCTGATGCTGAAGCTCCAATACCTTGGCCACTTGATGTGAAGAGCCAACTCACTGGAAAAAAAAAAAAAAAAATCTGATGCTGGGAAGATTGAAAGCAAAAGGAAAAGGGGACGGCAGAGGATGTGATGGTTAGAGAGCATCACTGACTTAAAGAACATGAATTTAAAGAAACTCTGGGAGACAGTGGAGCACAAGGAGCCTGGTGTGCTGCAGCTCGTGGAGTCACAAAGAGATGCACATGACTTAGCAACTGAACAACAACAATAAAACACATGCAGCTCAGTATTAACTGAAAAGCAGGAGTATGTGAACCATATGACAAAAATTGCATAAAGATATATATGCAGAGGAACAGAGAATAGAATGGTATCAAAATTAAAATGTAGCAATGATTGGATTATAGAAGATTTTGAAAATATTGAATTATTTTTAATCCATTTTTTCTTTTAACATTAAAGTATATTCGAGTATCTTTAAGTTACTAAATCACAAAACTTGTATCAAGCAGCATCATTATGTGAAAAAGTGAAAGTGTTAGTCACTCAGTCGTGTCTGACTCTTTGTGACCCCGCAAACTGTAGCCCACCAGGATCCTCTGTCTGTGGAATTCTCTAGGCAAGAATACTGGAATGGATACTACAGGGGATCTTCCTGACCCAGAGATTGAACCCATATCTCTTGAATCGCAGGCAGATTCTTTACTCTCTGAGCCACCAGGGAAACCCTTGCACCTTTATAAGGCTGAAACATCTTACATCAAACTGTGGTAAGTCAGGGACTATTTATGTATGGTTATCTTCACCTACAGCATTAATTATGTTCACATAATCTCATTTTGCCAAAATGCATAATATTGGAAATTTAATGAGGTACCTCAGAGTGAAATGAATTGGATGGACCCAGTGACCTTGTTATTAGACAGGAATGGACAAAGGTGATGTCTTCCTGAATTTATCTGAATCTCCCCTTGTCTACCAGATAGGAACAAGAAGTGACAGCCCTGAAGACTTGAGATAAGGTGGCCCTACAATGAGTCTTACGAATCAGGAAGGACTTGGTAGGGGAATAGTATTGGTGGGTCTTGTTAAGGAGTGTAGAAGTAGATTATCATGAAGATGTTATCCATTTTCTGTAAAGTAGGGATTAAGACTATCTCCATAAGCAACATGAAATGTAATTCTAATGGGCTGGTTAATACTTTTTCAAAGTAATAAATCCTTCAGAAAGATTTTAACACCCTCCTTGGAAAAACGTATATAGATAAAAATTAGTAAACAATTTCATAAAATTCTGCAAATCTTTTGAAATGCATCTATCAATGCACATAGTTTCCACAGAATTTAGGTTAAGAAGCCTTGGCTTAGTGACTTTTATGCCTTAAGTAAAAAGCTAAGGGACTTGAGAAAGGGAAGAATTTATATTTCTAGCTATGTTTTAAAGTTGTGACTTTCTAAGATATGAGAATTTAATGATGTCAAAATCACAGAATTTAACTACTGAGTTCAGGGAAAATTAAAAAAAAATTTATAATATAGAGATAAACTTTCTCTGAACATTTAACTGATAATTTTGAGGTTTATGCAAAGAAAACAATGAAAATATATTGCCTCCCTATAATCTAAGTGTCCATCAATGGATACAGATGAATGCATAAAGAAGATGTGGTCTATATATGCAAAGGAATACTACTCAGTCATAAGAAAAAATGAAAAATTTCCATTTTCAACAACATGGATGAACTTGGAAGGAATTATGTTAAGTAAAATAATTTAGAAAGAGAAAGACAAATGCCATATAATCATTTATATGTGGAACCTAAAAATTACTACAAATTAGTGAATATAACAAAAAGGAAGCAGATTCACAGATATGAACTAGTGGTTACCAAATGGGAGAAGTAAGTGGGGAGGGGCAGTGTAAGGGGAGATAATTAAGAGGTACAAACTATTATCTATAAGATAAGCTACAAGGACCTACTGCACAATATAAGAAATACAGCCAATATTTTATAATAACTATAAATTGAGTATAATGGCGTATAACCTTTAAAATTGTGAATCTCTATATTGTATATCTGTAACGTATAGATCTAGCTTCCCAGGTGGCGCTAGTGGTAAAGAATCTGCCTGACAATGCAAGACATGGAAGAGATGCTGGTTCAATCCCTGGATTAGGAAGATCCCCTAGAGGAGGAAATGACACCCTACTCCAGTCTTCTTGCCTGGGAAATCTCCTGGGCAAAGGAACTTGGCAGGCTATAGTTCACGGAGTTGCAAAGAGCAGACACCACTGAGTACACAATGTATGCATAAATTAAAAAATATATATATATAGCCTTCCCAAAGCATATAGTTGAGCCAAGACTTTGATGTCACACCAAAAGACGGAATTGAATCATTTCAAAATAACTTGGAAAAGACTAAAATGAAGATCACAGAGATGTTTCCTCTAGGAGTAAGAATCTGGCTGCTGCTGCTGCTAAATCGCTTCAGTCGTGTCCTACTCTGTGTGACCCCATGGACTGCAGCCCACCAGGCTCCTCCATCCATGGGATTTTCCAGGCAAGAGTACTGGAGTGGGGTGCCACTGCCTTCTCCAAGAATCTGGAGTGAGTAACAAAACTAAGAAAGAGTGAAGCTACTGGCCCAAAAAGCAATAAGAAGGAAATGATGTCAAATAAAAATGCAGTCATCTGACACAGAAAGACAGAGAGGGAGCTAGAGAGACTGAGACAGAGAAAGTCCAGCTGCCTTATGTTCTACGGAGAGTTAATTTTCTGTAAACATGATGACAAATGGAAAGAAAAAGAATTCTGTCAAAGAAATAAAAAACACCACAGGAAACCTAAATCAAAGCATGGAAAAAATAAAACATCTTGTCACCGTTGGCACATTTTATTCCCTTGAAACACAAGTTTCAACCCCATTGATACTGATGGGAGTTAGATGTGTCTGCAGAGAAGGGACTCACCCAATTATGACAGCTGCATAACTAAACACCATGAATCATATTGGAAATGTTCCTAAGAGCTGGACCCATGGCCAAAAGCCATGCAGACTCCTATGGAGTGAATGAATCCTGACTTTGTAGAAGGCTGACTGTCAGGAAAAATGTGGATCCCATTAAAAATGTTCCACAGAGTCTAGGGAGCTATTTGGGAACAATGTGTATATCAGAAGCTCATTTCAATGCTTCCATTTCAGACTGTAAACCTCTGACATACAAAGAGACTCCAACTAGTTTGTTCCATGATTCTGAATATAATTCTGAACAACGTCAAAGCGGGAAGTCTTTTTTCAAACTGTGGACAGAGGTCATAGCCTGAAGGATAGGGGAAAAAAAAAAGCAATTTCCGCAAGCCTTTGTACTTTGCAATACACCAACAAAATAGGCAAAAGTGAACTGTCCTCATTATAAACACTTTAAAGCCATTTCAAAAGTGATAAAAGATGTCTATCTGTTTGCTGAAATCTTGGCTGCGATTCTTCACTATCCTGATAGATCAAATTCCATCTAGTTTGGTGTTTTGATTTTAGTAAGGTTATTTCTGGAGAAGGCGATGGCACCCCACTCCAGTACTCTTGCCTGGAAAATCCCATGGATGGAGGAGGCTGGTGGGCTGCAGTCCATGAGGTCGCTAAGAGTCGGACATGACTGAGTGAATTCACTTTCACTTTTCACTTTCACGCATTGGAGAAGGAAATGGCATCCTTAGGATTTTCCAGTGTTCTTTCCTGGAGAATCCTAAGGATGAGGGAGCCTGGTAGGTTGCTGTCTATTGGGTCGCACAGAGTTGGACACGACTGAAGCGACTTAGCAGTAGCAGCAGCAAGGTTGATTTCTTCTCCTGGATCTTCATGCTAAAATTAATAGAATCTATTCAAAGTGGTGAAGAGACAGAGCTGGCTTTGGGTTAGGGAAGCCATACATAGAATTTCCAATCCACCCAACCCCTTGTTGAAACAAACCTACCAGCCGCACTGTCAAGTGTTTTTAAATGTCAAAATTATACCTCAATTTAGAAAAATTTATTTTTATTTTAATAAAAATTTTATTTTTATTTTATTGGTTTATATCGAATAGACACTTTGCTCCTTTAAAGGTAAACATCTCTTAAAGAGGAAGTACTTCATATTTAACGATCATTTGCAACTTTCTGTGGTTAAGATGCATTATCCTTTCTATGAAGGTCTCTCTTCATAGATCGAACACTGTAAATACTATGGCAAGAGGAAGAACCAGAGCTAGAAACATTGCAGATGACCAAACAGAGAGCTGAGGGGATAGTCTAACGTATACACAGAGTAGGGAACACAAGCGGATATCTTTCCACGAGTCAATTGGAAATCAGTGTGTTGCTATGATCTTGAACCTCTCCAGTTGTGCTTCCCACATGCATGTAGTTTTAGATCTTTTCTTCATGGTAGAGTTACTACACTGGACGTCTGCGTGTGTTAATATTAAACACAGATCTTTAGCAAAGTACACTCTGATTTCAAAGTCTAGAAGGGCATAAAAAGCTCTTTTGAGATTTCTTTTGATACTCATTTACCTCATAAAAGTAACTACATTTAATGGATCAAGAGCCGTCACCATTTGATTACTAAACCAACTGATTATTCATGACGTAGTAGAGAATGAAATTTTAATTTATTCCAACTGATTATTCATGACATAGTAGAGAATGGAATTTTAATTTATTGAAAAACTGGGCTTCACTCGTGGCTCAGTCAGTAAAGAACCACCTGTAACGCAGGAGACCTGGGTATGATCCCTGGGTCAGGAAGGCTCACGGGAGAAGGAAACGGCAACCCACTCCAGTGTTCCTGCCTGGAGAATCCCATGGACAGAGGAGCCTGGCGGGCTACCGGCCACAGGGTCGCATGGAATCGGACAGGACTGAAGTGACAGCTTTCACACAAGGGGAGAGCTGACTGTGGTTGCTAAGGGTAGGATGAGGGCTCTTTGAGATGCAGCTCTGTACTTTGCTGTGGTTGTGGGCACACAAATATAAAACTGCATACAACTACACACATACATACATACACACACACACACGTGTAAGGGCATGGAAAACTGGTGCAATCTGAATGTTAATAGTAACTATTAAATTTCACCTATGGAAGCAGGACCTGGATTATTATTAACCTCCTTTGGGTATTTCTGAGAATTCCCAGAAGATGTCTCCTGTGAATCTATTAATGGTCCATTTATTTTCTCTCTCTTTCCAGCTCCTGTGATAGCAATCGGCAGCTTTTGAAAGCCGTGGTTGATCACACCTCATTATTGCTAATGTCTTCTTTTAGATTTCTGACATCTCTGACAAATATGCTGTCTTCAGTGCTACAAAGTTCAAAAAACTAAGTGCTAAAGAGACACTGCATACACTTTATGACACTGCAATTGTGACCTTTGATTCAGGTTTATCACCTGGACAGCAGAGAAAACCTGCTGAGATGCAGCTTCTAGATTGTTCCTTGAGCCTTTGCCTACAGTTTCTCTTTGTTTGGAACTTAAGGGATCAATATTAGCTCTAAGGGACCCAGCTGAGACTTCCAATTTACTGAATTCTTCATGGTGACTAAAATCTGATATTCATCCCGTGCTGTCCTCCCCATTTTTATCCACCCTCTGTATGTCTGTGAAAACTCATTTCTTAATTATTCTTTCACCAAAATAACATTTAGAAAGTCTTCTGCACTCATCTCTTTTGATATCTTCATTCTTATAGGGATTATGAAAGGGACTTGAAATTAATGTTTTAAAGATTTATCTTCACTAAGATTCTCCAAGGCATCATAATATAAAGACATCTATTGCTTAGGAAGAGTTTTATTGGTGTCATAAAGACACCAAGAATGGCATTGAGATAGTAGCATACAAATGTATGAAATAATCTTTATTTTTAAAAAAAGTCAGTTGCCTTGCAAAGGAATATTTATCCTTTTTTTACCTTGAGAATCCATTTTATTGGAAGCATAGTGGTATAAAAGTAACTTAAAAGGACAAGTATGTAAATAATATCTAATAATAATTAATAATAAAATTAAATTTTAGAGACAAACAGGATGCTTTCACAAGAACTTTATTACAATACAAATCACATACTATATAATTCACTCATTTAAATTATACAACTCTACGGTTTTCAGTATATTCAAAGTTGTTCAACCATCACCACAATCAATTTTAGAACATATTCATCACTTCAGATATAGAAATTTTGCACCCATCAGCAGTTAATCCCTATCTCTGTTCTCCTACCCTCCTCCCAAGATTCAAGTAACAACTACTCTCTTTCTCAATAGACTTGACTATTTTGGGCTTTTATATAAATGGAATCATATAATGTGTGGCCATAATGACTAGTTTCTTTCACTAAGCATAATATTTTAAAGGTTCATTCATGCTCTGGCATGTGTTCGTGCTTGATCCCTCTTATGAATATAAATATCTCTTCCTAAGAATAATATCTCATTTTATGAATATATAGTATTTTGTTTATTCATTAGTTGAGAGGAAATTCAGTTGTTTTTTTGACTATTAAAAAATAATGCTGCTATGAACATTCATGTACAAGTATTTGTGTGAATGTATGTTTTTACTTCTTGTGATTATATGCTTAAGATTTGAATTGCTAGGTTATGTGATAGCTCCATTTTTAACATTTTGAGAAATTACAAAACTATTTCCAAACGGGCTACACCATTTGATATTCTCACTAGCAATGTATGAGGGTTCCAATTTCTCTATATCCTCATCCAAACTTGCTATTTTTTAAATTATAGCTACCCAAGTGGATATAAAGTGGTACCTATTGTGATTTCTATTTATACTTCCCTAAGGGCTAATTTTTTTTTTTTTTGCTCTTCATTATTTACTTTTTTTTATTACTCTAAAATATTTTATTTTATATTCCAAATAATATATTTGTTGTTCACAGAATATTTCACTTATCAGGAAATTAATTAAAGTCCAACTCCTTCCACATTCAAATTACTTTAATAAAAACATACTAAACATATTCATGTCTATAAAAATTCAACCTTTTGTGTTGCATAAAATTAGATTCAATGACTCTTTTTCATTATTACTCTAAAATATTTTATTTTATATTCCAAATAATATATTTGCTGTTCACAGAATATTTCACATATCAGGAAATTAATTAAAGTCCAACTCCTTCCACATTCAAATTACTTTAATAAAAACATACTAAACATATTCATGTCTATAAAAATTCAACCTTTTGTGTTGCATAAAATTAGATTCAATGACTGTTTTTCACATATATGTTGTTGACCATTATTAGTAATGTTTATTTGCCATTTGTAAATACTCTCCTGAGAAACGTCTATCTAGGTCTTTTGCCTATTTTAATTGGGTTTCATATTTTTATTGTTGAGCTCTAATAAGAGTTCTCTAAATATCCTGGCTACAAGTCCCTTGTCAAAGATACGATGTACAGTTAGTTAGGGTTTTAAGCATGATGAGCATAAGCTACATCTTTCATAAATGTGGAAACTGAGGACTAGAGCAATTAGATTTGGGGCAGAAACAGAACTAGGTCATGATTTCCCTACTACCAGATGTGGAATGATGCTAAGAAGCAAAACCAAAGGAAGTGAAATAGCATATACACCAATGTTCTTTTTTCTTTACTTTAGCACAGCACTAACTTAAAATCTCTCATGACCCATGAAGTAACAGAAGTGAGTAACTCCACTGACATCTGCATAAGGAATCACAAAAGAGCTCGTTTGTGAACTTCATTTAACCTTGACCAAGGAGAAATTTTCCCACCTAAGTAACAGCAAACAGAGCACTTTCCAAGGTTTTTTAAATTAAATTCTGTTCAGCATGAGATCCATCCTAATACATAAAAAATCTCTAAAAGGAAAATATATAAAATGATATGTTACTGATGAAGATTGTATTCAGTGTATAAGACCACAGGAGTGTTAAAACCACAGAAATGGTGTTAGTTTTATTTCTAGGTGCTAAGAAATACTATGTCATTAAAGCATATGTGACAGTCTAGTTTGAAAAATATAACAAATTAAAGTGGGACTTCTCAGGAGGGATTTATTCTGAAAAGGTCAGCTATAAAAAGGGAGGAAAACAGAGATTTCTTACTCCCAAGATTACCAAAACAACATCATTTGCTTGTCTTGACGCCCATGTGTGAAATTTTATGGTGTTCACCACTAGCTATAACAAATGCAGTCAGAAAACAATAAGCTTATAAAAGACTCAGTAATGATACCAGCAATGACAACATAGAAAACAGATTTTTTTTTTGCTCTTTTCCAAATACATATTTTACTTTGTGTTTTGGTCAGTTACTTTAGGATAAAAGGTAAAATGGCTTTTTAAAAAATGTACTTTATTGAGTATATATTACAGAGGTGTTTAAAATATAATTTTTCCAGAAAATGAATGGTCTACTCTTGCCACGAAATTTGCAGGACTGTTTCTGATGAATGTTTCTCATTCCATATATCTAATTGCCCTCCTCATATATCTACTTTTAAGAATATAATATAATGAAATCTATTATTTGCATTTAAAAAGGCCCTTTATTTTTGCAGACTACTATTGTAAATTATTTTGGCATCAAATGAGGAAATGATCAGGAACACTTTCTTATTTTAATATAAGGGGTACAGATCAGATGAAAATTTTCATAATGGATTTGTAAAAATGGTCTGGGAATTTCTCTGAGCACAAAACAGATCTTGCCCCCAAGGCAGATGTCTTTTCTAACGACAACAAAAAAAGGGTGTTTTCAGGTTACCACACTTGGGCTGCTGACCTTAGAAATCTCAGCCATGTTTGACTTTTAGGTTCCAATTTACAGGATCCTAAAATCCGAGAGCAGTTCCCAACCACAGGATGCAATGCTCCAGTCTCTCCTTACTTCACTCCTGCTCATCCTGGCCTCTTCTTTGGTTCTATGGTTCCAGCTTGAACCCAAGGATGAAAAAAGTATTGCTGCTCTAAAAGATACCAAATAGCCATTTCTACATTTCAGCTCACAAAGGTAGTATTTTTGGGAGAGGGAATTACTTTCAGAGCCATTTTCTTCACAGATTTTTATATGGTGAGACAGACTGAAGTAATTAAGAGAAATGTATCCAGAAATAATTTAGATGTCTTCTCCATGGTAAGGATGGGAGTTGAACTTCTGCAGAGAATATTTCTGAAGGTATGCGGGTTTTCTCTGGTGGATCCAAGGACTAGGCAGAGAAACCAAAAGAAAAAAACTATGTTCCTAGGGACGAGAGGGGCTCTGCAAGATGCCAGCAGGCTAGGATCCTAAGAGAGAGAGAGCCAGCGAGACATCTTTCCGTCTTTAATAGAATGTGGCCAGGAGAAAACTGGGCAGCTGAAGTCTTACTTTTGCTTTCTGGTTAATTTCCTTATAATTTCCTGAACAGAAAATCCTGGGTTCAATGGAGTTTAGGAGAATGAAAGGTGGAGATTTGCAAGATCAGAAAAATCAATGCAATACTAAAAGCAGTCATTAGGTAACAGGAAGAAATGGAGGCAAATGCCTGGGTGGCAATCTGGAGGGAGAGGTGACAAGCGAAACCCTGTTTACACTAAACATTCCCTTTCTTAAAAATTCATGAAGAAAGCACAGAATTTCTTCATCCCCGCAGAATGAGAACTGAGAGTTAATTTAGTGGGGGATATTAAAAGAAAAAAAAATAGCCCAGAAGATAGAAAATTCTGGGGAAATTTAGACTGTGCTCGTAAATTCTCGATTTTCAGTGGAAAACTCAAGTCTTCCATGTCACTCCAGCAATGACACGTAGGCATGTGTCAAACTCATTTCCAAATGCAGTCTAGTTAATTTAGTGGGGGATATTAAAAGAAAAAAAAATAGCCCAGAAGATAGAAAATTCTGGGGAAATTTAGACTGTGCTCGTAAATTCTTGATTTTCAGTGGAAAACTCAAGTCTTCCATGTCACTCCAGCAATGACACATAGGCATGTGTCAAACTCATTTCCAAATGCGGTTGATGAAAAGGCAAAGTAAAAGTTCAAGGTCCCTGTGTCTGAACTTTCTGATCTCTATCTTAACAGAATTGTCTTTTTTCTCCTGGCTTGGTTATTTTACCCAAGGTATCAAAGAGCACCTCATCGGGAGATTAGCAACTTTCTCAGACAGGTGATTTCAAGGCACAGATGTTTCTTTGGCTGAAGGAGCAGGGGCTTCAAGTTGAAGAGACTTTTTTAGTCAGCAATTTTAGAATGATATTAGAAGATCATTTCTTGCTGACTAAATAAATCACCATACACTATAAGTCAGACACCTTCTCTGGGATTAAAGTGGCTCTGACTGTTCTAAGTATAAAAAGAGAATGTTGACCTTTCAACACTGACAAAAACAATAGATGAACAGCTCGGCTACAATATTTGCAATTTGCAGAACAAGGAGTTGGCGTGTCTCCACTGAATGATCATTTGCGCCATGCCATGAGTCTCAACAAATGAAAAAGGATAGGCATTGGCTTGTTTCTGTGGTGATCAAAGTAAACAGGTTAGTTGAATTATTGATAACCTTTGGATCAGTGACGCACCATTGGAATGACAAATGATTGACACAGTGATACTGTTGTGTTCCTCACTCCCCCAAACATTATACAAATGTCTCCCCCTTTGCCTTTCTTAGATTGCATTTTATCTCAAAGGCCTTCTTTCCCTACAACCATCAAATCCATTTTATTTAAAACCCATTAATTCTACCCTGTCTGACATCTAGCTCATGAAGCTTTCTCCGAATAGTCAAACCCACAATAATTCTGTCTTTTCACCATTAACTTCAAGAGCTTCTGTTATTTGCACCACTAATGACATTACCTAAAATCTATAAGGTTTTCACCTAAGATGTGAAACATACTAGTCACCTACCCTCTCCCCATCTTCTCCCAAAAAGACCATTGGATTAAGGTCAAAAGCCATCATGAAGCTGCTGGTTCCCTCTCCACCTCACTTGCCCTATTGGCTGAGAACAGGCTACCATAGGTGTGATTTCTGGTTGATTAAGAATTGTATCTCACCTGCTTTTTTCCCCTCTTATTCCTGCCACAGTGCTAGGCACATAGTAGGTAGAGTATTTTAATTATACATTTACTAGACCTTCCAACTCCACTGTGCTACTGGATTGCAGAGTTTTGAGATAAATGTTGCCTGAGGTCCATGAGGTCCATTAACCAAAAAAGGTCCTTTTCTTAATCTGATGCCAACATGAGATGGATCCACTAATGCCAATGTAATGTGAACATTGGCATTCACCTTTGGACTGTGCTGGGCTTCCCTGGTGGCTTAGATGATAAAGAATCCACCTGCAACACAGGAACCGAAGGAGATGCTGATTCAATCCCCAGAGCCAGAAGATCCGCTGGAGCAAGGCAGCCCACTCCAGTATTCTTGCCTGGAGAATCCCATGGACAGAGGAGACTGGTGGGCTACAGTCCAGGTGGTCGTAAAGAATCAGACTCGACTGAGTGACTAACACTTTCACTTTCTCTTTGGATTGTGCTATGAAGTACTGAGCATGATGTCAAACATAAATTGTATTTCAAGTATATATTCAAATTTCAGGTATATGTCATCGTGGGGTCTCACTCTTGGACCTTTGGGTACAAATTCATTAATTGATATAAGCGTACAGTTGACACTTGAAATACTTGGGAGGTTAATCTGAGTGTAATGGGTAGTTGGTCCTCTATATTCTGGGTTCCTCTGCACCCAGGGATTCAACCAAGAAAGTAGTGCCATACTATTCATTAATACTACTGAAAACTATATGTGCACAAGGTGCTGTTCAAATCCACATTGGTCAAGGGTCAATGTATATTAAAACGTCTAGGAAACCAGATCTATGACAATGTTAGACTTGCTCCATCCTGAGAAGGACCTCTTCAGAAGGGATTAGGGATTCCAGGAGTCCCAAGACGGGGACTTTTCCTCTCAGTCACTGCTAAGAGTCATTGAAATGAAGAGCTGTCAGAAATTCTATCCTGACTCAGTCCTACCGGTAACCTGAATGGCGAGTCTCTTAAGCTATATGTGTTCATGCTCAGTCACTTCAATTCTGTCCAACTCTTTGCGATCTCATGAACTGTAGCCCGCCAGGCTCCTCTGTCCATGGGATTCTCCAGCAAGAATACTGAGTGTGTTGCCGTCCCCTCCTCCAGGGGATCTTCCCACCCAAGGATAGAACCCATGTCTTCTGAGTTGCAGACAGACTCTATTGCCTATATACTGAGCAAAAAATAAAAATAAAAACAAAACCCAAGAGAGACAGGACTGCTTGTTTAATAGAGTAGAATCTCCCTCCTCGATCTCCAGTTTGAACTAAATACTTTAAAGAAATATTTTAGAACAGATAATTCACAGATGTTCAGGCACTCCTGTACTTCTTTATGGACTGAGAACACTTTTGTTGCCTCTTCTAAGGAACTAATTTTAGTTGTATGTACATACAGGCTTTAGGGAAGGAGAGTAAAAGAAAATTATGTATGGCCATAGTTCATTTGCCAGAAAATCTAGGTCATTCACACCAAAAAAAAACAAACAAAAACTCATAAAATGTATTGGTCTAACTCCTGAATTTTTCAGATGATGAAATTTGTGTGGACAAGGGCTTCATAAAAAATTATAAAAGTGTGTAATTTATCAGCTGCAGGACAATTATAAAGGCTGATAATCATCAGGTATGATATCACATTGGAAAGCTCCTTCATATAATTGCTTCATTTCAGCCTCATTGACACCCATTGATGAAAAACTTTCTTTCCCTGTAAATGATCTTCTAAGTTTATATCCCTCTGTCCTCAGATAACATTATTTGCCTCCATCAGTCATGTGTTCTCCATAATGTCATCCCTCCAAGTGTGCATTTACGGAAGACCAGCTACAAGGTGTTGGTACTTTTGTATTTTGTGTAGGATTTTAAACTTACTCCTTGCTATAGCTTTTTGACTTTGGTCTTTAGAGGCATATTTGTTGATACACAATTGAATAATGACACTGAGCCACAGCTTTTCTAGATAATACAGCCTATAACAGAATTTCTTAAATTCAGATTTTCAGTTATTTGCTACAGACACATCCAGAGTCACCCTATTGCATTCTTTACCAACCCCCTGCCATGCATTTGGCAAGCTAAAACCTGCTTAGCAAAAGGCAATTTACATGTATACATTTATACTCTCAGTGTACTGGCTGTCTCTTA